>OZ010607.1:45257524-45260024 GCA_963932145.1 Acanthosepion lycidas | reverse complement strand
GCTTTTCTCTACATGCTCTATTCAGATATGCTGCCCGTGAAAAAAATATTGAAATTATCTGCCATTCAGAACAGTTCAGACAACAATTTCCTTCCTAGAACCTATTATTATATGAGGTTAAAATTCTACTGAATGATGAGCTGAAAACTATTATTTCTTCAATTTAGCCAGAAATCGCACTCAAGGACATTCATAAAAAAAAAAAAAAACTAACTGAAAGCGTCATGTTCACATTTGGCATTTCAAATCAGTACAGCGCCATGAGCACTTTCTGAGAAGGCAGAACTTGAATTTGCAGCATGCTCTAAGAAAAAAAACTGAATACAATCTGACTAAAAATAAGAATCTTCGACATTCGGGGGATTTCTTTTTTAACACATGATACCAAAATCTTATAAAGAAAGTATATTGTTATGAAAAGAGAAGGTTTCAGAATTACAATGGCGTACTTAAATGATGCAGTTTACTGTCAAAGTGATTTCATTGAAAAGGTCATTACAGAAAATCAAATTGAGATAGACAAATAAAATCAATAATATATAACAAAATCCTTGGATACTTCTGATGATCTTTTTTCCTCAGTGCCTCAACTACATGAATTTAAAGCATGCTACTAGATTTATAACTAGATCTAACTATTTTTCTGTTAAACTAGTGAGATGTAACCACCACTTCTAACAGTTTCTTTACTCACATTTCTCACCTGTGCAACTGCCTTCCAATTTCTTGCTTCCCTACAATTTTCAAAGATTTCAATTCAGTGTCAATCACCATCTTCTGTCTTCCTGAACCCTCTTCCTTTATTTTCCTTTCCTCAATCCTACCTACTGAAGTTTTCTTGTTCTCTTTCATTTCTGTAACTGTTAAATAATAGTTTTGGACTCTTATTTTTTAGTGGCAGTGTATTTGGCTCAGACTTTCTGATGCTAAGCTTGGGGTCAGCTGGTAGACAAAATAGAGATCTCGATTTTGACTGGCTTAGCTGAACGTGGGAATGATAGATGCAGAAAGTTAAGTTTTACGCATTGAAGAATGCAGACATGTTAACTTCATGTGTGAAAACTGCTCCCCAGTGTGGGTGACAGAGCAACCCAGCTCTTTAGTTAAAAATGTACACGTCGATGTGTTTAATAAAATAGATAAGCTTATAGAATCAACCTGATCAACCGAAAGACTTCCCCAGATAGAAGCCGGTATACAACATATATGTTGTTTGGCACTATTGATCATTTCCTTTGACCAAGAAATGTATGCAGAATAAGGGTTATGATACAACGTGGAAAAGTTTGGAGAGGATTTTCAACTAAGGACTCAAAAAAGAAAGGGAATATGCAAAAAGTCATCTAGACATATTGGACAGTAAGTATGATGATATTACTTTGTTCTACTGCCATACACATGTACACACAAACACACACACAGATCTAAGCAACAAGCCAAAATAAGAAGTAAGGATAAAAAAAAATGAGGAAAACGTATTTTCTTTGATGGACAGACATCAGAAAAAAAAAGAAAAAAGTAGGGAAAAGAAATATATAGTAATTGTGAGTTCAATCCCTGTGTCAATAAATTGTGTACTTGGACTCAGTTGAAACAGGGCAAGCAGTAACTGAACAATACTAAATAAGAAGACATGGACAATGAAATGAGAAAAATCTACCCTCATAGATTAAATAAAGGGTTCAATTTGAAGTTCACTGAAGGGTAACCAGATTGACAGACAACTGAATAAGTTTGGTGTGTATAACAGTTGAAATGAAAAGATGAGGATATTTGGCTATTTAAAGTCAGAAAAATATTTTTAGATTGTAAGAAATTGTTTTGAGATAATAAGGATTTAGTGATACAAGTCTTAATAATTAACCCATAGCTGGGGTAGAAGAGGTGAATTCATAACTTTCCCAAAGGTATTTGTGTGTAAGTGAATATAAAGAACCCAATAAAAATTGGAACTCAGCTCTCCAATTAACAATTCCTAGCCATTATTATTAGGCTCAATGTTGCTTAACTTTGGTAATCATACAGGAACCAGTGTTTCAACATGATGTGGCTATAAGCATTAAATTAATCTGATACAAGACTACAGCTTCTTCTTCCCTTGTGAGCAAATGGTCTCAAACACAAGCTTATTGACCATCATGTTGCAGCTGATGACAAATTTGGTAATATAAATAATATTAACTATTAACTATAAGAAGGTAGAATGTTTTGTTGTCAAGGAAAAGAAAAAAATAAGCCTTAGTTGTGTGCAACATCAAAATCAAGCTGCTATAGATATTAATATATCTGGGTAGTGTTGTAAGAGACAACAAAAAATATGACAGAAATTCAAAGGTGCATATGAATAGCAAAATATGCCTTCCAGAATAAAAGCAAAATAATAAGACAAAGAAAAATTCTGTTTGAAAGAAAAGAAATGAACACTGGACTGGTCAATTTCCTTGCAGGTGAAGAAGAGAGTTCAAGTGACTTAGATGTGACTTTACCAAAGAATTCTGAG
>OZ010607.1:45214356-45257324 GCA_963932145.1 Acanthosepion lycidas | reverse complement strand
AAGAAGAAGAAACTGGTGGAGAAGAAGCAGCAGCAGGTGGAAAGAAGAAGAAGAAGAAGAAGAAGAAGAAGAAGAAGAAGAAGAAGGTGGTGGTTGTGGTGGTAGAGCAGAAGAAGAGGTGGTGAAGAAGAAAAAGCAGTAGCAGCAGCAGTAGCAGGTGCAAAAGTAAAAGAAGCAGCTGGAGAAGAAGAAGCAGGTGAAGAAGAAAGAGAAGGACAAGGAAAGGAAGGAGTGTGAGGAGAAAGAAAGGAAGAAGAAGTGGAAGGAGGAAGAGGAAAAAGAAGAAAGGAACTAGAAGAAAAAATAGGAATGAATGATTATGATGAGCAAAATGAATACAAACCTTCAGATCGAAGTAAGGTACGGAAGTTCGTTCTCTGACATCCAACTGCTTCTCCAATTCTTGGTTAATGCGTTCAAATCTCTGGGAAAAAAAAAAACAGATTTTAAAAGAGAATAAATGAGTTCTAAAATCAAAATGAAAATTAAAATATTGGAAAAGATCTAATTATTTTTATCTTTTTTTTTATTTATTTACATTTTTGGAGTTTGTGAGTTTTGTGATCTCTGACTTTGAAAGAAGCTAACATGAATTTTCCTTTTTTCTTATTTTGATTTGGGATGTTAGCATAAATAATGAGTTTGTCGCTGGCTTCAAGCAATATGAGACAAGAAGAGACAAACAGATGGGTTGATGGAGATGATAATATTGACCGACAAGCATTTCCTTCGCTAATTAAATTAAATCTTAATAAAGATTAAGCCTCGAGGCCTAATTCGGCATTTTCACTTTTTCATATCTGTCATTTCATCTCAAGATAATTTTGATCAAAAGCCACTTGTGAAAGAATCTCAATAGAAGGCCTATTAAATGCTCGTCTACCAACGACATAGATTTCAAGACAAATTTATCAAGGTATATTTAAATAAAAAAATAAATTCACAAGTAACCAAAGAATAAAAAAGTGCTCAGGTCTTATGAGATACCATTTCATGTCAGTAATCATTACTGTTGCTAGAAAGTTAAAAAGACGTCTCCATTTTGCTCAGTGGTAGAACGATGGACAGTATAACAAGTACTAATGTTATCATACCACAGTTTTGATTTGGATCAGGTGAATATACTTGCTGCTTTATTGTTATTTCCATTGAAAGTGTACAGACAAACTACAATCTTCCGTTCTACAAGCTAAGACCAACCATGCTACACATATTGTAGCAAACCATCC
This sequence comes from Acanthosepion lycidas, assembly GCA_963932145.1. NCBI lineage: Eukaryota > Metazoa > Mollusca > Cephalopoda > Sepiida > Sepiidae > Acanthosepion > Acanthosepion lycidas. Next base: position 45,256,095 of record OZ010607.1, on the reverse strand, counting down.
TCATTCACTTTGTATTCAATTGGTCACATGCAAGTTCCACTTGAGCATCTTCTTCCCATGAACTGCTGCTTAGTGGAACTGACAATTATGATGAATGGATATTCCTGCAGGGAGACCCCATGCTTTGAGTACCTATTGGTCCTTAAACCCAACCCAGATCTCAAGTGGACCTCATGCATACAATCCATTGCTAAAGATACTAGGAAAATTGTCAGTTTTCTGTACCATGAATAGCACGAGAAGTCAGGTACTTACCGAGGTACCTGACTTCTGATGCTATTCTCTATCTTTGCAAGAGACAGATCAGGTTGAAAATAGAGTACTGCTGCCTTATATGGGTAGGAGCTGCCCAGCCTTCATTTTTGATAGAGTTGAAAAGTGTCTTGGTGTCCTTGTCAGTGACAAATTATTATCCACCCTATAACCCCTTTCTTACAGACGAAACATTGCAAGTCTCTCGCTGAACTATCACTATTTCCATGGAAAGTGTTCAGACAAACAACATTCCTTAGTTCCACCAGTTCTAACCTTCACAGCTAAGACCTGCCATGCCACACATTCTCATGAAGCACTCTCATTCCCTTTGTGTCCCAATGGTGAAATATAAGTTCCACTTGAGCAGCTTCTTTCCACGAATCATCCTATAGGCAACCTCCTCTAGGATGATAGTGGCTTTCAAGATTTCTGGCATTGTCAAGTTAGTCCACTTTGTGATGTTGCCTGAACAGCATTTGTGTTGCCATCTCTACTTGTGTCCACCTTCAACAGTCCTTTGCATCATGGTCTTGCAAGAAGATCTTGTGCCATACAAAGTCATCGGTTTTTACTCCCAGTAGGAGCATTTGTTTTTGTAAATCTAGTATTATGCATCACTAAAATTATGTTTTTTAAATCACAGATACACAAATGGCATCTATAGTAAATACATTCTTTTTTTATTTTTTGCTATCTCAGTATTACTATGACAGATGATCAGACGAGTTACATTTCTTAGTTCTACCAATTGAGACCTTCACAGCTAGGACCTGCCATGTAGTCTTTTCTTTGTTTCTAAAGAAAAGTTCACAGTGGCAAGCCATCCTCATTCCCTTCGTGTTCCTTTCATAAGGAGCAGTTTCCACTCAGAAAGGTTCTTCCCAGAACTGTTTCTCCCGAGTGAAGGCTTCCCTGTTAACTACAATCTTGGTTTCTTTAAGTCTAAGGTCAACCAATGTCTATCCTACACATCCTCATAATATGCATTTCTTACTTCCCCCTTCCTTACAACAATCTCCCTCAGTAACCCTCTACCTTGAGTGACTCTTGCACCTTTTCTTGTGTGAACTAGCAAAGATAACCTGGATTCAACCTTGCAGGTTTGTGAATAAGCAGTAAGCAAATAGACAATAAACAAATTAGACAAAGAGGGAAAATTTTATCTGGAAATGTGTTTCATGATGAAGCCATTTTTTTTACATTGAAGTTTTAGGGAAGTTCATGACAATATGCAAAATCCAAGGCAACATTCCAAATAACACTTTCCCCACAGTCACTAAAATACTAAATGCAGTCCATGACTAAAGTTCTAGGAAAAACATCCTTTGGGAAATTAGCTGAGGTGGGGATTCTTAAAATAGAGCAAAATATGGAAACTCTATTTGTTCCCATTATTTTTTATGCTTTTGTTTCTCTAACTGAAAATTATCATCATCATATCACAGAGAATGGAAAAAGTAAGAACATTCAAAGAAGTCACAGGAGAGATAGATAGATATGAATAGACTTGAATAGATAGATAGATAGATAGATAGATAGATAGATAGTGTTATGGGGTCCACCCCTTTTTCATATAAGTGGACTCTACCAAGTGTACCTGGACTGCTGCCATTAAATACCCAGAGTTACAGTCAGTGAGAGTAGTCGGTAGTCTGATAGTGAGAGAATATAGGAACAGAGATAGTGTGAGGTAACCTCTAAGGAAGTCCTACTTCAAGACTGTATATATCTATCTGTATTTGTTAGTAACCACATTTTATTTCTTATATTTAATTATTGCGTTTGTCATTCCTTCATCTCAGAATCCACAACAGATAGATAGATAGATAGATAGATAACTAATTCTCTGTTGAGTGATATGCATATAACACCTTCCATGGTTTCTGCCATCATCTCTAACCTTGATCCCCACAAAGCATGTGGACCCAATAGTATCCCTGTAATGATCATTAAGAAGTGTGCTCTCAAACTGGCTCCTGTTCTCTCTAAACTGTATAATAAATGCCTCACTGCCTCCTGCTTTCCTGGGAGTCATCATCTGTTGTTCCAGTTTTTAAGAACTCTGGTGAATCTGCTGACACATTCGACTATCAGCCTATTAGCCTTCTACCTCATTTTGAAAAACTCATAGAGGCCCTGAATTGTTTCATCATCTCTAATTTCAGGGCCTTTTCTCAGACAAGCAAGACACTTTCGTTTCTCTAGGTCAACAGCTGATGTTCCAATGATAATTGTGGAAAGGGTCTATCATGCTCTAGATAAAAACAGTGAAGCCAGGACATCTCCAGAGCCTTTGACAGGGTCTGGAATTCAGGTCTTTTCCACAGGCTGGAAAGTTATGGTATCTCTGGACATATTTTTGAGTTGATCCAGTCATTCCTATCAAATTGTGAAATGAAAGTTGTCCTGAATGGCCACTCATCTACAGCCTTACGTACTAACACGAGTATCCCCCAGGGCTTTATCCTTGGTCCTAGACTGATTTTAATCTTCATTAACGACCTTCCCAATGACACCAGCTCTCAACTTGGAATCTCTGCTGACAACACTACCATTTACTCCTGGTTTGTTAGTAAGGCTGATCAGTCTGACAAGATCAAAATGGCAGCTGATGTGAAAAATATCCACAAGACCATTGTTAACAGGGGCAAAAGATGGTACATCAATTTTAATGCCTCCAAAACTAAATTTCTCTCCATTAATCATCCGATACTGTCGTCCAAGAAAGTGACTCATTGCACTTTCTTGGGCTAACCTCAGCTGAAGTGAAGTGGAAAGTCTATATTGAATTCATTGCTAGTTCAGCAGCAAAGAGCTAGATAATTTTTCTCTCTGGGACTATCTTGCATATCTATATGTCTACCATTTATCCATGCTTAGAATATTTCTGCTAGATATGGTCCAGTGCCCCTGCAATTTACCTGTTGCTCCTGGATAAGATCCAAAGAAGAATCAACAATATTATTGGCCTTGATCTGGTGGCTTGACTTCAGTCACTTTCCCAACATTGTAAGGTTGCCTCTCTGTGCTGTTTTTAATAAATAATTTAATGGTAATTGTACAGATGAGATCTTAGCTATGGTACCTAGATTATGAATCTAAGTGCAACACTAGACTAGCAGCAAGATCTCATCAATTTACAGTTGAGCTAGCTAGATGTAGCCATAGCTTCTATGCTAACAGTTTCTTTTCTCACACTTCTCACTTGTGGAATTCCCTTTTGGCTCAATGCTTTCTAGCCAACTTTAAGCTGCAAAAATGTCAATGCAATGTCAATCACTATCTACTGTAACCCCTTGTATATTAGTGGCTGTACTGCCTTGCTTGGGGTGACTAGAAAAAGAGAAGAAGAATGGATAGACATGAAAAGATTGGGATAGATAGATAGATAGATAGATAGATAGATAGATAGATAGATAGATAGATAGATAGATATGAATAGACTGGAGTAGATAGATAGATAGATAGATAGATAGATAGATAGATAGATAGATAGATAGATAGATATGAATAGACTGGAGTAGATAGATAGATAGATAGATAGATAGATAGATAGATAGATAGATAGATAGATAGATAGATATGAATAGAATGGAACAGATCAATCATAATTTTATGATACACTGTGATTTTACATCTCAACATCATAGCTATTTTACACAGCATGGAGAAACCAATAAAGAACAAGCATTGCATCTAAGCTCTTACAGATAAAGTTCTTCATTTCTATACTCATCATTAAATTCGATTTTGGTTAGGCTTCAAAAATGTTCCAAAGCCATGCCCATGGAACACAACCAAAAACAAATTCCCAAATTTTTAGTAGTTAACATTAAAAGAACATATCACGAGAATCAAAATCACTATCAATGGCTTGCAAAATTCAAGCAGTAATTTCAGCTTAAAGACAGCTTCATTTTAACTATTGACAATATCCACTGAAAAAAAAATGTAAGAATCTCTCAAGAGAGAAAAATAGAGAGAGAAGATACTACTTGAGGGAAAAGCTGACAAATTTATGATCTGAATCAAGTACTCAACAAACAGAACAGGTGTCTTCTACACTTGATTGTACTAAAAGCAAAACTGTATCTGTAATGTTATTTTAAGGATATGATACTATTTTTTTTCATTTGTCAAATAACTGTTTTACTTCTGGACTCTATCGAATAAACATCAGCCATGGAGGGTATGTGACTTTCAGAATTTGACCTCTTGAACTTCTAATGAACATGTGAAGGACTCTCTTTTGCTCCTTATGGGTTGTTCATAAAGACATACTTTCCATTAATCTGGTGTTCTTTTGTATGTGTATATCCAAAGGGCAACTGGGTTAGCATCATGTTTATGTTGGTACCCCTACTGACATCTTTTCAGGTCTTATTCTGCTTTGAGTCTCATTCTACATCATCTCTCCAAGGCTCTAATCTCATTTTCACATTCTGAGTACAAAAGTTAGTTTGGTATCTCTTAAGTTGGGTCAAATACATAAAGCAACTCATCTTAGATTCTTGAAATTCTTTTATCAGTAAATAATAGTAATAATAATAATAATAATAATAATAATAACTTCAATAATTTCAGTGACAGAATCTTGTCCAAAATTTATCTGGATGTTTCACCATGTCTATTCTTTTATTTATTTATTTTTATTTATAATTTTTTTTTATTTTGCCATGTAGACTCCAGCCTTTTTTAGTTGTCTGTCATGTTCTAGAAGACTGTCTCAAAGAACTGAGTTCCAATTCCAATTCCAATTAGGTTTATTATATTCACATCCATGCTAATACCCTTGAGAAAAGTATGAATCCACATCTTCTCCTCCCAGCTATGGGTTAATTAGGAAGACACTAAATCATTATTGTATCACTAAATCTAAAAATATTTTCTGACTTTAAATGACCTGCAAAGGTTTGATAAGCTTTAAAAACCCAAGCAATCTAGAATATTGTCTAAAAACAAACAAAAGCAAAGAAATTAGTCCAAAGAAAATCAAACAGTAGGTAGTTGTCAATATTAACATATTCTTTAGCCTTTGGTATGATGATATACTACATCCAGCAGCAAGACCTCTGGTCCAGATATTGTGGATTTTGAGGAGAATGGAACCACATCTTGACTGTTGTAATTCCCAGGTCCACCCTAACACAGCGTGGCAGCACCTGTTAGGGTCCCAGCTATGGGCCCATAGTGTACCCCACAAAAAAAAACAATATAAAAGAATAAAAATATATGTTTATAGTAAAAATGCCAGCAATATATTTTATATAAAAAAAATTACCAAAAATATATATTACTAGTGAAATTACAAACAATACATATTTATACTAAAATTACCAATAATACGTTTTAGCTATAGTAGAATGCATACAGTTGCATTCAAAATATTCAGATTTCAGCATTAAATAACCTATAGAGGTTGATATGCCACTAAATAAAATCAAACTAACATGTTCTTAATAGAACTATTATTTATCCACTGACCACCTTAAATTGCGTTTTACGCAGTCCAGACTTTGAAAACTGTTTACGCAATATAAAAGTGGCAAAACAAAAACAGCAAAACAATGAGAAGAATTCTTTTCTTTTTTTTTTTTTTTTTAGGAAGGATATTGTCCTCTCTAAAGTTCTAAAAGAGCAAGTGTAATTACAGATAATGATGTTTTTCACCAAGCTGAAATCGATTTATAACTGGATTAGTCTTTATTTAAATCGATAATGTGATTTCTTTTTCCAGGTCATTAAATATAAAAGTTAGTTTGTATTGTTTGTATTTGATAATTTTGCAGTAATTTCCACGTCTTCTCTAATCGACCTCTAACATACACTGTCATCTATAAAGATATTGACAAAGAAAACTCTCCACTCACCCCAACATTATTTTTTTTTAATCAAAAGCCTGTGTAATCAAGTCAGAACTAAATCCCAACTGAAGGTGGAAAGGAAACAATGAAAACATGTCAATTCCACAGATTGAACCCTGAATTATCACTAATCATAATGAAAGGCCTCATGACTTGAGCACATATTGGGCTTTAAATTCAACCCAGACAGCAAGTAGAGCTCATGCATACACTCCATTGCTAAAGATACTGGGAATATGGTCGGTTCCCTCTACCATGAATAGAACAAGGAGTCGGGTATGTACTGAAGTATCTCTACTTTTACAAGAGTGTGACTAGGCCAGTGAAGCTCCTACCCATATATGGGTAGGAGCTATACAGTCTTCACATTCTATAGAATTGAAAAGTGTCTCTGCATCCTTGTAGGTGGCAAATTACTGTCCACCCTAAAATCCCTTTCACACCGACAAAATGTCACAAGCCTCTTGCTGCTCTATCTATTTCCAAGGAAAGCACTCTGACAAACTACATTCTTTAGTTCTACCAGGTTTAACCATCATGGCTAAGAACCGTCATGCTATGCACATTGTAGCCACACTCCCAATTCCCTTCACATTCCATTGGTGATATATAAGTTCCACTTGAGCATCTTCTTCCTCCAGATCATTGCTCTGCGGAACAGACTGCCAAGGGGATGTTTTCCCAATCACTCCAATCTTAATATGTTGTAGGGGCGACCATTACATTGCCCACATATCCACATAAACTGTCCTGCTTACTCTGAAACTCTCTAGCTTGAATGGCTCCCGGGCATTGTACAAGTACAATACTATAAAAAAAAAACTTCTTCAACTACCTCCCAGAATTTCTGGTCAGCTAATTTGCATGGAAGAATAAAAGAGAAAACGAATAATAGGCTACTACAATTTGTAGATATTGCTACCAAAATGAATAAAATAAATTGTGATCCAGTCATCAAAAGGTAATTGTAAGATCTTTTACAGTATATCCTGACATCTTCAACAGATAAAGATAAAAAATAAATTGGCTGAACATAAGTGGAAAAATTTGACACATGGAAAAACAATTGTTACATCTTCTCTCAAGCGAATTGGACTCCTCCAACTAGCAAACTGCAACTGCCCAAATCACAAAGAAGTTCTCCTTGTATCAAGATAATAGATAAAGGAAATGAATCATTCTGATTCTGATTGATCTCCTAAATTTTCTCACTGTTATCTGACAGTGCCTTCTATGATACCAGTCCATCTGTAAGATATTCAAAATTTTCCTATTACTTCAAAGATTTTTCTTCAAATTAAAAATTCCATAACTTATACTGGGAGCAAACAGCCAACATACTAATAAAAAATGAATTCAGTAAATATACAAAACTAGAATGAGGTGTAAGACAAGGATGTGTCTTCTCACCAGATTTATTCAAACTATACAGTAAGATGATTCTGAGAGAATTAGAAATCCTAACAGCATTATTGGCTGCTACATGCTTAACATTATAAGATATGCAGTGGATACAGCGTTGATAACAAACACAGAAAGGAAACTAAAAGGATTCCTACAGACTGTAGTAAACAAAAGCAAAAAGGACTAAACATCAATTGTAAGACAGAATGTATGGGTGTCTGCAGAAAGAAGAAGCCAACATGAGAATTACATCAAAATCAAGCAAGTACAATGGCAGCTTCATTTTAACTATTGACAATATCCACTGAAAAAAAAAATGTAAGAATCTCTCAAGAGAGAAAAATAGAGAGAGAAGATACTGCTTGAGGGAAAAGCTGACAAATTTATGATCTGAATCAAGTACAGAACAGGTGTCTTCTACACTTGATTGTACTAAAAGCAAAACTGTATCTGTAATGTTATTTTAAGGATATGATACTATTTTTTTTCATTTGTCAAATAACTGTTTTACTTCTGGACTCTATTGAATAAACATCAGCCATGGAGGGTATGTGACTTTCAGAATTTGACCTCTTGAACTTCTAATGAACATGTGAAGGACTCTCTTTTGCTCATCATGGGTTGTTCATAAAGATATAGTTTCCATTAATCTGGTGTTCTTTTGTATGTGTATATCCAAAAGTCAACTGGGTTAGCATCATGTTTATGTTGGTACCCCTACTGACATCTTTTCAGGTCTGATTCTGCTTTGAGTCTCATTCTACACCATCTCTCCAAGGCTCTAATCTCATTTTCACATTCTGAGTACAAAAGTTAGTTTGATATCTCTTAAGTTGGGCCAAGTACATAGAACAACTACATTACAAACATTTAAATATCTGAAAAGCATTTTAACAAAATATGGAAAGTGTGAAACCCAAATTCAAAGTTACGTTGGAATAGTGAAAGATGCTATCCAAAAACTAATCAAAGTATTAAGAGACTGGAAAATCTATTTAGAAACAAAAATAAGAATACTGGACTGTGATGTAATATTAGCCTTCATATATACCAGTAAATACTGGATAATCTCATCATAGATGAAGAAGAGACTTGAAGCAACAAAAATGTAGTTCTACAGAATGCTGCTGAGAATACTATGGACTGAACATGTGAGCAACAATGACGTTTTAGAGAAAACAAAAACAAAAAGGACACTTCTGCGTATATTTCTGAGATGACGTATTGTAATTATTTACGTTATTTACATTGTTTGGACTATTGTCTTCATCTTTATTGCTATATTCACAACATTCCGACCAGTATACACTTTGGCTTTCTTCAGGTGATTAGAATTTTGAACAGAACCCTTTATTTCATCCACTGGGGCAGATTCCCCATGCCATATCTCGGTTATCTCCCTTTAACTCAACTTTCCAGTTACTGAGACATTAAGTTTATAAGTCCCCAAAATTCATACACTAATGTCCTCAAGGACACATTGCCTAGTGGATAAAAGCATTGGTTTGATCCAGTGACAGGACCCAAAGAGTTGTGAGTTCAATATGTAGCTACTGCAGGGGTGAGCAAAAATCTCAGAGAGATCCAGAAGAGGCATGGCACATGGAACTACAAAATAAAGGGTTCAGTTCAAATTCAATCACCTGAAGAAGGCCAGAGCGTACAGTGGCTGAAACGGCATGAATATGCCAATAAAGATGAGAACAATAGTCCAAACTATATAAATAAAAAGGATGCTTACACTTAACATTTCTAGGGTATATAATGAGGAAAGAAGACTTAGAAAATTTGACACTGACAGGTCATATTAAAGACAGAGGAAAGTACCACATAACCTATTTAACAAGCTTGTGTAAATGGTTTGCAGAACAGGGATTAGGAGAGATAGCAAAAAAAAAACAATATACATAGAAGAATTTTTGAAGGATGTGCATAACATAACAGTTATTGGCACAAAATGGAACCAACTTTCACATAAATGTCTTTGGGAAAGGCATGAATCCATTTCCCCTAGCTATAGGTTAAGTAATAGATTAGACTGGTTCTCTAGCCTTGAGTGTCACCTAGTCCAAAGGAGTACTCTTAATACAAAATTGTGGAGAATGAAACAAGAAACCACTTCTATATTCCCTATGAAAGTTTGGCAACTCATAGATATAAAAGCACAGAAGCTGTGGAGATCCATGATCACCAACATCCTGAAATATTTGGCTTTTGCATTTCCTATGTGCTGAGAGCCCAATTTAGCTTGAGTTTTGTAAACCTATTTTTCCCTACAAAATCTTAAAAATTCTTTCTCCTTGTTGAATGATTCATTATTTTTTCAAAATAGTTCACAGAATCAAAAATTCTTATTCATTTTTGTTGGTGTTGACGGGGGGGTTGATTTCCTTCCACTGAGCATGCGGGTGTTGTTAAATCAATGTTCAGCATGAAAGAAAAAAATCAAAGGTCAACCATTGTTCAATATTTTTTTTTAAACATGACTTATTTATCATTATTCTTATTGTCTCCCATTGTTTTCAAGATTTCTCCTTGGATTTGAATTTTCTTCTTTACCTAGATTGACAGAGGAAACTGTCAATCGCACTCCAGACCCCAAACACATATCACCATTATTTCTGATCTCTTGCTTTCCCTTTTTTATAATCACTCCACCCCAAGCAAAGTGATAAAGCCATTAGGCTTGCAATGGGTTACATAAGTTCCATGTAGAGTACAGGTTTGATTCCTGTCGGAGGATACATATTTTCTACGAAATTTCTCAGATGTTCAGGCCAGTGAATATTGTTAATACTGTTTATTATAAGCAGAGTTTTTACTTAAATATCTGTGTATATATAAATAATGTATAACAATAAATATGTTAAAATAACTGTTGGACTTAGTCCATTTCATAATATATATATATATATATGTGTGTGTGTGTGTGTGTGTCTGTGTGTAAAAATATATAGAAAATAGGAAAGAACTCGTTAGGCAAATAATCCAAAGTTCTTTAGTATTTTTGCTATTATTTTTTGAAAATAGTGCTCAATACAAAAGTAGAGCATAAATATAATTATTTATTTAAAAATATGATTCCATCTTATGTAGCGATGGAATCATATTTTTAAATAAATAATTATATATATATATATATATATATATATATATATATATATAGATGGTGGAATCTCCCGTCATATTTGAAATATAAGGGTCAAGCAGCTCAGTTCCTAGGAACTGACAGCCAGACACCAGCACATATGATTTGATTATAGTGGTGAAGCCTTTGTGCAAAACTAACCACACTTTTTGAAGGGCCGAATACAGAGACCTGGTGCACTACACACCACAAGATCCCCAAAAACCTTCCTCAGGTTTAGAATTCAGAGCTGTCCTTCTCCTAGACCAGTTGCCATCCAAGGCTATAAAACCCAGTCAGCCCTGCTATTTACCCATAGCTGGAGGGAGAAGAAGATTAATATCTTTCCCAAGGGTATTAACACGTAAGTGAATATAATGGATTCAACTGGAATTCAAACTCAGCTCTCTGATTCCTCAATCCAAGACGCTATTCACTACTCTAATATATGTGAGAAGTGAGAAAATAGAGATGAGACTTGAAGGCATCAATAAGTTAGTAATGCATTTAATCAGGAGAACAATGATACAATTCTCCATTATTTACCATTATGACCTTGAACAGTTTCTTTTATCTACATATACAATCTTCAACCCTAACTCAAACAGCCATGGAATTTGAAGCTGTCAAAAACAGTTGTTTGTCAAAGCATGTAATAGAGAGTAGATTGTTTAAACAGGCTTTTCAGTCCACAAGGTGGACCCAAAACTCCTCTTGAGTCCCTGGAAATCTCAAGGAATTGTGCCATTTTGTCCAGCATTACAAAAACAAAGACGGATTTATCTCAAGTGATCTATACTGATAATTTCCATTGAAGCTCTTCAAGTCTGAAATCTGATGATTTTTGATTGTCAAAGATGGTGGGAAGGGCATTTTAATATAGATTCTCTCTCAAACTGTTATCTTCCCCACATATTCACATAAACTGTGCATCTTACTCTGTAAACCTCTACCTTGAGTGGATCCTGGGCCTTGTACAGGGCTAACATTATCATTGTAAAAAAAAAAAATAAACACAGATTTTACAACAAATGTGAGAAAAATTAAATTGTAGTAAATATAAAGATATTCTGCATTGCAGCTTGCTTCTCTCTTCCAAGATATCCTTCTGAGGGAAATGTTTTCAAGTGAGATATTTATCTTAGCAATTTTGCAAGATCAACCAAAATCAGGCTGGTTTGATTTAATTTGTTTGTTTGCTTAACAGCATATCAACTCCTTATTGGTCATTGAATGCTGAGATTTATTTTTCTTGGGAGCTTTGAAGTAATAAAAATATGATATATGTTATTCTGCTTTCACAATTGAATACATGGTAGATGATACTCAGCTTTTGTGCATATACATGTTTGTGTGGACATGATTACTAGAGGCAGAGATATGTGTGTTTGATGTTGTTATTTTTGGAATACAGTTTGATTTAAGAAATTGTAGGATATCAGGATTAATTTCATGTTGGTTGCTTGGTTAATTTTGTTTAGCGGCCTATCAACTTCTATGGGTTATTTAATACTAAAATCTAAATTTTTTTTAACACAATTTTATGGCTTGAACTAAATATATTTTAAATGCAATTATATGTCTTCAATTACAAATAAAATGTATGGCTGGTCATTTATATAAAATACTAGCAGCATGGTCCGGCATTACCCGTGCGTGATTTAAAAATCATACGACTCATACAGCAATCGCTATCACTTGACTTAAAATATTTTTACCCTTCCTTGCCTTTAAAGGAGTGCCCTTTGCCATGCTGATGTTGCTACATGCCTTACTTCTTGCCTATCTCACACTGCAAATTTTTTCTAAGCTCTATTAAATCTGTTACGAAAAATGAACACAAAACGATCAGCTTTAAAAAAAGGATTCATAACTGGAAAAACCAAATGAAAAAAGAATGTTTACAACAAATACTTTTTCACACCCAACCCAGTTCTGTGGAATCAGAATCAATGTTGAGTTTAAGCAAGTGAATGAGCCAACTGGAGTAAAGTGCCATGCAGATTTAAATTTGTCCCACTTGTGACGAATGCAGCTATCAATTTTTTTTGCATGCTAGCATGCTAGTTAACATTCATGTCAGCTGTTGACTCTCACACTGGCCAATAGAATCTTCCTGCCTATTTGTGGCAGCCAGCTATAGGTTCTCATTCTGGCCAGTGCAAAATGGCCGCAAACTACATGAAAACTGCCATAGAAGCATGAAAAAATTGATTATTTCCACTATCGATGGGAGTTGGGAAATGCAAAGTTGGCCTTGGCCCTTCCCGCTAACTTGGAATATGTGCATGTAAATTTTGGTGCAAATCCGTCAAAAATTGCGTCCGTGCATTCATTACACACACACACACACACACACATCCTGCCTTTTATAGATAGAGATTTTGTTGTTCCTTTTTTATATAAAAATGCATTGTGGGTATTTTTACTATAATAACGTATTTCTATACTTTCATATTGTTTTCTTTGAGGGGTTGATTATTTACCCATAACTGGGAACATAGCAGGTGCTACCACCCTGGGTTATTATGAACCTGGGAACAGCAGCAATTAAGAGTTCATGTGCCTCAAAACTTCCAATCTACTGATCAGCCTGATGTAGCTTATTATCATACCCTGAACTTATCAAGCTGGTAGCAAATGGCTTTAAAAATCATGTTCTGGCCTGACCACTTACTGGAAATTTTACACCATCAAAACTAACAGGTTAGAAATTTCTTTATCTTTAATATAATTCGGAAATTCTATCAAGTACCTAAGATTTTTCCTTTTGAATTTATTTGCAACATGTAACAGGCAAATGATACTAAAGTTGGTAATATTAAATATTAGTTTGTCCCGGACTATGCCTATTCTTCATGTGTCTTTATTTGTGTATTCATTTCTAATTTATAGGCAAAAAGAAATTAATGAAATCTACCTAAAGTTTCTATAGCAAGGGGTTGATATTATGAACTTGTGTGGACTGCAGCTATCAATTCCTATGCCTGTGATTGATAGGAGTGGTTTTTGCAGTCCCAACATCTCGCAAACTGGCAGATTGTATAATATGTTGCGTGTTGTATATTTTTGTGACTTGATGTGCAGAACTCTTTTCCAAACTCTTCTCTCTTTGATTGAAATGGAATGTCATCAATTACTGATCACAATCAATACCAAAAACTTTCTGAGTATCCTACAACTTTTTATTTTAAGGATATGAATAGTTGATACATCAAAGATGTTGAGTCCTTTAGCCTTACCTTATGCTGAAATGGTGCTGTTATATCCTAAGTATGTGAATGCAGTCATTCATTCATATTCCAACACCAGAAATGTTTCTTACAGTGGCAGGATGGACTAATCATTTATCATTCCATATGTGTTCCTTACATAAACAATTTGCCTTCATCTTAACATTGATTTATGACTGCCTTTTTTTTGGGCAATTAATCTCAAATTTTCAAAGTTTCTCCATTGTGTGAAAACTAGATAAGGTTGAAGGTTTTATACTTAATCCACAAAACCATTAATTATGGCTCAATGGGAGTTTGGAGGAATTTTAATTATACTAGATTTACTTAATCTATGTTAGACCAGAGTTCAATCCCTGTTTGTTCTGTTTCCACAATTCATTTATGGGTTCAAATTAAGATGCTTCGTCAGTTTTTTCTCTCATTGATCTTTGCTCGATATAAACTTTCTTTGTGACGTTTCTCACAACAAAACCTCCAAAGCATGTTTACTTGCACAAATGGAGACATTACACAGTTCCAGATGATATGAGTAAAGACATAGATAACTAACACTGCTAATAAAGATGCATCTTGTGACAGCTTGGCAACGTCAACAATGCACATATCTGATTTATTGCTACTGGCATTATTTCCAGTAGTGTTCAAGTTGATATACCTGTTATTTTAAACAGTGAATTTAATGGCCACCAGTTTAGACATTGAGAAGTCTTTTCAAAGAATATGTGTCTCTCAACAGAAATCAAAACATTATTCCATTGAGCTGAGGTGTGGCTTACTAATTAAACCAATGAAAAGCATGAAAAAGCAAGACTCAATTACCTATTTAAGGAATGTGTACTTTTCTCTGGAATCTTCCAAAGTCCCTATCTGGTGGCTTTATTTTCATATGAGAAACATAAACAAAGTAATTTTTAAATAAATGTTTTAAACTGATATAATTTCTTATAATTGAGCCATGTCTTATCAGAATTTGCTGTGGCCTAATTGGTTGGATATACTTCAGTGAAAGGACTGGTTTGCTGATGGTGTATACAGATTCGATTCACGTCTGAAAACATAATTTTTTAGTCAGGACTTCTTGATTTCTTGGGAAGTTGGCAATAAGTTCGCTTTTAAAATAACAGGGATGTCATTTCAAATGTGCGTTCCTATTAGATATAACCTCTAGAGTAAAAATATGTTATATCAGATTTAAAAAAAAATAAAAATTACATATCTGGCTACAAGTATGAAAAAGAAGAGAATAGACTAAGCAAATGAGCTATCTTCATGTTACTTCACAAAAAATATGTATTATGTCAAAATTACTTATGAATTGTGACAAGTTAAAGGAAAAAAGTAAGTACCATATATACTTATGTAACACGTAATCTTGCGTAACATGTGACCCTCAAATTTTCACTTATAAAAAATGATTTTATCACGTATCTCATGTATCATGCGAGTTTCTTTTTTTGAGAGACCAGATTACGACGGAATAAACTCTTTTACTCTATCTCTTTATTACATCTTCTAATTAAATATGTTAAAAAGTAAAAGAGAATGATGAACTTATCATTAGTAACGCTATTCTCATTATGTAAATGTGTACAGCCATAAACAACCAAAGGAGAAACAGCTAAACATCTTATAAACATAAACAACAGAAAAGATGCATATTCACTTATGTTTGTATTTTACAATATTAATATGTGAATATTACATGCATTATTACTGGACATAGTTAAGTATAACATCAGTTTTATCAAAATCATGTTTATTTTAAATACAGCTGTACTTTTTGGCTACAGTAAATGGATATATAGTTTGTTCAATAGGGTAGCCACGGCCAGCAGTAACTGCACCAATTTTATATCTTGTGTATGATGTGACCCTCTTAAAATTAGCTTCAAAATTCCCATGATACATGAGTATATATGGTATGGATTTTATAATTTTACCTGATCCAGACACTCTGATGGGTTTACAGTTACAAAGTCATTTTCATATTGGTCTATAGACATCACCACATTGAACAATTCGTTCTGCTCTTTTGACTTTTCCTTCATCATGCGACTTTTTAAGCACTGGGCTGTAAAAAAACAATAGAGCAATATTTGATAACATGATATTAGTTTGAAAAGGAAAGATATGCTGTTTTATTTTTGATATGATCACTCCGAGGGAATGTTGTCAATATTTGTGATAAAATAACTATTAGTTTCTGCATTCAAATGTTTTCTCTTTTTACTTTCATTGCAGATTATTTTTAAATGAATCTGCAAAGATTATTTAAAAATTAATATTTCAAGTTTGAAAATCCTCAATGCAGACCCCCAAAGCAACTATAAACCATAATCAAGTGACAAGAGTTATGGAATTACCAACCAAAATGACAAACTTTACAAATTTAAATCCATTCTAAGATATCATGACTTTCTTGGAAAGTAGAAGTCATCTTATCCAAAATCAGATGAGGACACACCTATATTACTCACTCGTTCCACCTAAAAAATGGACATCCTCATGAATGGGCAGCATGTCATAAGGCATAAACTATAAAACATATTCTAACCGATTTTAGTAACCTTGCTGCTATACATCAATGATCTTGTGACATGTCAAGTCTAGAGGTCCTCTTCAAAAAGATGAAAGTAGAGACTATCCTAGCCTACTTGAAGGAAGTTGGTCTACACCACAAGTTACAAACAACAAACTTTACAGAATTAAACCCATTCTAGAAGAATTGCATGATGGTCGCAAAAGTCATCCTATCAAGAATCAAAATAAAATACACATCTATCACTCACTCATTTCTCCTAAAAAATGTACAGATGAGGCACCTGCATAGAGTAGAACTACTTTTGAAAAGTCTGCTAATGTATTTAATACATGCTGCAGATCTTGTAGGTCTTTTCTGACATGGCGCTAATGTATAGTAGAGTGACTGTATCTGCTTTATGATTGTCTTCCAAACCAATACTGTAAAAGATATTTTAACTAATTGTAGTGACTTTGCTTTCATACATCACTGATTTTGTGACATGACTAGTCTAGAGGTTCTCTTCAAGAAGATGAAAGTAGAGACTATCCTAGCCTTCTTAAAGGAGGTACTTGTTCTTGTATCTCCCAGTTCTGTCTTTGGGCAGAGCACAACTGATTTGTATCTGTGTCTGCAGAAATTTCCGCAGATGCTGATATGGCTAGGTATATAACAGAAAAGAAGTTTTGTTTTTTCTTGAAGATGAGAGTAATCCTGTTTAGTTATTCGTATATCACCCACTCAATTTTCTTAAAAAAAAAAAATGAACATCTTTCTGAATGCACATGTCAGGAAGCATATTTTGAAGCATAATTTTGAAAAGGTTAAAACTGATATTGTGTGTTTCTTTGCACTGAAACATGAAGACTTTTCCTGCTTCAATGATCTTCAAACAATCTTCAATTTTCATACTTCAAAAATTATTGATTTGAAGGATCAATAATTTTCCAGAAAGATGATTGATTGATTCATTCCTGAAAAATTGTTTTAACATGTTGGCTCCAACACGACCCACCAGAGGGTTGTGGTAGTATGTCTGCAAGTGCACATGACCCTCCAGTGGATTGTTTTCCAATTTTTCTATGAGGATTATTGTGAGTGGGATGCTGTGTGATGTGGTAAGAACCAGTTACCTGGCTTACTATCATGAATGGACTGATCCATTCATGACAAACAGTCCTGAGTAATTTTCTACAAAGAAAAGAAGATAATACTACTGCAGTGACTTTATTTTAGTATTGAATACTACTATCACAACTGACTTTGTAGAGTTATGTGTTGTGTCTTGCCAGACCACACATCTATGACTGATTGCTTATGAGATCGTCATACATCAGAACCACATTTAAATATATTTGATTGTTTTGTCTTTTATTTCATTTTCCTATTAGAATTTCTACTGTTAATTTTTGGGGTTAATTTTTTAATTTTTACATACTAATAAAGCCACCAGATAGAGACTTAGGAAGATCCCAGAGATAAAGTACACATTCCTTAAATAGGTAATTGATGCTTTCCCATGGCTTAATTAGTAAGCCATACTTCAGCTCAAGGAGGAGTTTCCCTGATATAAAAATGGAATAATGTTTTGATTTCTGTTCGGAAATCTTTCTTTTTAAAGAATATACACCATATTCTTTAAACAATGTCTAAACTGGTGGCCATTAAATTCACTGTTTAAAATAACAGGTATATCTACTTGATCACTACTGGAAATAATGCCAGTAGCAATAAATCAGATATGTGCATTGTTGACATTGCCAAGCTGTCACAAGATGCATCTTTATTAGCAGTGTTAGTTATCTATGTCTTTACTCATATCATCTGTAACTGTGTAATGTCTCCGTTTGTGCAAGTAAACATGCTTTGGAGGTTTTGTTGTGAGAAACGTCGCAAAGAAAGGTTACATCATGCAAAGATCAACAAGAGAAAGAACTGACTAAGCATCTTAATTAGAACCCATATCTGTAGCTGAAGGTATACAATTACATTCAAAATTTTTTAACTTTTGGTAGCTGTTAGGGTCCCAGCTAATGGACCCCCAAACTGGGGTCAAAACATGAAAACATGAGTAATATAGGTATGTCCTCATCTGATTTTGGATAAGATGACTTCTTTCATCCAAGAAAGTCATGATATCTTAGAATGGATTTAAATTTGTAAAGTTTGTCATTTTGGTTGGTAATTCCATAACTCTTATCACTTGATTATGGTTTATAGTTGCTTTGGGGGTCTGCATTGAGGATTTTCAAACTTGAAATATTAATTTTTAAATAATCCTTGCAGATTCATTTTAAAATAATCTGCAATGAAAGTAAAAAGAGAAAACATCAATACTGTTCCTTGCATTTATGAGTTTCATACGGGACTCTGGATTGTAAAATGATATTTGGTACAAGATAACACACCAGTGAGTCATGGGTAACAAATACTAACTATAATATCCTTATTTCATATATAAAAAAGATTGTAAACAACAAGAAAAAAAGGGCTTGAAAAAAAATGTGTTAAGAGAACAATTTTATAAATTTCAACTGACAATAGTACTGGCTGCTCAGTCAATGAATGCCAAATGTTACCTTATAAGGAAACAGATAATATTAGGTTGGTGCAAAAATAATGTCGTTTTCTAACATATGTTACTATGTGAGAAAACGAAATTATTTTTGCACCAACCTAATATTACCATTAACATTACCATTCTTATATCTAAACTTGTTCACTTATAAGCAAAGTTCCCTAAATCTCTGTTTTCAATCTCCTTTGCAGTAGTCTCTTTCTCTACACATGCAAAAACTGACAACATGAACACTCTCGTACATATATCGAGATGCATATGTTCAATATGACAAACTCGTTCTGAGTATGACAATAAACTATATCCCTCTGATTGGAAGGTTTACAGGAGCATCAGACCACCTCTTAATTGTTGCTATTCCCAGGTTCAGACCTGACCAGGAGTGGTAGCACCTGTTATGTTCCCAATGATAGACAAATAGTGAACCCTACCAAACAAAAACAAAACACTATGACAGTATAAATATACCAGCAATATATTTTTCTATAAAAAAATATACCAACAATACCTATTCATAGTAAAGTTAGCAACAATACATTTTATCTGTAGTTGAAGGTATGCAATTGCATTCAAAATTTTTAGATTTTTGGTAGCACCTGTTAGGGTCCCAGCTATAGGCAAATAGTTAATCCCCAAACTGGGATCAAAACATGAAAATATAAAAATACATTAGAAAAAAATTGCCAGCAATACATTGTTACAAAAGAAATTACCAAAGCTCACAAGAAAATAAAATTTTGGCATTAAATGACCCATAAGGAGTTGATATGCCGTTTAACAATGCAAGCCAAACCAATATGACAAACAACTATTCCTTAACAAATAAATTCCTCCACTCATAGAATCGTTTTCTGGCTACTTGCTTTTAATTCAGAGAGAAAAGGGTACCAAATCTCAAGAGGGTTGTAGTATCCCTATGAGTACTAAGACCATAGAAGTAGCGGTTTATCTATGGTAAGATAGACAAGGGGAGCCCATACCACTTCAGACTGGTTTTTGAATTTATTCCCCAAGTCTGTGCGCCACCTAAAGGTCAATGAGTCTGGTCAGCCTTGCAGTTTAATTCCTAACTGGTGAGAATGGGATGGGTTCATACCTTTGCCAAGACTATTTCTGAAGAAGGGAACATAACAAACTCAGCCTGGAATTCAAACTTAGCTCACTGATTTCACATTCCAAGTTACGAACTCTTCTACTACCTGCATATACTTAACAATGTACTGAGTATTGCTGTGATCAGTATTTGAACCTGAATCACCACATCCATAATGCTGGGTCCAAACCACCAGGCAATCACGGCTGAATTACTTCCATAATCTAACCACTTAACCTGTTTATATATTTCATAATACCTTGGAACTTAATCTCGGAAATTTTGAGGTTTTAATGAATGCAAATAAAAAGTAAAAGTAGCATCTCATCTTCCTGTTTAGATAACGGATTAATCTTAACTGTTCACATGATGATTCCAACGAATGATTGATTTGAATTGCATCACAAAGATAAAAAGAAAACTGAAGTCAACTAAATAACAATCTGTTACGCTGGGCAACTTTGAATGTGTTTTTATTTTTATTCCGAGTTGAGCAAAGTTACTGCAAAGATATATTGCAGAAATAGATGAACACAAGATAAAAATGGCTGTCATATCTTTCAATCATCAAAAAGTTTACACATGCATCTTTTAAACTAAGATTTGTTTGGTAATGTAGCAGAGCATTTTGCAAGGAGCAAACTTATTATATTATCAACGTTATAACAAAACAAATTAACTATGAGAGGCATCTTGCTTCATGAAGATTGCAAATACACGTATCCTATATGATGTTTCTTTTAGCAATTGTTCAAACCAAGAGAAGCCACTTAATATAGAGTAGTAAGTGATTCACCCCCAGATGTTGCCAAAATGGACTTTGCACTCTGTGTTATGCTGTGTCACATCAGAAAACTAACCTAAAAGATCATGTAGAAACTATCTCACTTGTTGGCTATTGTGTGGCATGTGGGGGCTTCCTTACTTTGCTCAATTCAGCAGGAGCAGCAATGTAAGTAATCAGCAAGGTACAACTGGAAGTTCCAGAACCCATAAAACTGCTGACCAAGTCCTAATTGGCCTCTTTTCCATTTTTCATTTTCAGCTGCCTCTACCTTCAAGCCCAGCTTGAAATGCTACTCAACCCTTATTGCAGAAGGCCTGTTCTGGAAGCTTTACTCAGATTTCTTGTTCATTCTGTGGGATACACCTACCCAAATGATAAACTCCACAACCCATGCTGAAGAAGACTCATGCCAGTCCTAGCCATTTCACACTCAGATTTCCCATTTTTCTCCAGAGGAGAAATCCCTCTCTACAAAACAACTATACAAGAACTTTGTTAACTGGTAAACCTCACTTGTTTCCAGCAAATACTACTATTTTGCACTGTCTTTCAACTAAAATAAAAGCTGTTAAACAGTTATTTTCAAGCCTAGGGTCTTGTTCATTCCACTCTCAATAGCGAACACACACACAAACACACAACCTGGAAAAGTTCGTCATAATCAACCGGATGCAAATCCATGCTTCATTCAATGTCATTGACACTTCCCCTAACAGGTAAACACGTGGTAGACCCAGCTATAACTAGGATGTGCACACATAGGAATAAACATATGATAGGTAGATATATAAACACTCATTGGGAGGAAGAAAAAAGATTCTAGATTCCCCACGAGAAGAAGATTCTATGTTCAGAGAAAACCTCCAGAGCTAGACATCAATGCACTGATAAGAATTGACAAAGTTCAGAGTTAAATAAACAATAATTTTATGTATCAAAGTTTTAGTCTCATATTGCTCTTGGTCTGCATGAAGATAATCTTAAAATATTAACAATGTAGAGTAACTTCTTGAGGTGGATACAAAGCAATAAATTGTCATCGCTCGTCACAATGAATGGATGTCCACTTGGGGAAGCACAGTGACTTGGAGACTATTTGGCCTTAAACACATACCTGACATCAAGTGGGACCCGTAGCTATGATCCATTGCTAAAGATACAGGTAAAATGGTCAGCTGCCTGTACTGCTCCAGTAAATAGATTACTGTTGTCATATGTGGGTGGGAACTGCCTAGTTCTCCCTTTCCAGTCTCGATAGAGTTCAAAAATGTCTCCGAGTCCTTGTGGGTGACAAATTATTTTACACCCTCCAACCTCTTTCTCACAAATAAGATGTGGTAAGCTTCTCACTGCTCTATCGTTACTTGCTCAGATGAACTACATTCTATAGTTCCACCAGTTCTAACCTTCATAGCTAGGACCCATCATGCCATTTACAGTGTAGCAAACCCCCCGCATTCCCTCTGTACTTCATTGGTGAGAAGTAAGTTCCATTTGAACAGCTTCTTCCCACCAACCACTGCCCCATGGAACTGACTCCCAAGGGGATGCTTCCCTGATCACTACAATCTTAAGCTGTTCAAATTGAGGCTTAACTGTTATCTTCCCCTCCTATCTGCATAAATTGCCTCTTAACGTAACATTCTACCTTGAGTTGAATGAATTTTACTGTAAAAATTTTAAATTTAAATTTAATAAAATAAACGTTTTCTAAATGGCTATAACAGACATGTCCAAAGTTCAGCCCAGGGGTTAATTACAGCCTGCAGTCAAATTTCATATGGCCCCCATCCTCTGTCCACATATCACTTATGGCCCACCAGTATTATCAATCAGAGTATGTAAAGTACATACCTAAGATATACAATTTTATGTTTTACTAAAAGATGGCAGTAGCACAGTATGGCTGCCCTCTGGCAGTGGGACCATAACCTTGGCCTTTTCTAAAATCACTGCCTTTGAACCAGACATGACCTACATACTGCAGTCCAGATATCACCCTTCAGATTAGTGCAGGCAATTTATTTGTTTTGGTTAGCTGAAATGAATAAATTCTAAAATCTTAGTGAATTAAATTTGTTTTGTGTTGGTCAAAATCAGTTATAAAAATATTTGGACACTTGGACTTGTATCACTTCATGTCTTCTACTTCTTAATAAGATGAATGTTGATGTTTATGTTCCTATTCATATGTTTTTAACTTAAAACTTTAACAGACAACATTAATTGCCAATAATATGTAATATCTAAGATTAACCTGAGATATATTATAGCTTCCTGGAAGTTCTATTCTCTCAGACATATTTTACTTCATCTTATATGAACTTCAGATATGACAGGCTGAGTGATTTTGGAAAGACCTGTTTAAATTTATTTGTCATCCACGTGAAGAAACGAAAATATGCCATTTGCAATAAAACTTCCATAAGAGAGTTCACTTACATTTAATTTTAATGGTTCAAAGAATGCCAAGCAGAATGGTTGGCACTCATGCATATTCACCTCATCAAATCTGGCCCTCTTTGATAAAAGTTTGGATATGCCTGAGTTATTTAATATCAATATTACTTTATGGAAGTGAATGCTGGACAATTTCCTCACAGATGAAGAGGAGACTTCAAGCAACATGAAATGTTCTACAAAAGGATGCAGACAATATATGCTCAGAACATGTTAGCAATGAGGAAGTTTTAAGGAAAATGGAAAGAAATGTATACTTATACTTAGAATTAGAAAGAGATAACTGAAGTTTTTACAACACATGATGAGGATTGAGGGCATGGAGAATTTGACATGCCCAGGATATATTGAAGGCTAAAAGAACAGAAGAAAGCAGCAAATGACCTACCTATGGAAATGGTTGGCAGCACATGGATTAGGAGGGATAGCAAAAAGATAAATTTTACTCAATATTATAAGGGACAAGAAATTATGGAGAGCCATGACTTCCTGTGTCCTGAAGGTACACATTACGTAGAAGTATATTTCATTAGAAACAAAAAAATGAATGCTGAACTGTTATGTAATACTAGCCCTCCTATATGACAGTGAATGCTGGACAATTTCTGTAAAGATGAAGAGGAGACTTAAGGCAAATGATATGTGGTTCTACAGAATGATGCCAAATAAAGAAGTTTTAAGGAAAATGAGGAAAAAAGGACATTTATACTTAATGTGTGTTTTTTGCACACACACACACATATATATATATATATATATATATATTGGTAAAGATGTGTTTGGTAATCTATATGGATAATTCCAGGAAGGATATAATCCAGAGAGCTCAATGTAAAAACAGAACAAATATTAATTATATTAAGAAACAGACAACTTTAAGGGTTCTTGGTGACTATAAATTATTTCTACAGAATTGAAATTCAATTCTAATTTCTTAGATCAACATTTTAATGAGGGCCAAATATTCCAGGTATATTTATTACTCATTTGTATATATATATATATATATATATATATATATATATATATATATATATATATATATATATATATATATGAAATGAGAATGAATCAAATATAAATTACGACGTTTGTTTGTAACATTAATTTAAAAGAGGACTCAATACAATGGTAGAGCAATATTCTTTATTTTAGGATATTACATCAAAACGTGAATAACACTAGACAATTAAGACATCTCATCAGGCATTAGTAAATGACTGGTTAGTAAACAATAACCAGTAATTTACTAACACCTGATGTTAGTAAATTACAATTGAAACATGATTGCATTTGTGTAGCATTATTCACATATTTTTGATGTAATATCCTAAAATAAAGTGTGTATACATATATATATATATATATATATATATATATATATTAGCAGATGCCGACATAACATAAAACACCTATTTTGTCTCCTGGCATATGACGAGTGTATTGGTTTATTGGTGTAGTTTTTTTGTTTTGTTTTTTCAAACTGACCCTACAATACAACCATTAGTAGTTAGCCCACCCAGAGAGGTTTTTCTTTGCCTATTTTTTTTTCCCCTGTGATGGTTTGGCTGTCCACAGGTTTTTTAAATTAAATTATTTTGTTTTATTTTCCCCCTAATCCATGATGTTTTAAGGGGATTTTTGGACAGGAATTATAAAAAGCTTGTCCCTCCTTTCTTTTATTTACATTCAATTTGTCAGAAGATCATGTGTTTGTGAAATCTGGATTATGACTAGAGCCATCCTTTCATAGGATTTAACATGTTAAGCATTTTTTGCTCTGTCTAGGTAATCTAGGCTTCAAGAATTTTACTTTATTGTGTAGGTAGGTTTGCATCTAGGCCTTTTTTTCTTTTTTCAGTATTGCCATTTTTTTTATCTGGATAAGAATATCTGGTTTTGGTAAGATGTCTGTGGGTTCCATCAACGGGTTTTATTTTTCTTTAATACGCACACACACAGACACACATACACACATACATATATATATGCTTTTCCAATGATAAAAATAATATCTATGTTGGACACACAGCAACAATGCTTTCACAAAGGCTAAGTTTTCATTTGAATGATACTTCCACTATTTCGAAACACTTACAAGAACATACCCATCCACACTCACAATTCAGAAAAATCCTCTATGCTTCTCCACAGAAAAGAATAAACACAAACTAAAATTTCTCAAAGCTATTTATATAAAAAAAATGAAAGAAAACTCATTAAAATTAATTACAAATATTCCACAAAGATTTTAAAATGTGTACAATAGAATAGTCTTTAAATGTTAGCACTTGTCATTAATAGTTTTTCCTTTATCTAGCAACTACTCAAGTCTGGAACTGTTCTACAGCATATCTAGTTACCTCCCCTTAAACAGTGTCTGTCAACCATTGATGACACAGTGTTCATCACTCCACATATAAAAATGGTAATCTTCGAATGACCACAACAATTTTTGTCCTTCATAACCATGAACACTAAATACTCTATATTTAACAATATTCTGATGATGACATTATGCTATGTCGAAAGAACTTGAAATAAATACAATATGAGTCAACATGGTGTTTTCCTCTCATCTTGTAACAACCACACAAAAAGCTTATTCGCGAATATGAAAGGATCTTAACAAAAACAGAATGTGTCTTAATTATTTAACCAAACCTGTCTGAATATTATATATATATATATATATATATATATACAGACACATGCACACACACACACACATATATATATATACATATATATATATATATATATGAGAGGTGCTACCAAAATATTTTGGGTTTATTCAGAAGGTTCAAGTTTTCCTTGTTTCTCAAGACATTTAATATATTAGGTTGGTGCAAAAATAATGACGTAATAATGTCGTTTTTTGACGTTACGTCAAAAAACGACATTATTACGTCATTATTTTTGCACCAACCTAATATCTTGAATTCAATCCACCAGGTTTTAAAAAATGCTTTTATATTATATTTTCCTTATGTGTGGAAGTCATTCCACACTAAAAAGTTCATAAACTTTTGGGGTAGCCCCATGTGTGTAAATAGATATCTAGATAGATATGTAGGGATACAAAAGGTAATTATCTCACTTTCATGAAGATATCACATGGGTCATGTGACAGCTGCTTAGCAACATCATTTCATACAATGACAAGAGTGGCCAGTCATTCAGTTTGTTTACAGTAGCCATACTGAGTGGCTGCTTATTTAATCAGACCCAAATGTCCTAGGCTGAGGACAAATCTGACTCCTCCAGCAAATGCTGCAGTTTGCAAGTCCATGGTGCTGTTTTCCTTTGGGAATATATCTTTCTCAGATATAGAAAGAAAATCCATCTTGCAGTCCTCTATTTGGGAAAACCTAAGATTCGCTGATTCCCATTTATGGAATATGTCCTCAACTGGATCATAGTAGATGAATACGGCCATTTGAATCAGGGGCCCTAAGCATGGCTTCTCCAGATGCACAGAAGGATTTCTGTATTATATGTAAGACTTTCCCCTTTCAATTTTCTTTACACTCTGCTCACTATATAGATAAGTGTGATATATCATATGTCATGTGGGACACATGTATATATGTATATATCATTATGATTATGTCTTAGTGGTAAAAAAGTCTCTCTGATTCAAAAGCATGTTTTTCATTCCTTTTCCTTTCAGAAATTCTGTCCCGTCCATGAAGTATGGTGTTATTATATTATGGATATAATAATGCACATAATAGGGAAAATACAAATGGGAGAACAAACCTTTTTTTCCATAGTCTCTCCTGTGATAGATAGATAGATAGATAGATAGATAGATAGATAGATAATGAATTTCCTCAGGTAAAGAGACAAACATGCAGAAACCAAGGTAGATAGATAGATAGATAGATAAATAGATAGATAGATAGATAGATTTGGTATGAAATCAATCATTATACTGCAGCTATTTTAGCAAATCAATCTAGCAGATTATTACTTGTGTATAGGGAGCTTAACCTTCACCATGTAATGCATATCTGTGGTCATATGTCAAAGCTACATATTGCTTAGTATATTTAAGGTGAGCTTTTTCTTCTTCTTCTTATCCATCTTCCATATAGTTCTATGTAGTGCTATGGCATTAATTATAGTTTTCTACATATATCATATTAAAGTCCTTCTTCTTCTATATGATGTGTTCCTTCAGGACATGGGCGATAATGGCTCTCCACAATTTCCTGTCCTCTGTAACTCTGACTAAATTTTGTCTTTTTGCTATCACTACTAATCCCTGTTCTGTCAATCATTTACTCAAGCTCATTGGGAAGGTTATATGCTGATTTCCTTTTGCCTCTCTTGCCTTCAATTTGTCCCATGAGTATCAAATTTTCCAAGCCCTCTTTCCTAATTATGTACCCTAGAAATTTCAACTCTCTCTTTCTGATGTTAAATATAAGTGATCGTTTTGTTTCCATTTTCTCTAAAACTGTTCACATGTTTGGTCCATGTTATTCTCAACGTCCTCTGTAGAAAGACATTTCTGTTGCTTCAAGTCTCTTCTTCATCTGTAAGAATTCACTGTTATATAAGAGGATTGATATTACATTCAGTATTCTTTTCTTTCTTTCTTTCTAATGAGATTTTCCTGTTTTTTAATACTTTGCTTAGATTTTAGTAAGCATCTTTCAGTATCCCAATGCACCTTCAGTGTTGCATTTTCTATCCTCAGTCATCCTCAATATCTAGATTTTTGTACCTGCTTATGGATATGTTAAAAAGGCATGTCACAGTGTCTCATAATGGTTATCAAACTTATCGAGTTGACAATTACTACCAAATTCAATCCTCAATGGGTGCCCCGTATTTGTGGCCTTATGCCAGTCTAAGCTAAGTTTTGTGCACGACAATTATACTACTGCAATATAAAAGAAACAGTATTACAATAAACTATCCCTGTATAACTAAATCAAACAAATTTTTGATCCACTTGTATTAGAAGGTAAATTTTAAAAAAATAAAAGCCATTGTTCATTTGTGTATGATGGATGCCAATAGCAAAAAAATATTGATTTCGAAGTTTCTTCCTCGAAATGACTTCAAGCGGAATATAGTGTAAAATAATTGCTGCAAAGACACATTTCTGTTTGATCACAATGAGAAAATCTCTTTTACATTTACCTTTCAGTGTAAACCTTAAATGAATTCTCAATGAAATATTCTTCTTTGTTTCCCAATAGAAAATCAATTTCTTCCGCTGGATGTATAAAACAAACTTTTGCCTGTGGTTTTTCTTTTTACTTTCTTCTTTGTGTTTTCTGTTGTTGTCTTTTTTACTGTTTTTCTTTTTATTTCTTTGTTTATTTTCACTCTTTTTCATGTTTTGCTGGTATTTATAAAATGCTTAGTTACTTCATTCTGACTTTCTTGGTGAAAAAAACAAATATTTAATGAAAGAAATAAAACGACAATAAAAATGAAATGAAAGCAATATGCTTGTAAACAAAATCCAGGAGGAAATTTAACAAAATATTTTTTCGTATAGTGACATTCATTGCAAAAAAAAGATATTTTTTGAGATGCTGACATTCATTACAAAAAAATTTGGGGAATGGTAACATTCATTAAAAATCATTTTTTGGGAATGTGATATTCATTACAAAAAATATTATTTAGGGATGGTGATATACATTACAAAAGATATTTTGGGGGATGGTAACATTCATTACAAAAAATATTTTTATGATGGTGACATTCAACACAAAAAATATCTTTTTGGATACTGACATTCATTACAAAAAATATTTGGTGAGATGGTGACATTCATTACAGAAAATATTTTTGGGGTGGTGACATTCATTATCAAAAAAATTGGGGGGATGGTGACAGTCATGACAAAAATATTTTGGGGAGAGTGACATTCATTACAAAACATATTTTAGGGGATGGTGACATTCATTACTAAAATATTTTTTTGATGGTGACATCCATTACAAAATATGTTTTGAAATGGTGACATTCATTACAAAATATATGTTTTGGGATGATAACATTCATTACAAAATCATTTTCGTATATGGCAACATTCATTACAAAAAAAATTTTATAGTGTTCCAAAAGCTATTACCTTTTAATGAGAAGGATATAAAAACAAATGTAATTTTAGTTGAAATTATGTGTACCAATGGTTCATAAATTATGCAAGGAAAATGGAAACAAAAAGGACCCTTGCACTTAGAATCAGATAGAGACATCTGAAAATTCTAGGGTATATTATGAGGAAAGAGTGTTCAGAAAATTTGACACTCACAGGGTCTATTGAAGGCAAGAGTGACAAAAAAAAGCAGCATATAACTAACATAACAAACTTATGTCAATGGTTGTCAAAACAGGGATTAGGACAGATAGAAAATTAAATTTCTTGAAATGTTAGGGTGTTCAGAAAGTAATTATGTTTTACAAGAAAGGATATAAAACAAATATTTCTTGAAATGTTAGGGTGCTCAGATAGTAATTATGTTAAATTACTACTATAATAATTAAGTTAAACTTATAGAAATGTTATGGTTTCAGAATATAACTACATTTTTCCAGAAAGAATATAAAAACAGGTGTAAGTTAAAATTCTTGAAATATTAGAATGTTTGAAAGCTAACTGCATTTTACCAGAAAGGATATAAAAAAACAAATGTAAGTTAAATTTTAATTATTATTTTTCAAAAATGTAATATCTTCATTTTCAATGACTACAGCTCAATGAGAATTTTTGATTCTACATTTAAAGAAATTTTGGTTTCTCTTTTTCCAAAGAATTTGAAAGAATTTTTTCAACTTCTTTCTTCTGAATGTTCTGCAACTTATGAAATGTTCTTGTGATCGACACAGTGGAAAATCTGTAGGCACAAAAATCAGTGAGTATAGGAGATATAGAAGTACCTCCCATTCTAAAGATTTCTTTTTCCTTGTGTTTATAGAGTGCTAACTTGCCTTATCATACTGGAGAATAACACCTTTCCTTTTTATCAAAGCAGGGCACTTTGTTTATTCAAATTTCTGGATATAAATATCTGCAGTGATTTTCCTTAAATGTTCCATATGGTCATAATGGACGTCATGCTTTTATATTCCATCAGACACAAAGCAAGGACTTCTGTAAAATCCTGGTTTTTATGTTGGTACTGGTCTCTCATTTTATGATAACCACTGTCTTTTTCAAATTCTATCAAAATGCAAAACACATTTTTCATCACCTGTAACAATGAAAGGCAAAATGAAAGGTTGGGATTCTTGGTTAAATGACTGCTGCAGATGGTGGAACTTTCAAGTGAAAGCTCAGAAGGGACCCAAATTCTCTCTTTAGAAGTGTTCCTGGTTAGACTCTGAAATGCAATGTGAACAAAACACTGTTGAATAGAACAGATGATTAACTAATTCTAGATGCAGTTTCCTACCTTGGTTGGTTAAGTCATAGTACATAGCGATGGAATAAATAATTAATTCCCGAACCTTTGAACTAAAAAAATATTTATTCAAATAGTTAAATGATAATGTGCATATTTTAGAATGATTATGGCATTTTGTTCTGTTCCTTTTAAACAAAGGAGTCGACAGTAGTCGGGATCATCACATCAACATGAATGATCATTTCCTTAGTTGCATATTATGTGCTTCACCAGGGCTACATAAGGTTTTAAATTCATAGTTTTCCATCTTCTAGACTAGTTGCCATCCAAAGCTATAGAACCCAGTCTGTCCTACTATTTAACCATAGCTGGGGGGAGAAGAGTAAGTGAATGTAATGAACTCAACTGGAATTCAAACTTGGTCTTTCCGATTTCTCAATCCAAGACACAATCCATTATTTTACCATGCCTCCCACTCCTTGTAACTTGTTATAAAAAAGATTCCCATTCAAAAAGTTTTCATTAAATGGAGATTAGGGTTAGCATTAAGGACGGTTTAAATTATTTTCTACCATTTCATTTAAATCTGGATATTTCTTATTAACAATAATCCTCTTTGAAAATGTTATTTTCTTTCAGATTATGAGGACTTGCAACACAAGAATAATTTTAATGGATATTTTTTCCTTTGGACATTTTAAAGGCTGCCACTGGTGAATACTGGATTAGTTTGAGTTTCTGATAACTGATTGAAGTCTGTATTTAATTTAGAAGAAAAAAGATATGCCACTTTGGATTTACTTAAAAACAGATGAAGAGTCTTATAATATTAGACAGTTAAAGATTAATTTTCAAAGATTTGATAAAAACTGTTAAGAATCGATATATTATTGATGTTTTATTGAAACTATTGAAAAAAAAAGAGAACTTCTTCAAATGTTTTAGGCTTCTTTAAAAACATATTCTCAGATTCAAATTACAATCGTTGCATTAAAGAATGAATGTGACTCAGTGACTTTGGTGAAAAATGATTTATAAAAACTGGCACATGTATATATATATATATATATATACATTTGGATTTTATCAAGAATCACTAAATATATAGCGGGAGCACTAGATCAGATGTAACAGCAGTATTTTAAGCAAAGATGAATGATAGACTTACAAATATATAAAATAGATTCTAGCATGACACAGTGAACCAATTTTATTAGCTGCAGACTTTGCAATTGATTCAATGTACTCTTTCCACTTCATGTCAGCTGTAAACATTAGTTATATATTAGATATGATAATGAATTTTGATATATTTTCAATTATTATTAAATATACCATTATTTCTTAAAGATCATTTCGACTGCATGTTGTAGTAAAACCCAATCCTTGATTATTAAAGAAGCAATGCCAATCGGATAGATGGTTTGCCATTAAGATATTAACAATACATAATAGTGATGGTAAAGTTAATATTAGCTGTTTCCTTATAAGGAAACATTCAGCATTCATTGATCGGGCAGTCAGTGGTACTTTTGGCTGAAATTTAAATTTTATTTCTATTAAAACAATTTTCAGAAAAATAAGTTCCTCAAGTCCACTACTGTTATCACTCTTTCAAATACTGATTGGGGCCTCCTTCTTACCTTTTTCTTTGAAGTATTGTGGAATGTCAACATCTTGATTATGTCATTATTTCCTCTTCAAGTTACATGTGATATCCATTTTAGTTTTTACTGCTGTTGAAAATCCTCATATAAAAGTAAAAATAATCTCATAAGATATCCAGTCTTGGAGGATAAATTTTAAAATGGAAAAGTTCGGAACAGTTAGCAACTCCACAGCATAAAAACTTAAGTAGGAACACTTAGTTTGGTGAGGATACAATACTACAGTCCATGCATATTCTACAGGGATAACACACAAACACAAAAATAGATATTTTTAGTAAGTTTCAAATTAATTAGTATATACTTACTAATTAGGTTTACGTCATATTTTATGCCTTTCCATTCTTCCATCAAATTTCGAAAGGCAACCATGTTCTTGTAGGCTCGGTTTTGTAAGATTATCTACAAAACATTTAATTAATCTTCAATAAAAAATAGTCTATCAAGAAATTCTAATGAGAATATTATTATCATTTATTATATTTGTTTGTTTAATGGCATATCAACTTCTTATGAGTCATTTAATACCAAAATTTAATTGAAATATTTTGAGCACAATTTTATGCCGTCAACTAAATATATTTTGAATGCAATTGTATGCCTTCAACTACAGATAAAATGTATTGTTGGTCATTTAGCTATAAAATGTATTGATCATTTTTCTATAAAATGTATTGGTCATTTTGCTATAAAATGTATCATTGGTCATTTTGCTTTAAAATTGCATAGTTGGTCATTTTAATATAAATATGTATTGTTGGTATTTTTTCATATAAAAATGCATTTTTATACTTTCATAGTGTTTTGATTTTGTTTGTGGATTCACTATTTGCCCATAGCTGGTGCCCTGAGAGTTGCTACCACCCTAGGTCAACGTGGACAGGGAACCTCTTAATCGTTCTTGCTGTTCCAGGTCCACGTTGACTACAGAACCTTCAATCTCCCAATCAGAGACTTGTTGCTAGATGTAGTTTATACCCAAGACTCATGGTAATAGTAATATTAACTGTTTCCTCATAAAAAAAACATTCAACATTCATCGGCCAAACAGCCACAGCTACTTTCAGTTGAAAATTAAAAAATCTCTCTATTAAAGCTTTTTTCTGGAAAAATAGATTTCTCAATTTCACTAAGTGTTATTGATCTTTTACAGTACTGATAGGGGTTACTAAATTTTTGTTTGTAGTGTGGAATGTCAACATCCTGATTAAGACATTATTTTCTCTTTGAGTTTCATCTGATATCCATTTTAATTGTTGCTGTTGTATTCACGATATATGTTTTCTGTTATTTAATACAGTTTTTTATGATTCTGTCACACCAATCCACAAAGTTTGAAGGAGGGTGGTCCTTGCTGAGACCTACAGGTTTTATTCACTCATTTTTAACCATTAATATTAGAAAACAGTTATATACATCTGACAGTTAAAATATTTTTGATCAGGTTTGGTGCGATGCATGACGTCTATATGAATGTCTCAATCTAAGGAGGCCATTTAAGAACATGTCATTAGTTTTAAGGTTAATGCTTTGGTTTTGCAGCAATTTGTGATGTTGGATAAAACTACCTCTAGCAGAGACTCCATTTGATAAACATCTTTATCTAAGGAAAATAATATTACACAGATGAAAAACCTAATTTTTGAAACAACATTTTAAGAATATTTACACTATTTACATCGTTCAAACTGTTATCCTCACGTTCATTGCCATATTCAGGATGATTCAGTCGTTGTATACTCACACCTTCTTCAGGTGATATATGCTGGAATTTCGAACCGAACTCTTTATTTAGCCCACATGGTCAAGTGGATAAAAGCATTGGTTGAGTAATATGAAAAGTGGCTTGCAGATAAAAGTGGTGAGTTCAATACCTGACCACAAAAGAAGGAACAAAAAATTGGAGAGTTGAATTAACTGATACTGAGATATCCCAAAAAAGTATGACGTATGGATGAGGACAACAGTCTGAATGATTTAAATTGTATAAATATTACAATACCACATCTCCGAAATATAGAGAGATCACAGAGAAAGCCAGGATGTACAATGGCTGAAATGTTGTGAATATGACAATAAAGATGAGGACAACAGTCTGAATGATTTAAATTGTATAAATATTACAATACCTCATCTCAGAAATATAGAGAGATCAGAGAAAGCCAGGATGTACAATGGCTGAAATGTTGTGAATATGACAATAAAGATGAGGACAACAGTCTGAATGATTTAAATTGTATAAATATTACAATACCTCATCTCAGAAATATAGACAAGTCACGAAGACAGCCAGGATGTACAATGGCTGAAATGTTGTGAATATGACAATAAAGATGAGGACAACAGTCTGAATGATTTAAATTGTATAAATATTACAATACCACATCTCCGAAATATAGACAAGTCACGAAGACAGCCAGGATGTACAATGGCTGAAATGTTGTGAATATGACAATAAAGATGAGGACAACAGTCTGAATGATTTAAATTGTATAAATATTACAATACCACATCTCCGAAATATAGAGAGATCACGAAGAAAGCCAGGATGTACAATGGCTGAAATGTTGTGAATATGACAATAAAGATGAGGACAACAGTCTGAATGATTTAAATTGTATAAATATTACAATAACTCATGTCAGAGATATACACTTATTTTCAGAATATTATTTGAATTTCTGAGATGAAACATTTTTAATAATTATTAATTTTTATCAATGTTTCTTTAACTTTTTGTTGTATAAACTATAGGCTTACTCTTTATTTCTAATGAGTGCTGCAAGTAAGTAATTGGCAGAATGACAGTCTGATAAAAAAAATACATAAATCAAATGAATGAAATACTAGTCAAAATTAATAATAATTAACATTCTCCGAATTAAATATTTCTTGATTACTAAAACTATTACATAAATCAGTGTAAATGAAAGTGGGAAACTGAAGTTATGAGAAAAATAAGTCTTACTTTCCTCACAGCTTGAATAAACTTCTGTTGTGTGTACAATTTTTGATGCCACAAGTTGTTTGTATAAGGATCAAAAGTGGCGAGTTTTTCAGGGATCTGAAAATGAACAAAAAGGAAAAATTTTGTAATGAAAGTTTGTCAAGCTGTTACAAACGCAAGTAATTTTGTTACACGATAAAAATTAGAGATTTGGTCACGTGAAACTCACATTTGTTTCCCTTAAGAAAATAATGAGTTCTGTTCAGTTTTAAATGCATTATGTCATCAATATCTTTTTTAATTAATTCATCCCAGGCAAGACAATGATGCCATAAAGCCTGCATCATTAGTTTTTACAGCTTTTTACGATTTTTCTGTCTACAGCAGCCTGCATTTCTGTGGTCGAGTCACACCAAGTGTCTTCCATCTCACAAAGTCTACACCGAGAACTGTGTTTTGCTTCTTTGAATTACTCAGAGGCCTACATCAAGTGCCTTAAACAAGTTGTGCTGTCCTGAGTCAAGAGGATGGCTGCTGGAAGACATAGGGTCTTGCAAGATGACTCTGAACCATTCTACACAAGTAGGAGAGCCCAGTCATGGCTGTTAGACAATTTCTATGACCACATCACCTGCTTACATCTGGCCACCTAACTTTCCAGAATGCAACCCCCTTGATTATTATGTGTGGGGTACAGTTGAGTGACAGACCAACAAAACTCCTCATAACAGAGAAGATGAACTGAAGGCAATGATTATGGAAGCATTCACAAGCTTAAACAAGGAGACCATCCAGAAGAGTTGCAGGAGATTCTGAAGATTGAAGCCAATGGAGATTTTATTGAATAAATTTACTCTTTAGTAGTTCAAGATATTTTTTACGTAATTTTGATAAATATATCTGTTAAAATTAGATGTCAGTGTTATTTTCATTTTTGTGTAATTTAGATGACAATTTACCCATCGCACCCTGTGTAGTAGTATAGCTGGTCACTCGTATTTGAGGATACCCGTCTACTAGGGCGGCTAGCCAGTCTCTGTTGCTTCCTCAGACACATTTGTGTTTATTGGACACCCACAGAGCCCACCTGTGGTTTGTACTGCAACTATGCTGAGCAGACCTTAATTACAGTTTCTGGGAAAGAGCATGTTATCTAGCATGATCAACAACTTGAACAAAGGCCAGCACACTCAAACCCTCAGCTACGATGACTTGTGACTTTGTGCTACACAGGTATCGACAGGCCCAAGGGTTCTGTCAACCCAATGTCACTCACAAAGGCGTCGCCTGCTGGAATCTTTCCCTCCAGAAAGATGACATCAAGAAGTTTTCTTCCTGACAAATCGACCTTGGTGAAATTTGAGCCTGGGTCTCATGGTCAGAAAGCAAATGTTCTAACCACTCAGGCACATACCCATATGCACCCTGTGTGTGTGTGTGTGTGAGTATATACATATATATATATATATATATATATATATATATATATATATATATATATATATATTTTGAATAAAAACAGACCACGTTAAGGTTCCATGTAATAAATTATTTCACCATAACCCCTTTAACAGGGCTCTGGATCATCAGACTTTACTTCCAAAAATTGAAATGAAAAATGAAAAATGAAAAGAAATTAACACATTTTTGACGGACCTCATCAAGTATACGTAAAATTAACGAAGTGAGGAAGTGAGGTGGGAAAGAGGATATGAATGTGTCATATGTAGCATTTCAAATTCTTATTCGTGTTCTGTTTTTATTCAAACATATCTGCTCTGAATTTTACATTGAGCTCTCCGGATATCATCCTCCTCGGGTCTACCCATACGGATTACCTAAGTTTGCATAAACTAACTATATATATATATATATATATATATATATATATATATATACATACATACATACATACATACATACATATATATGTATATGTATATATATATATATATATATATATATATATATATATATATATATATATATCACTGAGTACAGGGTTGGTATATATGGAATAAAATTCCAATAAACAAAATCTCTATTTTATAAAAAAAAAAGTGCTCAATACAAAGTAGAGAAAATAATATTTGTTCAAAAATTATAAAATAAGCATGTTACAACATCACTACAAAAATAGTTATTTTGTTTCAACATTTCTAGTGTTTTATCAGGTGATGGTGATGATTGCAAAAAAGTGTTTTTTCACAATCAACACCATCATTTGATAAGACACCACAAGTGATAGTGTTGATTGAGAAAAAAAACACACCATCAACGCAATCAACACCATCACTTGATAAGACACCAGAAGTGTTGAAACAAAATGGCTATTTGTAGTGATGTTATAACATACTTATGTTAAAATTCTTGAATATATATATATATATATATATATATATATATATATATATAATAACAAGGCTTAAACATAATATATTACATGGTCAGAATTTATTCCATTGGAATCGTAAATATTCATCAGACCTACAAATTCAAAATTTGAATTTGTAGGTCTGATGAATTGGATCGTATTTAAGATTCCAATATTAGTGTTTAAGCCTTGTTATTATATCCTTACTCTGTCCTGGACATTGAGTTCTACCTGGATTCTATCCTCTCGGAATTTTTTATTCAAAAAATATACATGTGTATATGCACCTGTGGATTTTGCATATATATGTATATTTACCACTAATATTATCTATATATATATATATATATATATATATATATATATATGGGTGTGCATATATATGTGTGTGTGTTTATATATAAATTTATGTGTGTGTGTATATATATATATATATATATATATATATATGACTCTGTGTAAGTATTTATATATATATGTGTGTGTGTGTGTATGTATGTGTGTGTCTCTCTGTGTGTCTGTGTGTGTGTCTGTGTATGAGTGTGAATTAAGACAAAAGGAAAGTTAATATTAGCTGATGCATTTCGCAACTAGTATTTATAAACAGAACTAAATATGTCGCTAGTTTTTCAGATTTTCTAAATTCTAAATTTAAGAAACACTCATAAATATACTTCAAGCTGGCCAAAAGGCAAAATTAAATATAGAAAATGCAAAGTGATGTAAATTAATGTCTAAAACAAAAGTAGATAAACGTTGTTATTGTTACTGTTGAATACATATATATATATATATATATATATATATATATATGGAGATAATGAGATGTAGTGGAATTGATGCTTTGTGGCAACATCTGTTTGTTTCGGCTTTTTCAGTTCAGAATGACAGACAAAATGAACAAGGAAACAAACCAGACACCTCAACTGCAATTCATATTATCAGTAACAAACACCACACCCCATAAATTAGTAACAAAAATAAAAAAATAAATAAATCATGAATTTTTTAAAATTGGAAACACTTTCTGGTTTCAGTGGATTGATTTAATATCAAACAGACACCAATTGCTATAACATATATGCACATATACATCTATAAAACAAACAGACAATCAAAAAACAAACACTTTCTGATTGCTAGTCATTAGATCTGATAAAGTAATGTAATTTGTGCTTTGTGCACCCCCCCACCCCCCGGCCACCTCTTACCCTCAAAAATCCCAACCCATTTTCTTCACACACCATTTTATCTTTCATTCTGACCGGAAGAAACTGGAACAAACAGATATTTGGAGAAACGAGTCATTTATAGCCATTTTTCTATTTTTTTTGCTTCATCTCAACTTTTGTTTTGGATACTACATCCTACAAACACATGCATATAGTGATTTACTTAGCATAGCATAGATGGGGCACAAGGGAGAATGTATGGAGGACCTAGTGAGGTTCATACTCACTATTTAATTGTAATTGATCTAGCAAGACAAGCTTGCTAACCATTACACCATCTTGAATTAGCCACACACATGCACACACATACATATATATATGTATATATATGTATGTGTGCATGTGTAATTGTTTATTTGTGCAGCAATCCATCTTTTATACAAGTTTCATTAAAGATGACTGGCAAGTACTGCAATTAAGCTTTTATTCAATTTTGTTCAAGTGATTTCTTTCATGGATATAAAGAGTGTAAATCTGTTCATATGTTCTATATATATCCGAAGGTTTTCACATATTCTACAAGCCATTATCAAGGATTTTTTTAAATTTTTAACTGAATATATAGATTTTTATATATGTGTATCTATAGTGATGGGAATGTTTTCTTTTTATTTTCCAAACACCATCAGTATGTTATGGCCCTGTTCATCGTAGATATTATTGAGTTTTTGCTTTTTTCCTTTCCTTTTTTCTTTTCATAATACATTGTGAATCATTTTTAATGAAACACACACACGCACACACATACACACGCACACACATACACATGCACACACACATGAAAACAAT
This sequence comes from Acanthosepion lycidas, assembly GCA_963932145.1. Lineage (NCBI taxonomy): Eukaryota > Metazoa > Mollusca > Cephalopoda > Sepiida > Sepiidae > Acanthosepion > Acanthosepion lycidas. The sequence goes on along the minus strand of OZ010607.1, from coordinate 45,216,382 downwards.
AAACAAAAACTAAAAATTCTTGAAGCTATATGCATAAAACAGTTGAAACCTAACCTGAACAAAATAAACTATGAAATCTCAACAAATATTCTTAAATGCCTATAATTGATAACAGAAGCCATTGGTTTATACTAAGGGCTTTCCATACTTAATACTTCTCGTTTTCACTCTCACGTGGTCATGTGTGATGTCACAAGCAGTGGTGCGATTTTCGCTTCCACGTCTCATATACACAAGTTTGTCATTGCTTGCAAATCTTTTATGCAACAAAAACAGACTATTGTTATTGTTTTGTCCGTGTATTGTTTAATATATTTAAATGTAATTGTCATCTTTGATAATGTAAGCCAGAAGCTTAGATAGGATTAAAAAACATATATCAATATGGTGATTTTCTTTTATCCTTCAATGATAATATTACTAAGCTTATCAGACAATATGAAAGGAATTTACTTAAAATAAACAGACAAAATTTGTCTATATTATTTAATGAAACATGCATCAATGAAAAAATGCTGCCTAAATACGCACAATATATATATATACATATATATATATATATATATATATATATATATATATATATATATATATATATATTGTTGTGAAAATGTAGATAAATCATTCTGAAAGGATTTAAACATAATATATGTTGGAGAACTGAATGACAGTTTTCCTGAGTTTGATATTGAACAAAAGGCAATGAAAATAGGCAAGAATGCAGAAAGTGAATTAATTCTGTTGATTGATTTAATGTTCCAGCAGGATAGAATAAGAGAAAATGATAAGGGCATTAGTGATTATTATAAGGAAAGCAGTATTATTTTGGTTTCATTGTCTTATCAGATATTACACTTGAGGTAAAAGTGCTTCCCTTACACTTTCTTTGGAAAGTAAAACCTACATTTTTCACTCACTGTCTGCTGGAAGATTGACTGAGCCATAACTGCTTTTTCTTGACATGGCATAAATTTTATGCTGCTAGATTCCAGCATGATACAAATTTTATACTTTCCTTTACATCTAAATGCAATATAATCCTAAATTATGTTTTTAATTATCGCTATTTTCCTTTGCTATTCATCTTCATCTTCTCTGTGCCAATTCCATTCAGGATGTGAGTGGTCATGGCTCTCCACAATTATCTGTCTTTTGTAGCTCTTAGTAAAATTTGTCTTTTTGTTATATCTCATATTCACTGCTCTGCCAACACAAGCTCATTTGATTGGTTAATTGCTGCTATCCTGTATCCTTCTTGTCTTCAATATGTCTTCTGAGTGTCAAATTTTCTCAGTTCTCTTTCCTCATTATGTGACCTAGAAATTTCAACTCTCTCTTTCTGATGTAAGTATAAGTGTCTCTTATTTGTTTCTATTTTCTCATTGTTTACATGTTTGGGCCATGATATTCTCAGCATCTTTCAGTAAAACCACATTTTTGTTGCTTCAATTCTCTTCTTCATCTGTGATGACATTGTCCAGCGTTCACTGTCATATAGGAGGACAGATATTGCATAACTGTCCAGTACTCTTTTCTTAGTTTCTGTCCTGTTTCTTAATACTCTACTTAGCTTTTGAAAGGCACCACTCACTATCACAATGCACTTTTGGATTTTAGTCACATTTTTCTGTCGTTTCATAAACACTTCCGAGGGATTTAAACTTTATTATTTGTTTAATTTTGGTATCTCCAAGGTTTGGCTGTTCCTTTGCATTCCATCTTCTTGCAATTGATACTGAGTATCATCTTACTGTAATATTTGAATAAGTCTGGTAAAAATACACATCCTTGTCTTACAGCCCTTTCTATCAGGTCATCCCATAAGTTCTGTCCGAATTGTAACTTTTTGTTAAAATGAACGAAATTTAAACAGTATTTTATAATGTCTAATGGAGCTGAACATTATTTTTATGTTTAGATGCATTTAAACTGATCAAATTTTATTTCAGAGAACAATAAAATTAAATTTTCTTTGATTAAAACCCTGCTAACATGGAAGTACCCAAGAATCATTTGAGACACATAA
>OZ010607.1:45206856-45209356 GCA_963932145.1 Acanthosepion lycidas | reverse complement strand
TTTAGGGCATTGTTGCAATATCAATATATGAATAAGCATAATTGCTTAAGAAATATGCTTGCACACACACACACTCTCATATACATATATATATATATACATATATATATATATATATATATATATATATATATATATATATATGTATGTATGTATATATCTATATATATATATATATATATTTCTTTATATGCCTACACAATTACATTATCCTCAACCTATATTAGCTATTCATTTTATTCTTGAAAAATTTGATAATTTGGAACATATTCGGAGCATTGCAATTTCATTTTTTTCATCATAGACAATAGATATGAGGACTTAATTATAATCATATACATACATAAATATATATATATGGTGGCCTGAGGATTGCATCTAGCATGAAACAGACTGTCACCTGTAAGTGTTGACTTGTATGTTCACAATTATTTATATATATATATATATATATATATATATATATATATATATATTCATAACTGTCCAAGGACGAATATTTTCTATGAAAATTTCTCGGACATTCAGGCCGGTAAATGTTATTTAATACTGTTTATTATAAACAGAGCATTTACTTAAATACTTGTATCTATAAAAAAAACGTTAAACATAAAATATATATATATATATATATATATATATATATATATATATATATATATATATATTAGTAATGGATGAAATCCAGCATATTTTTGATTTATCTGTGAATTTTTTTTTAATGGATACCTATATTTGAAAAGAAGCTCTGTTTAAGCATTTAGGAATTTGAATTCCAGTCGAATAAATAAAATTGACAAAGATTATTGTTTAATATTCACCTTCATACTTATTAAACAGTATATTTATTTATTTGCATCTACTGGCCTGAATATTTGAGAAATCTCATTAGAAAAATAGGCGCACATTTTTCTAAGAATATTTCTCAAATAAATATACTGTTTAATAAATAAATAAAACCAGAGGATCTACTCAAATACGAGTATCCATTAAAAATAACATTTAAACAAATAAATTAAAATACATACATATATATATATATATATATATATATATATATATATATATATATATATACACACACACACACACATATATATATATATGTATATATATTCAAACATATATTGTTAAATGTACCAAACAACAAATGTCTATTATATTTGATCATGAGCTGTTCTAAACATCATATAGTTGCTTTAATTTCAGGAGAAAATAAAGACAAAAATTGTCCAACATTTGAATATTTTTTACTATGCTGTTCCTTGATCTAAGCTTTCAGCTCTCATGAGCCATAATCAGAATGGTTATACGGATATTTGAACAAAGATATTCACCTTCAAATATGATATTCTGTTATGTTGACATTGCTATGTGACGATAACGGTCACAGAATAGACGATGCAAATCATAAATTCATGATGCAGTTCTATGACATTGTACTACACGAGAGAACGAAATATTAACAACAGAATCATATGTCTAGATGCAATGTAATGTGTTAGTATATATATCTATATCTATATATATCTATATATATATATATATATATATATATATATATATATATATATATATAGTTTCTTTTTCATTTTTCATTTCAACTTTTAGAAGTCTGATGATCCAGAGCCCTTTAAAAGGGTTGTGTTGTGGTGAAATAACTTATTACATGGAACCTTAAAGTGATCTGTTTTTATTCAAACATATATATATATATATTCCATTATTTCACCACAACCCTTTTAAAGGGCTCTGGATCATCAGACTTCTAAAAGTCGAAATGAAAAATGAAATGAAACTATATATATATATATATATATATATATATATATATATATATATATATATATATATATATATAATATTAGTGGTAAATATACATATATATGCAAAATCCACAGGTGCATATATACACATGTATATTTTTTTAATAAAAAATTCCGAGAGGAATAGAATCCAGGTAGAACTCAATGTCCAGGACAGAGTAAGGATATAATAAAAAGGCTTAAACACTAATATTCCATGGTCATAATTTATTCCATTGGAATCGTAAATACGATCCAATTCATCAGACCTACAAATTCAAAAAGAAAACAGAAAAAAACCTCCTCCAGAAATAAAAATAGAATTTAGAGAGAGTGTAAGTATGAGAGTGTGGGACAAATGTTAGTTCATAAGAGAGGGGTAATATAGGAGTGAATTTAACAGAGATGGGTTTTTTTATAAAACTAGGTGTGAGTGGAAGGGGGAAAAATGATTGTTGTCGGATGTCTAATACAATAAAGATACATTTCGTGGTGACATACACACACCATGGCCGATCAAATTTTAAAGAGGGAGAGGTAAGGAAAGAAGTGGTGGGGAAGAAAGATGGGGTGGGTGAAATTAAAATTGAAAGGGACGCTGTGTAATTGAGAAAATTTGACAAAAATAATATCGACTACAGGTTGCAAATCAAATATAATCATATAAAGAATAAATATGACGATTATCTAATCTA
>OZ010607.1:45119356-45201856 GCA_963932145.1 Acanthosepion lycidas | reverse complement strand
TTCATGTGGACATGCAGATTATTTGTGGACAGTCACACAATCATCAGGCAGTTGAAAAGGACATGAGCACAATTCTAAATTAGGTGACCATTTCATGACTCATGCTATATATTGTGGAGCAGAGTAAGCAGGCCATGGTAGGTTTGAAAAAGAGAGAATGGCCTCTGAAATGCCAAACATGTTACATGCTTGGTAAATTATGTCTCTTTCAATTCCTGACTGACTAGACAGATTTTCCTGCAGTAGGTTGCCGTTTCTTTCTGCATAGACTGGTTGCCAACCAACCATGGCTATAGGATCCAGTCTGTCCAACCCATAGCCAGTTGAAGTAGAAGAGATGGTTCCATACTTTTCCCAAGGGTATTTGCATGGAAGTGAATATAACAGACCCAATCGGAATTTGAACTTGGTTCATTACATTCACTTACGTGCAGGTCCATTTGGGAAGCACAAAAACAGGGGAAAGCCTGACATATTAGCAATGGATAAGTTGAACAGGAACAAAGAAACAGAAACAGACAGGATTGTAATAGAGATGACATCAGCCATAGATAATTGTTGCATCGACAAGATTCAAAAATAATAAATGTTTGTTTTGTTTTACAGAATATCAACTGCAACAGGTTATTTAATGCCAACAAGATTTTTATTGCTGTTAATTATTTTTTATTTTCCAAAAATGCATTACTGGTGTTAAAACCTATTTTTACACTTTCATAGTGTTTTGACCCCACTTTGGGGGTTGACTATTTGCCCATAGCTGAGACCTTAACAGGTGCTATCACCCCAGTTAGGGTGGACCTGGGAACATCTGCAATTAAGAGGTGGTTCTACACACCTCACGACCTCCTGATCAGAGGCTTTCCTGACAGATGTAGTTTATTGTCATACCCAGATTACCTCATTTGGGGGGGAGGATCTTACAGCTCTACAGAAGTGCAGTCAGAATATTCTGTAGCACCAGCTGACAGGATCAAATAATAAATGAAATAAATGACAGTAGCAACATAACAGAAGGCCTTTGTAAATCCATCTTCATGTGAGCTCCATTGGACAATCAGGTCAGTGAGCCACATAACTACACTTATCATCCAGATCTTCACGAATGGAGCAGCTACCAGAATTAAGCCAGAAATAGACCAAGAAGTGTTGAGGTTTCATTAAAGGCACTGAAACCAAAGATTCAATGTTTATGATCAGAATAATATCAGGTAACAACATCTGACATTCCCAAGCAGTCACCCATCCAGGTAGTACACAGGCTCGGCATTGTTTAACTTCAGGTCAGTAAGCCACATTACTACACTTATCATCCAGATCTTGATGAACGGAGCAGCTACCAGAATTAAACCAGAAATAGGCCAAGAAGTGTTGAGGTTTCATTAAAGGCACTGAAACCAAAGATTCTGTTATGGAGTGATTTTACAGTGGAGGCTTGTATTTGTACTAAGTCGGTCCTAAAATAGGTTCGACATACAAAACGTTAGGAACTTGATATAATAGGTAATAACGCAGAGAAATCTAGTTGTAGTTGCTGATACTTTAGTATCCAACTAACAGTCATCCAGCATGGACTGACTGACCAAACCACTGAGCTGACTCACTTGTTACTCTTACTACTCCTACTTATTATAGGTGGGAGAGTCTATTAACTATAGAATAGGTGTGTTCCACTATAACAGATTCAATGTTTATGATCAGAATAATATCAGCCAACAGCATCTGACATTCCCAAGTGGTCACCCATCCAGGTAGTACACGGGCTTGGCATTGTTTAACTTCATTGATCGTACGAGAACCTTTTTTCAACATTATGTGTCCATAAACCCTACCATTTTACATTAATGTAAAACACTTTAGTTGGACACCCGCACTTATAAGGAAAAAATATAACCTCTCCTTGTAATAGTTACCGTGATTTTCTAAACATAGCTCAAATCTGGGACAACGCCAAAAGTATGGGGCACCTAGTGAGTATCAAACTCACTACTCAGCTGTAATTGTTCTAGTGAGACAAGCTTGCTGACCATTACATCACATCGAGGTGCCCTAGATCCCAATAGTGATGAGAAAATTCAAGAACATAATATTATCAGAGATACAAAAATTCACACACATACACACAGACACACATACATATATATATATATATATATATATATATATATATATATATATATATATATATAATTATCATAATATATATTAAAAAAATATAAATAATAAAAATATTATTATCATAATATTTTTATTATAAAATATTTTAAATCACTACACAAAAATTTCTATGTTTCAGAACTTAAAAATTATTCCATCATCAGGCAATGTTGGATAACTTATGATGAAAAGGATTTACTTGGGAAATTAGAAAACAATTTGGTTGCTCATTTGAGAGTTAAATAGTGGGGAAACCAAGATTCAAAAATTTTCTGGGTATGTCTTGATTAACCAATCAACAGATCGATCAAAGCCAAAATAGAAAGATGTGGTTAGAAGTTAGGGACAGGTGGGTTATTAATTCATGTCTAGATAAACTGATTTTGTGGGTATGTCTTAATCAAGCAATGTAAAATATTTTATAATAAAAAATATTATTATATTTTGTTCTATGTTGTATCAAGCAGTTTAAAAAAAAAAAAAAGAAGGAAATACTAAGAATGGTGGATTCTTAGTCTGTCTGTTCTTTCTGTATATATATATATATATATATGAGAATTTTAAAAAATAAAATAAAACTGAAAATGTTGAATTTTAAATTCATTTCTTATTTGGGCACTGCCAAGTAATCGTTATCATTTCCCATAATTAATTTGTATAATTTAGTGTCTTTTTCCATTATGCCAATAGCAGAATATATGACTGTCTCTACTCGTATCTGTCCGTAAACAGCAGCTAACCAAGTATCTTATGTCCTGTGCTTAAAATGAATGTATTTTCCCTTCAAACTTCTAAATATAAACAGAACAGAAAAAATATTAAGATAGGCCTCAGGCAATCGAATTTAAAGTTAACAATTATCTCTTCCTTATTCCTCTGAGTTCTTAACTAATATTATCTTGCCCCTACACGATTACATATAAGTATATGAATACTCATATTATCAAATACAAATATTCTATTAATCTCTCACTCTCTCAAATATATATATACACACACAAACACACACAAGTACACACACACAAATACTCACATATATATACAGGGTGCGATGGGTAAATTGTCATCTAAATTACACAAAAATGAAAATAACACTGACATCTCATTTTAACAGATATATTTACCAAAATAACACAAAAATATCTTGAAATACTAAAGAGTAAATTTATTCAACAAAATCGCCATTGGCTTCAACCACAGTGTTCATACAACTTCAGAATCTCCTGCAACTCTTCTGAACAGTCTTCTTGTTTAAGTTGGAGAATGCTGTCATAATCCTTGCCTTCAGTTCATCTTTGGTGTTACAAGGTGTTTTGTTGGTCTCTCGCTCAACTGCACCCCACACATAATAATCAAATGGGTAGCAGTGTGGGAAATTAGATGGCCAGATGTAAGGGCGTGATGTGATCACAAAAATTGTGTGACAGCCATGACTGGGTTCTCCTGCTTGTGTGGTATGGTGCAGATTCCTGTTACCAGACTTAGGGTCTTCCAGCAGTCACTCTCTTCACCCAGGGCAGCATTACCTCTTCAAAGCACTTGATGTGTGCGTATTGAACAAACACAAATGGGCCTGAGCAGGAATGGCACACTTGGATCGGATACTAGCACTCAGCCATTACATTACTTAGACACACACACACACACACACACACACACATACATACATACATACATATATACATATATATATATATATATATATATATATAAATGAAGAAATATGGTCTTAAGATGTGCTATATTTATGGGATAAGGTGCTCAATATCAGAGATAGACTGTGTGTAAATATAAAAGTGAACATAGAAGTCAACACTTAGAGGCGACAGTCTGTTTCATGCTAGATGCAATCGTCAGGCCTGACAATTGCCTCTAGCATGAAACAGACTGTCGCCTCTAAGTGTTGACTTCTATGTTCACTTTTATATATATATATATATATATATATATATATATATATATATATATATATACATGTATGTATATTTTTGTGACTATTAGTATTGACGTTGATTTTCACTGGGTGCCCTATAATTGTAGCCTTGTACCAGACTAAACTAGACTTAGTAAATATGGGTGACTAAGGATGGTATAATTGTTAATGATTGAATTTGGTTGATTATTATTACTGAGTTTGATACTCACCAAGTTCCCAATAACTATCAACAATATTGCAGCAAATGCTGGACAATTTCCTCACAGATGAAGAGGTGGCTTAAGGCAATAGAGATTTAGTTCTACAGAAGGATTCTGAGAATAACATAAATGGATGTATGGATGGATGGATGGATGGAACATGTAAGCAATGAGAAGTCTTGATAGGAATGGAAACAAAAGGGACACTTAGAATTGGAAAAAGAAATCTGAATTTTCCTGTACACATAATGAGAAAAGAGTGCTTGGAAAAGTTGACACTCACAGGGCACAACACAGGCAAGAAGAAAACAGCAACTGACCTACATAACAAATTTGTGTCAACAAATAGCAGAACATAGACTGGGAGGGAAACATTGCTTCGAGCTACAAAGAATAGGAAGATGTGGAGAGTCGTGATTGCCCACCTCCAAAAAGGGTCACAGTAAATGCAAGAAGACTGATTTTTCTATTAATTCAAAATTTTTTTCTTTATTATTATAATTTTGCCTGCATTATTGAATGTAGTCTGTCTCGTGACACTGCAAATGCAGATGGTAGAGGGAAAATCAAATATTCTTCACGATTTTCTTTGAATAGGTAATGCATTTGTACATTGTAAATGTTCTATGCTCTTATTATTTCTCTCTAATATTACTGTTTTTTATGCTATTGACTGCCCAATATAAGACCCAAGAACAACTCAAGATCGAAGATTACTGAATGAGGTTGCTTTATAAGAATTTTATAAGAATTATAGATTATGAAGATAGGAAGAACACATAACGGTTGACCCTAGACTTCAAGAGGTTAAGACTGTTGTGACCAAGGAAGTCTCTTCTCATGTGCCTGTCCCATAAACCTTCAATCCTGGGAAGGAGCTGTCCAAATAGAACTTCTTTCTTATCAAAGAAATACAGAGGGAATGAAGATACATCACCCCTGCATATGTGGTGTAAAGGCTTGAACAGGTGAAATTTACCTCGTCTATTCAGGAAAATAGTGATAGAGTAGCAGTAAGCAAGTGATGTTGAGGTTGTAGAGTGGAAAATAATTCATGTCCTACAAGGCCACATAAACACTTCTGAACAGTCAAGACAGGAAAGCAAAGAGTGTGCAGCTCCAAGGTACTTTCTGAAGCAATAGAAAATGCTGACCAATCTACTCCAGAGACTATCCTGTTTCTTTAAAAAATTTTCTGACCATAAAGGGAAAACTTAAAATATTGAATTTAGCAATTTTTTTTTTTTTCAGTTGAACTAGTTCAGACATTCATCAAGGTGGGAACTAGCTCGGACATTCATCAAGGTTAGAAGCTCATTAGGGTGGCATTCTGTGTCAGAACACGGTCAATTTAGGTGATTGCTAGGTGACCAGCCTGTCTTGCACCATGGCTAGGTATCTAGAGTAGTAGATCACTCACAAATTCTTGCTTTGCTCACCAGCAGTGTCCTGCAAAACACATTGTGTTCACATAAGATTGTAGAAATATGAGGGATGATTCTACAGAGATGTGATTTAGTTGAATGTTGTCTCCAAGAGATGTTAAGTATAACTCTCAGCATCCAAGTGTAGGTTCCATCAAACTCAAGGGTTTTAGTTAATGTCCAAGCAGTGGCACCATACATTAAAACTGCTTCTGCAGTGGCTCAAAAGAATCTCCACATGAGTTTGTCTGGTAGATCAGATTTCCAGATTACATCCATTTTATTCAAGGTGATCCAGGCTTTAGCTATGTGAATTTTCACATCCTTTACAGTAGATTTTATTTCGCTTCCTAGGTATGTAAAAGATTCAAATGATTTTATTGATTCACCTGTGAAAGTTTGTATTGAGCTTGTCTGGTTGAATAAGCATTGACCAAGAGTCCAACATCATTGGCAGCATTTTCTAGCTGATGTAGAAAAACTGTGGCATTGGTACTGGTATCAGTAGTGGTAGCTATGTTATCTGCATAGTCAATATTGGTCAACATTTTTGCAGAATATTGCGTTGAGAGCATGCCTAAAATATTTTGCGCCATGTTCTGTATTCAGTCTATATGCTGTGTATTGAAAACCAAAATGCATTGTACATATTTATACAAGCATTAATGATAGAATATGACTGTTATATATCTTTGTGTGTGTGTGTGTGTGTGTGTGTGTGTGTCACAAATTGAGAACATCCAGAAATGTCAAAAATATTTTAAAGTTTCTTCATAAGATTGAATGTTTGTGTAATAGCTTGACACTTATATGCCTGTCTGCTAGGGCAGCTAGCCAATCCCTGTTACAGACGCCTGCTCAGGCATATTTGTGTTTGTTCAACACCCACAGAGCCCACCTGTGGTTCATACTGCAACTATACTGAGCAGACCTTAGTTACAGTTTCTGGTGTGATCAACAGACTGAACTAGGCCACTATGCTCAAACCCCCAGTCATGATGACTTGTAACTATTGAGGGATCACAAATTGTTCTGTCTACCCAATTTCACTCACAATGCTTGGATCAATCCACAGTAGGGTTTCCAGGCACTTCAATATACAATCCCCTATGAGGAAAGATACCTTTATTTAATGCTGGCTGCTTCTCTTTTATTATAACAGCCTCCAGAATTTGGAGTCATTCTTTGCACTTGGTCCTATATAAAATGTTGTGATCTACTAAAATTTGTGTTATCATTTGGGTTATTTATTGTGAATTGATCTATATGTGCGGGAATTGCACTAAATGTTGACAAATCACAAGTTAAACCTTACAAGAGGGTGTGGGGCATGTATAGACAATGTAAGAATTTAATGTTATTTGTTGATTGTTAGTGTTGGAAATATACTCTCTCCCAAAAGGCATAAGAATTCATAAGCAACAATATTTTTACATAGGGTGGATTTTTGAGGTGATCAATCATTTCTAAGAATTAGGCAGCACATTTTGAAATTTTTATAATAGACGATAAATCTAAGGTATTTTTTAGGATCAATAACTTTTATATACCAAAGAATTATTATTTTAATATCCTTTTCATCTTTATAATTAGGATGCATTCGGTTCCAATAAAACTATGCATAAATATATATATATATATATATATATATATATATATATATATATATATATATATATATATATTATTTACATTATTCAGACTATTGTCCTTATCTTTGTCGCCATATTTATCACAACGTTTCGGCCGTTGTACGCTCAAGCCTTCTTCAGGTGGACACATGGACACATAGCACAGTGGATAAAGACATTGGTTAGATCCAGTGACAGGACCCAAAGAGTGTGAGTTCAATACCTGGTTAAGGCAGTGGAGAACTTTCAGAGGAAAATTAGCAGGAGATAACTGATATCTGACATCCATCAAACATGGCATGTGAAACTAGAACAGTGAGCGAAATAAAGTGTTCAGTTCGAAATTCCAACCACCTGAAGAAGGCCGGAGTGTACAACAGCTGAAACGTTATGATAAATATGGCGACAAAGATAAGGACAATAGTCCGAATAATGTAAATAATGTACATAATACCTCATCTCAGAAATATAGACAGACATATATATATATATATATATATAAGCTTTCCACAGTTCACAATATTTTGTCAGTACAAGTAAAGAGATACTCCAGTACTTATTCTAAGGAAGTGAGTATCTCCTCACTTGTACTCAATTCCTTATCCTAAATACTCAATACCTTATTTTAAGGAAGTGAGTATCTTATCATTCATACTCAATTCCATATTCTAAGTACTCATACTCAATATCTTATTTTATGGAAGTGAGTATCTTGTCATTTGTAGTCAATTCCTTATTCTAAATACTCATGCTCAATACCTTATTTTAAGTAAATGAGTATCTCGTCATTCGTACTCAATTCTGTATTCTAAATACTCATATTCAATTCCTAATTTTAACGAATTGTGTATCTCGTTACTAGTACTCAATTCTTTCTTCTAAATACTCATACTCACAATTCCTTATTTTAAGGAATCAAGTATCTCATCACTTGTACCACTTAAAAATTATGAGACAGCTAGGTGTCTACATGAAACTTTAAGTCACAGAACAGCAGTAACATTGAAGTTTCGTTTTTGTATATTTTATATCACCTCTGTTTTTATATTTTTGCATTTTACATCATGCACTGTTCTTATAGCTTCTTTGTTATTATATATATATATATATATATATATATATATATATATATATATGTACATTAAGAAATGGACAAAGTCCGACAATTTTATTTATTAAAAACATTTTTATGTTTAACGTTCTTTTTATAGATACAAGTATTTAAGTAAATGCTCTGTTTATAATAAACAGTATTAAATAATATTTACCGGCCTGAATGTCCGAGAAATTTTCATAGAAAGGACGAATATTTTTTTCTATGAAAATTTCTCGGACATTCAGGCCGGTAAATGTTATTTAATACTGTTTATTATAAACAGAGCATTTACTTAAATAAAAAGAACGTTAAACATAAAAATGTCTTTAATAAATATATATATGTACATACATACATACATATATATACATACATACATACATACATATACATACATACATACATACATACATACATACATACATACATATATATATATATATATATATATATAAGAAAGGAAGAAAGATGCATAGGTAAAGATAATTTTTACTTTTATTTTTCTTACTAGTATCCACTAAAATAAATTCAGGTTTCTCTCATGCAATTTTGTCAAGGTGATGTCCCCAAAAAAATGTCATGTTGCTGTATGTTGTACAAGCCAGTATAATCACTAATGAACTACGACAAATTAGAATCGTTATTTTTCTCAACCAATGAAAATTAAATTGGAGTTTGTGGACGAAAAAAAAAACATGAAACATACAAAAATATTGACTGGAAACAGAAGTCCCCAAACTTTTTAATCTTTTTTAATCTCATGCTCTGAGCATGATTACGAATTTAAAATCATGCTCCGGGCTGTGAAAAATAAAATTGTTTCTATTTTCTCACAAAAACATAACAAAACAACAACTATGTTTTCCTTAGTGACTTCGCTTTTTAAACCTATTAATTCATGGATAAGTATGCCTCACGTGATAAACATGTGTGTATATATATACCAGTACACATATCTGCCAAACATGTTGCAAAATTTAACAAATTAAGATTTGTTAATGAATGTAATACACTTTTTAAGATATGACATGCCACAGAAGAGTTATACAATATCCTTTTTCGTCGGAATTTCTATGAAGTGTTATCATTATTTACACTATTTATAATTGAACTATTGTCCTCATTTTTGTTGTTTTTATCATAACGTTTCAGACATTGTACCCTCCGGCCTTCATCAGGTGTATATCAATCTGGGTAACCTACAAGGAATTCTGAACTGAACCCTTTATTTAATCTACAGAAGTAGACTATTCTTATTTCACTCCCTATGTCTAAGGATATTGTCTAGTTCTAATTTTATTTAGTACTGTTCAGTTATTGCTTGCCGAATTTCAGTGAGTGCAAGTAAACACTGCTTGAACCAGGGATTGAACTCACAACCACTATGTCACCAAATTAACAAACCAACACTTTTATCCCCTTAGGCATTGTTCTGATATACACCTGAGAAAAGTCAAAGGGCACAAAAACATTGCAGTAAAATCAAGAAAGTTATGGACAACAGTTTAAATATAAACTGTGTTAATTACAATATTCTTGTTTACTAAGCCTTAATTTCTATTATTAAAAATAAAAATATCTTCTCCGTTGTTTATTTACTATGGTTCACCATTGGAATTTCGATACAGTACCCAGGCAGACATTTCTTGACCTTATAATGATCAAACCCTTTCACTATTGAAACAATTAAATGTAGCTATCTCTTCTACTCCAACAGCTTCTTATCTCGCACCTCCTGTCAGTGGAACTCACTTCCTATCACTTGCTTCCCTGATAGTTATAATCTTCAAATATTCAAATGTAATGTCAATTGACATCCTATGATGCCTTGACCTTGATCCTTGTCCTAAGCTTTATCCTTTTCCCAAATGCTCCTCTTTACTCTTAGTCTCACTCTCTGTAACCCTTTGTGTGCTATGGCACTTCCGCCTTGCTTGGGGCAACATGCTTAAAAAAAATGTATTGGTTACTTTTATTGTCCCCACTAGGAAAGTTTTGTTGATTATTTGTCAGGGACGGAGTTGGTGTAGTGTGTGAGAGAAACTCCCTTACATGAGCATTGTAAACACATACCCTGTATAATGAAAATTCTCAATAAAGAATTTGGGAGGAAGAAACTGATTTTTTAAACAGTATGTCTCCCATATTCTTGGCCCAATGTAAAGGCTCCATCACATCCTGCTCCTTTTTCATTTTTCTTTTCACTGCGGGATTTATGACTGTCAACTAACCCTATCAAATCATACTTATTATAAAACCCAGGTTGTGTGTGTGTGTGTGTGTGTGTGTGTGTGTGTGTGTGTGTGTGTGTGTGTGTGTGTGTCTGTACGTTTATATATTGGATCGGATTTCCTACATTTTTCAACCAATTTCAACAAAACTTCACAGGACTACATAAAATTACCTTGCGGTGGTTCTGACAGCGCCAAACATTGGAAAAACACAATTGTTTTTGCACAAAATCAATTTGAAAACACGATTAAGAGGCATCACGAGAATGAAAGTAGGACAACTCATATAGAATTATACTTAAAACCCAGGTCATTTGTGTGTGTGTGTGTGTGTGTTCATTTATATATGGGATTGGATTTCCTAGATTTTTCAACCGATTTCAACAAAACTTCACTTGTTTTTTGGCAGGTAGTGTTTCTTATTGTCTTGCACACTTTTTCCTTTATTTTTACATTCAGAATGCTTTAAAAATTCCATTTACAAGACAATTGTTTATAATAAAATTCTATTCAATCGGTAGACTCATAACGATTGAAAACAATGTTTTTGTTTGAGTTTGGGTTTGACCAATTCGTAAAAAAACCCCAAAAAAACACAAAACAAAAAAAATTAATTGAGTCATGCCTGTCCGTCAACCTTAAACAATAATCTTTGTCAATTTTATTTTTCAGTCTTTATGATGGTCAATACTTGATCTATCTCTTACTGTTACATCCCCGGGCAACGCTAGGCTCTCCTGCTAGTATAGTATATTTCATAAATATGATACATTTACAATAACCTGTCTGGTTGCTTATGAGATTTTTTTTCCCTAATCCTTAACATATTCTCCTTCTTTACACAGTGTTACAATAAATCACTACAACAAAGCAACTTCCATAAATTCTTAGTTTCCAAATGCATATAATAGTTACTTTCTTAATTTTTTTTTTTTAAGTAATTCACCCCAAGCAAGGTGAGAGTGCCACAAGCACATAAGGGGTTACAGAGGATTGAGAACAAGAGTAAAAAGGCAAGTTTGAGGAAAGGATACAAAGAAGGTCAGGGAACAAGATCAGGGTGTCAGATCTCGATTGACATTACACTTAATTATTTGAAGATTATAGTTATCAGGGAAGAGGAAGGGAGTTCCACAGATGGGAAGTGTGAGACAATAAGCTGTTTGAGTAGAAGAGATGGTTATACTAAACTGTTTCGATAGTGAAAAGGTGGGACCAAGATGACAGCCTAGTAGCTCGCTTAAATTCATGCTGTCTGGGAACCAGAGAAAGTATTAGGTTGGTGCAAAAATATTGTCGTTTTTTGACGTATTTTTTAACGTCAAAAAACGACAATATTTTTGAACCCAAACTAATAGCTCATCAGAACACTTGCCGTGAAAATACTTGAAGAAGAGACAGAGACTTTACCATATTCTATTATCTATCGCATCAAGTGCCGTTGAGAATATAATGTCATAGTGAACTCCATGATCCTTTCAATAGCTGCATGTTAAGTGCTTCATATAGTTTCACATTCAGAGTTTTTTTTAACCACAGCTAGAAAATACAGTGTGTCTTGCTATTTAACCCATAGACAGAGGATAAGAGGTAGATTCATATGTTTCCCAGGGTGTTTGTACAAATAGGATTGTAACAAGCTCGACCGCAATTTGATCTCAGTTCACTGATTTATTGTTCGGAACTGTTAGATCTCTATTACACCACTTGCACATCCATATGTGGGCGTGCAGGTGGTGTAATAGAGATCTATTTAGTGTTTAATAACATTCAATATCAAAAACTGTAATTAAGAAATACTTTATTAGCACCAAAATAAGGCACAAAGACTTTCTGTGGACAAACATGGGAAGCAAAATGGCATCAATTGAATTACTCGATAAACCTTCCATTTATAGTTAAAAATAGTATTGTAAAGTGAGACAGAGGTGACTGGAAATTAAATAGATGTATATTTGTTGGATAACACCTAATTGTCTGACATATGACC
Source organism: Acanthosepion lycidas (assembly GCA_963932145.1). NCBI lineage: Eukaryota > Metazoa > Mollusca > Cephalopoda > Sepiida > Sepiidae > Acanthosepion > Acanthosepion lycidas. The sequence goes on along the minus strand of OZ010607.1, from coordinate 45,189,191 downwards.
TCTCTTGATGCTTACAATTTGGTGTTGTATATAGCAGTATTAAAGGAAATCAATCTCTTTCTTTCTCTCTTTGACAAGAACAAGATGTTGCTGTGATGTGTCTAATTTCCCATCTTAGGGGACTTCTTAATCCTATGGCAAACCAACTTTTAATCTCAACCAAACCACATTGTGCATCAGTCACTAAACTGAATCCTATTAAAAACCCTCACGCAAACACAATAACATCTCCACTACAGCTAATTACATTTTTCCCCCTATGCTGTCTCTAGTTCTGTATATACATATATAAATGGGATACCACTGCCATATCTGACCTTATTTTCCAGTCTTCACAGAGTTCAAAAGTATCTACACGGCCTTGTGGGTAATTTCTTTCCACTGTACTCTTCCCTTGGATGAGACGTTGCAAGCCTCTCTATCGCTATTTCTTTGGAAATTGTTCTTGACAGGCTACATTCTTTAGTTCCACCAGTTCACTAGAAGGAATCATACACATTTCCTTCGTATTCCATTAATGAGAAGAAAGTTTCATTTAGACAGCATCTTTCCAGGAACCACTACTTTGGGAAACAGACTCCTAATATTCGATCCCTGCTTGAGAACACATTCCCTTTACTAAGATTTCATGAATGTACAGACATAATACACACTGTTTAATAAATAAAAATGGAGCGTCTATTTTAAATACGAAGCGTCCACTATAATAATCTTTGTTAGTTTTATAGCTTTTAAAATTTAATTTTCTTACTCCAATTTTTACTTTAATAAATAAAAATGTGGTATCTATTTCAAATAGGAAGTGTCCACTATAATAACATTTGAAGTAATATATATATATATATATATATATAGCCTATATATGTTCTGAATTCACTTCCTGTTACATGTTCTTATGTTTTGTTAAAAAAAATTAAGATGTGCGAGGTAGTGCTGTTGAACTCAATCCAATTTAGTTGTTACTATGGTTACAATATAGTGTTACATTTTTTTTAATGATTTTTGTTGCAATGCTGAGGGAAAATGAGTCGGTATCCTTGTACATTTGGAGAACAAATTGAGCAAATTCAAGGAACAGGGAAAAAAACATCACACGTAAAACGTAGATTCAAAATGTATACATAATATAATGATATATTTTTGTTTGCATCAAACTATATATATTTTTGTGTGTATATAAAAAAAATTTGTAAGGAAAATGTTGAATTGTCTGTGAGCAAAGAAAAATGAGTTCATGACATGGGCGATCATGACTCTCTACAACTTCCTATCCTTTGTCATCCTGAGAAGCATTTCTATACCTCCCAATGTCTGTTCTGTCATCCATTTACACAACCTTGTTAGGTAGGTTACTTGCTGTTTCCCTCTGAGTCTCTTGCCTTCAGTACATCCTGTGAGTGTCAAATTCTCCAACCCCTCTTTTAGTTTATGGCCATATCATGTTGAAACACCAATGCTCATCCGATCACTGTAACTTTGGTGATCAGATGAGAATTGGGGTTTCAACATGATGCAATGTTGAGCCTGGTCAGTACCTAAATGGGTGACCGCTTGGGAATAACAGGTGCTGTAAGCTTGGATGTGCAGGTGGTGTAATGAATAATGGCTTGGAATTAGAAATCAAAGAGCCAAGTTCAAATTCCGGTCAAGTACGTTACATTCTCTTAGGTTCAAGTACACTTGGGAAAGCTATTCATCCACCTCTTCTCACACCCCTAGCTATGGGTTAAATAATAGAATGTATGTGAAAATCATTATTATCTCCCAAAAATAGTAATACAATATTAACTTGCAAAAAGCATTGGACAATCCAAAAATATGTTTCAGTTTTTAAATAATATACAAAGGGTTGATAAGTCCTGAAAAACAAATCAATCAATGAAACAAACCAAGCCTTTTTCATCATACATTCCAGAAATTTGATTCTGATTTTTTGTATGTACCCTTTTTGTTTACAACTTCCTTTAAATTTCTTCATTGATCACGTGCTCTGCCCATGTTATTTTCAGCATTCTTCTGTAGAATTCACTTCCCTACATGATCAAGAAATTGTCCAGCATTCATATATATATATATATATATATATATATATATATATATATTATATTATATTATATTATATTACATAGCAATCCAAGTCTCTTTGTGTCACATAGGAATAAAGTGTTGCTGCTGACATTTGGGTTTGAACCCAGACCAATGGAGAGCAAGCACAGTCGATCTCACCTTGAAATAAGTAGATCATGTGATAGGTAAAGGGAATATATATATATATATATATATATATATATATATATATATATATATATATATATATATATATATATATATATATATATATATATATATATATATATATATATATGAATTAGCGGTGTCTGACCCAGTGGCGTAGCTAAGTGGGGTGAAGAGGCGGACCTCCCCAGGTGCCAGCACAGGAGGGGTGACACAATGTCACCCCCAACAAAATTTTTCAACCAGGCTAAGGTGCCAAAAATAGTCTGAAAACGGTGGTGGAGACACAGGGTTTCGCAGGCGGGCATATGACTCCCCCGAAATAATTTATGACACCCCAGTTTTGTCCCCCCATCAGAAATTTTCTAATAAATTGTCGGGAAATTTGTGAGTAGCAAAATAGCAATGGTTTCAGCTTTCATGTGTTTCAGTTGCTACAATCTTGGTTACTAACAAGAGACATTGTTGTAACATTTTATCGGATGATATGGTGTTTTAACTCTGCATCGTTAATAACAACAAAGCGAAATACGAAGCCAAAAGTGCAACAATTTCAGTCTTGCCTGTGTATCAATTCGCTGAGATACAATTTTCCATTGAGTGAGCGATATACTTTTGATTATCTACTAGTGTTGGGACGATTAATCGGAATCGGAATCGAGAATCGGAAAAATCAGAACTTTTTGGGGTATCGGAAACTGTATCGGAATCGGAAAAATTTGTGCCTATTTTCCGATTCCAAAAACGATTCTTTTAAATTTTTAACTTAATTTTCTATTATTGGTACTAATGATAAATATTTATTGTTTTTAAATTATCACTAAAACTAAAATCGTAATAACATAAAAATACGATGTAAATTTATTTCACTTGTATAAAGAAAAACAAAAAAATAAACTTTGCATAAATTCTCTAGGTAACCTTTAAAAGAATGCAGTTGATTTAATGTTCCGAAAAATGCTTAAAAATTAAATAGAACATTTTTGTCAAGAAAAATACTTTTAAACACCATTGATAATTAAATGGTTAGAAAATGATGCAACGGAAAATTGGACACCGGAAAATTAGCAACAGAAAATTACGTCAACCATGAGCCAGACGAGACTGTCTGATCTGGCTGCGCATTCCATTGAAAACGAGCTTACAAGACAAACAGATTTTGACGATATCATTGACCAGTTTGCCACAATGAAAACAAGAAAACATTCATTCTAAGACTATAGTATCGAATGTCATTCTTTTGTGTATTGCCATGTTTTGTATTTAGTTGTTCTGAAAGTGAACAGTTGCATTTTTAAAATCTTTTGATTTGAACTGATTATTTTGTGGTATTGGATTTTGTCTTGGATCATACATGTAAACAGTAACGTACCGGTCAGTAGAGTAAAGTAGAGGTAGAGCATGTATGAAAATTTAGCTACAGCTAACCATTCAGCATTCAGGGTGAATCGGGGTCATTGGGGTGACATAGGCCGCAATTTTCGACGGATTTGCGCCTAAATTTACATGCACATGCTCCAAGTTAGCGGAAAGGCCAAGACCGACCTTGTATTTCCCAACTCCCGTCGATAGTGGAAATAATCGATTTTTTTCATGCTTCTACGGCAGTTTACATGTAGTTTGCAGCCATTTTGTACTGGCCAGAGTGAGAGCCTATATAGACGGCTGCAATGAATAAGCAGGAAGATTCTATTGGCCAGCGTGAGAGCCAACAGCTGACTGGCACGAATGTTAACTAGCATGATAGCGTGCAAAAAAAAATCGATAGCTGCATTCATCACAAGTGGGAAAAAATATAAATCTGCATGGCACTTTACTCCAATTGGCTCATTCGTTTGCTTAAACTCAACGTTGATTCTGATTCCGCAGAACTGGGTTGGGTGCGAAAAAGTATTTGTTGTTAACATTCTTTTTTCATTCGGTTTTTCCAGTTACGAGTCCTTTTTTAAAGCTGATCGTTTTGTGTTCATTTTGTTTAGTTCTTTTTTTGTAACAGATTTAATGTTTAGTATAGAGCTTAGAAAAAATTTGCAGTGTGAGATAGCCAAGAAGTAAGGCATGTAGCAACATAAGCATGGCAAAGGGTACTCCTTTAAAGGCAAGGAAGGGCAAAAATATTTTAAGTCAAGTGATAGTGAGTGCTGTATGAGTCGTACGATTTTTGAATCAAGCACAGGCAACGCCAGGCCATGCTGCTAGTGTGTCTATAAAATTATCTCTTACATAACAATTTATCAAATGCATTAGTCAGACATAGAAATAAGTTCTATCAAAATTTCAAATTAAAGTATGCCATGCTTATTAAGAGAGAAAGTAACTTAGATGGAAAATTCTTGTGATTCCTGCTGTTGAATTTTATTAAAATATAAATCTGTGCCCCAGATGTTTTGAACGCCGGGCCATGCTGCCTGTATAAAATAAAATTACAACTGGATACAGGATCTGATATCATTATCATGAATAAACACATGGAGAAAAGCCCAGTTTATTGACTTCTAATAAAATTGCGCATGGAGTTTCAGGAAAGAGTTTGAACATTTTGGGTGAATTCACCTGTAATATCTCTTTTGTTAGAAAAATCAAGAAAGCAGTTGTGTTTGTATTAAAGAATATTGCTAATCTATTTAGAACAGACTGGATTGCATTATTTGATCTTTGGGACCTCTTTTTGCAACAAAATAAATGCTGTTCCCTGCGGTGCTAATACGGCAACTGAAAAATTAAAGAATGAATTGAAAAGAGTTTTCCAGAAGTTTTCTCAGAATGTCGAGGGACATGCACAAAAACTAAAGCTAAATTTGAATTAAAACACAATGTAACACCGACATTTAAGCCAAAAAGAATTTACCTTTTGCAGCTTTAGAACCAATTAATAAGGAATTAAACAGACAATAAAAATTAGGTGTTATCACAAAAATAGACTATTCCGAAAGGGCATTAAAACGGTCGGAGGAAGAGAAGTCAGATGAAGTAATGCTGCAACAATTTCTGAGTTTTTTCAGAATAACTCCAAACCCGAACACCGTGTCTAGAATGTCGCCTGCAGAGTTAATGTTCGACAGGAAGATTAAGTCCGTTTTTTTAATCAATTATTACCAGAACGAAAGACGAGAGCATCAAGAAATAACAATATAAGTAAATACTTCAAACCTGGAGATAAGGTATTTTTTTTTTAAATGTATCAACGTGGGAAAGGAATTCTGGGAAGATGTCGTTATAAAAAAACGAATTGACAAAGTGACATACATGGTACAGGTACAAAGGTGGGAACATAAGCGACATCATAATCAGTTAAAACGGAGATCCAATGATTTAAGAAGACCCCGAAAAGAGGTACCTATCGAAATTTTGTATGACACGTTTGACGTACCCACGCCATCAAGGTTTTATGGTAAGAGAAAAAGAATAGCAACAGAATTTCTAAATATTGAACCGAATCTGAAGCAATATAGACTCCAGAGCAAATCATCTCAAAGGGGAGGTGTCATGTAGGAATAAAGTGTCGTTGCCGACATTTGGGTTTGAACACGGATCGACAGAGAGCAAGCACAGTCGACCTCATCTTGAAGTAATTAGATCACGTGACGGGTAAAGGAAAAAAATATATATATGGGAATTAGCGGCGTTTGACTGAGTATTGTTCGATGGCGTTACTATTACTGTATCTGTGATTTACAAAGTCTCTTCTACAAACGAGTATTACAAATCTTTGCTTTGCTGTTAACAGAATTTTCTTGTTTCTTAATTCTTTGCTTAGATTTTGGAAGGCATATTTGGTATTCCAATGTGCCTTCAGATTTTAGTGTCGTACTTTCCATCCGATAGTTCAATTCTTCGTACTTGTTTGATTTTGACATCTAATGCATAGGTCGTATCTTAGGCTGTTCGACTTCTGACTAGCATACGTTCTTCTTACAACTGATAGTCCTTTCTTCATGCTTTCCTTTACTAAATTCTCTGGTAGCTTTTGCAGTTTGCTTTCTGTGTCTATCAACACCTTGTCATCTATGTATCTTATGTTGTTAAGATTGTCTCTCCAATTCATCTTTGGCTAAGTCGATAAAGTCTGAAGATAGTTACTCCCTCTTTGTCTGTTCAGGAGAAAGTAAAATAAAATTATCTTTTGTGGTAATAATCATCAGCGTTTTCAAAGATCTTTAATTTGGTAAGTGTCTTTGATCTAACACGAGGGTTGTTTGACATATAAGTAACATTTTGTATTACGTTGTATCGCAACTAGAATTTACCTAATGTGCGATAACAAGTATGTGCTTTTTAGCGAAAAGGAAAAAGAGGCTAAAAATCAAGGCTGGTGGAGGGGTCTCTGAGTGATTTTTGGTTGTAAAACTTTTGTCTGAAGTTATGTGATAGGTTTAACATTACATCCGCAAAGTTTGTGCCGTTGACATTGGTAGTAAATTCTTATTTCTATTCATGAAAATAAAAAGTCCCATACTGTTTCATAAGTATAACAGTTGACTTTATTTTACAATGACAGTCACTCAGTACAAGGTCCGACGACCACTCAATGTAGAGGTTACAGAGTAAGAGGCACATCTTATGCGGAAAAATGTGAAAGATAATGGTTAACTTAAGACTTAAACAGCTTAAGATCGGGGAAGCATCCTCTTGGGAGACGGCTCCACAAGGCAGCGTTTAGTGGGAAGAAGCTCCTCGAATGGAACTTAAATCTCACCAAAGGAATACCAATGGAATTAGGGTGGTTCGCTACAATGTGTGCAGCATGGTGCGTCTTAGCTGTGGAGGTTAGAACTGGTGGAACTATCGAATGAAGTTCATATGAACACACTCCATGGATATAGCGTTAGATCAGCTAGAGCCTTGCAACATCTCGTCTGTGAGAATGGATTTGTAGGATAAAAAATAATTTATCGCCCACAAGGATGCGGCGACATTTTTGGACAATATCGAGAGTGGAAAGGCTGAGCAGTTTCTGTCCATATATGGCAGGAGTATTTAATTTTCGGTCTGATTTGGATCTTGCAAAGTTAGAGGATAGCAGGTGGAGTCAGGTACTTGCTAGGTCAAAACAGGGAACTGGCCATTTTTTCCAGTATCTTTATTATCTTTCCAGTATCTTTATCTTTATGCACGGGTTCCATTTGAGGTCTGGGCTGAATTTAAGACTCATTAGGGTCCTCAAGACACGAGGCCTCCCTGGGGGAACATCTTTTCATCACGATTGGTGAAAGTTCTGGATCCGATCGATGATGGTGTAATGGCACAAGTTTGGTTTTCGAGGCATTGAATGCGACCAGCCAGTCTTTACCCCACTGAACTAAGTCAGAGGTAGGTCAGGGGAGAAATTAGCTGCCAACAATAACAGCTAGCAGTATACCAACATTACGACTTCCATACGATACATGACAAACTTATTGGATAGCTTGGAGACGTGAAGGAATTCATTAATAAAAAAAGGCATGAAACTGAGAAACAATAGGGAAAAAGTAAAAGGTTTAAGTTTAAAAGGTCATTTTAAATAGATACCTCCACAGATTCACGATACATAAAGTTTAGAATGAATTTTTAGAAAGGAAAAATCTTTCTCAAGCTTTTATTTTAGTTTTAATTTCAAGATAATAGATTTAATTTAATATTTCCAATAAGCAAAATATTTTGCTGTATTTAAAAACTAATTTAAATTGATTGGAAGAAGGTTTTGTTTTGAAATTGCTAAAATTGTTGATTTTAGTGCCATTTTTAGCTAACTCTCATCACAATGTAATTGCCTTTATTCAAAAAAATCTTTCAAAAAGAAAATGTTTTTGAAATATTATTTGATGAATTAGCTGATTTAAAGTTTAATTAACTTGATTTGAAACAAATATTACTTACTTTTAGTTTAAAATATCACAGAGATGCATTTTTAACACAGCGACAGCAATTTATTTAAGGTGTTGACAGCTTGACTGACAAACGGAAGTTTATCTAATTTTTTTCTAGGTTGGACATATCTGTCAATTTTACTTGAAGAAGATAAAGTGAGCAACTTTTATATATAATTTATAATTCCCCAGTAATCTTAAAAATTTAGGAAAATATTCTCCATAATATTATGTTTTATTTAATTTTCGGCACTTTGGTTTTAAATTTACTATAGCTATCGCGCTTATTTTCTAATAATATTGTGTATGAATGCTCGTATTTGCAAAATTCGGCACATTTATAGACTCAAAAAATTTCAAAATCTTTTTAAAATATTGATGGTCGAAAAATTCTACTAAGCTTTTCCATTTATGATTAGTAAATATAGTTTTTACTTAATAACAATATTACCTAACCAGTACAAAGTAATGCCAAAATTAAAAAAAAAACTTTATAAATTATTCTAATTAAAAAATTTTAAAATGAAAACAATTCTTTATTTATCAGAAAAAAATTTCTTAGGACAATAATCTCCAGAATATATCTTATTCATAAAAGCAATTAAAAGTTTTTTTGTTTTTTTAATCAAATAACGTCTTCGCTTCATTGCAATTTTTTATTTGACAATTCAGAGCAGATTTTCGTTAACTAGTGATCGTGTTTTACAAACAGAAATTGATGATTTAAATTCTACAAAGAGTTATACTTTTAATTAATATAAACATTTAGCGAGACAAAATTTAATTTCTCGAAATTTCATAAAATTACATAATAACAGATGTAAAAAAATTACGATTTTCTAAAAACGAACATTTAAAAAATGATTTCATTCATTTGTAAATAATTTGAGAATGTTTCATTAAAATTCGATAATTATTTGATTTTTGCAAGAATTTCCAAATCAATGTGTTTTTCACCTCAAAAAAAGACGCTAAAATTTCCTATACTAATCTTTGGTCCTCTGCTGTCGCAAAAAATAAACAAGAATTTTAACCAAAATTTCGAACGTTCTGAAAAGGATTAAAAATCTAATTTAATGATCAAAAAATCCTTTGGTCTTTCCTCTTAATAATATCGTAAAGATCAGCTATACAAGAAGATGACTTTGTACCGCCCTTCGTCAATATTGAAACCCAGCGCGGAGGAGTGACTGCAATAGTATGGAACAAGATAGAACAAAAAACAGAGGAATTCTACAAACGGAGACGAGTATTACATTCGGTATCGAGTTGGCTAAGTAAGGGCTAAAAATGGAGAATATCTTGCCATACCTCCTTTCCTAGTGTATTTCTGCCCCTCGTCCCCACTCCGTTACATTTTGGGGGCCTGTTTTTTGCACCCTATTCGTTATACCTGGTGCGACCCTTCGATGTTACATTCAGTATCACCTTCGTGCACCCAATCCTTATTTGGTGCTTGTGTTTCCAATCAGCCGAGAAAATTAAGCCAACAAAAGGAATTTCAAAGTTCTACATATGAATTTATACATTTAAAATTTATGAAAAACAATTATAATAAAATCAAATATGTTTAGACGTGAGCTAACTGTTTTATATCAACCTTTAAAAATAAAGTTTAATAACTGGAATCTTATGTTGTGGCAAAGTCTACGTTACACTTGATCAAGGTTTTTTCTTCCTTCTGTGTAGTTTTTGCAGAAATTCTTCAGTCTTTGTTGTAGATCAACATATACTTTCTTTGATTTCTTCCTGGGTGGTTTACCAACTGAGTCCCTTGCTATCACTACACTCATTTGACGGTTCCCAGACAACCAAACCAGAAGTATATAAACGGACAACAAATGTCCTTTGATTAGAAATTTAACTTGAAATTGCTTAAAATTAAACAGCTACTGGTATTGAATTTTAAGCTGTTTAAAGAGTCTTTTTCTTTTTCATTTGTGTCACTGTTTCCCAATTTTTCACTTGTGCCATTTTTTCCTGTACAATTATTACGATTCACCACCATCATAAGGTATGGATCCATCTCCTCCTCCAGCTATGGGTTAAATAGTGCTGTGCGTATCTTGAAAATCGATGTTATTGTAAGAGAAAACATTGTTAATGCAATATCCACACGCAAAAAATAAAGAACTATTCTGAAATTACAAAATGTATTTTGGCTTTAAAATAACCCAGAAAAGATTGATACGGTGCAAAGAAAAACGAATCAACCAATCCAGAGATGAGACAGCCTTTACTCGGATATCTGATGATAGAACAGAATACAAATATTGTAGTTTTAATGGGATTTATTTAGTACTAAATGTACATAGTTAACTCCTCCTTAATTTCCAAATTGTTCACTAGGGGACGCTCTCCCTACACTATAAATACTGGGTGATTTCTTGCCTCGTTCTCGATTTTTACTTTCTATTTCAGCGGGCACATTTAAAAGATGTGATCTCTTGCAGAGATTTGCGCTTTGCCAACTTGTGGGAAAACGCCATGAAATACACGCATACAGGTACGTACGAACATTCATCAAAATACAAATTCTTTACGTTCACGCACAAACACAAATGTTAATGTCTTTGTCCATTGTAAATTTTGTTGTTTAATACATATACTTGTTCGGATATATTAGGTTGGTGCAAAAATAATGACGTAATAATGTCGTTTTTTGACGTTAAAAAATACGTCAAAAAACGACATTATTACGTCATTATTTTTGCACCAACCTTATATATATATATATATATATATATATATAAGCAAATATATTGATATAGATCCGACAGTATGAAGAAAAATATACGGAAAAAACAAACAAAAATACTAGACCTGGCTTCTTTAGTATTTCCCCTATTCTAGCGAGATTAATGCTCGACAAGCGTACATATAAATTTTAGATCAAAATAGAATTCTTTTCATTTTTCATTTTTCATTCAAAATACTCAAATTTTAGGAATACGTTTTGACAGCGTCGCCCACGTGACGACAACGTGACGATGTTTAAACGGAACGCTGATCATATAAAACTTTCAGTTACCTGTTTGGATCAGTCCAAGGCATTTGATAGGGTCGACCATCGCTACCTTGCAGCTGTCCTGCAGGCCGCTGGATTCGCACCCAACTTCTGCCGCTGGATTAGCCTCCTGTATCGCTCCCCCAGTGCGGTGGTACAGGTGAACGGAAGGCTGTCGGACGCGTTCGTGCTGTCTAGGTCGGTTCGTCAGGGTTGTCCGCTGTCGCCTCTCCTTTATGCTTTGGCGTTGGAGCCTCTCCTTCGCCGGCTGAAGGACGAGACCGGCAGTCCGGCCCTACGTGGAATTGCCGTTCCTGGAGGGTCTCGAGCCAGGGTTTCCGCGTACGCCGATGACGTATCTGCTTTCGTGTCGTCCCGCAACGACATTGAGGTGGTACAGAAGGCGCTTGATCGGTACGAGAAGGTGACAGGGGCCAAAATAAACCGCGACAAGTCGTCCGGCTTGCGGTTAGGTGCCTGGAAGGGGGTCGCTCTTCCGGGCCGCTTCGGTTGGACAGACGGTCCTGTCCGCATTCTTGGAGTGTGGTTTGGGCCTGACCTCCAGCTGGAGAAGAATTGGTCTGAAGTACGAGCAAAGGTCGATTCCGCCGGTCAGACTTGGAATCGACGGAGGTTGTCCGTGAAGGGCAGGGCGGAGGTGTGTGCTACATACATTTTCCCCCTGATTCTTTATCGATTGTCCGTACTTCCTCTCTGTAAGACTCACAAGAAGGCGCTCGAGCAATCGCTATCCTCCATTTTATGGAGGGGACGCGGGAATCGGGTCGACAGACGAGTCTGCACTAAACGTCCGTGTCATGGGGGGCTGGGAATGCCGCACCTGCCGAGTCACATCCGTGCCTCTAGGTTGGCTTTCCTACGCCGTGCATTGACTGGAGGAGATCCGATTCTGGAGGGGATTGTTAGGGACGCGTTCCCTGGCCTTACCATCAGTCCCCCCCATCTCGCGGGTTGAGCGCGGTCGTAAACCCCGGGATCAATCGGTTTTCCTTCGCGAGTGTCGGTCGGCCTTGAGGGCCGTTCCCCGGTCCAGTGACCTTTCTCGGCCTAGGAAGGTCATCTATCGTGAATTAGTGGAGAGGCCCGCGAAGGATCTCCTACGAGATACGCTCGGCTTGTCGGAGGAGGAGTACTGCTCCTACTGGTCTTGGGCGCCAGCGGCGGATTACCTCAGTAACCCTGAGTTTTCGCTTAGCTGGCGATTGGCTCGGAATCGGCTGCCTCTCAACGACAAGGCTTTCATATGGGGCTTGGCGGATTTGCCAGACTGTGAACGGTGTGGCCTTGGCTTAGAGGAAACGGCTGCGCACGCCTTCTACCATTGCCCCCAGGTCCGCCCCTTATGGGACCATGTCGGCGAGCTGACGGCTCGTCTCGCTCCCGAACAGCTTGTGTCCACTGATCGCGCATACGCGTGTGACAATGTGTCGCCCCCGTATTCCGGGATGAAACGGATGGTGTTTCTGACGCTGATGGCCACGGCTCGAATGGTGATTTGGACGACGCGAAAGGAGGAAGTCTTGCGAGGCAATCGTCTTTCTCATTCGGATCTGATTCGATTCTTTGAGCATCAGCTCAAGATGAAGATTAGATCGGATAGAAAACGATTGCATTCGACAGTCTTTAGCGAAAGGTGGGTAAAAGAAGCGAGCTTGCTTCGTGTGAACGGGGCTAGCCTTGATTTTCTCTTCTAGGTCAACCTATTGCACATCGGGGTGGCTTCCTGTGGAACCCTCCCCTTGGTTAGGTTAGACAAGCTTCAGTGTACCTAGTTAATGTGAGTAAGTGTTGTTCCTGGCCTGCATCCCGGCCGTTCTTTGGTTATGATCCAAGTCGAGATTCCCATCCTCCCCAGTTTGTTTTGACCCCCGCCCCATTTTCATCTCGACTGGGTCAGTTTTATATTTTCCCATTCCAGCCTAATATTTTATACTTTTTCCCACTCCCTTAGCGAGAGCGTCTCTTGATTTTGTCCCCTGGGCAGAATACAGCGGCCTCTCTGTTTTATGGGTTGGACGGTCCCTACTAACATCAATTATGTTTAGTTTGTATTTGTGTTTATTTTAAGTTTATTATTGGGTTCATTTCCCTCCCCTCTCATTTTATCATTATTAGAATTGTATATATATATATCATCATTAGAATTTTCATGGTATGGGGCGCGATTTTGGTAGGTCTCCCTTGAGAGCACGTGGTATTATGGTGGTTGAAGGATTGTTTGGTGATGGACGAGTTCTTTTGGTGAATGTGTAAAATGTAATGTACGAATGGGTCGCGAATCTGATTATCTAGGTATAAGATAGTTAGTGTTGACCAGCCTCTACCCCTCCCCTTTATTGGCCTTGTGCCACAATTTGTACTTTTTGTTCAAATAAATACCAGTCTTGTTCTTAACAGCAGGTGGAAAAGAAAAAAGGGGAAAAAGAAGTGTCGAAAAAACAGTCACCCCAAAAAAATCCACAGAAACAGCAGCAGCAGCAACAACAACAATCACAGCAACCACAGCAGCAGCAGCAGCAGCAACCAAAGGAACAAAGAGACAGTCCGATGGAAGTTGAACACATGCCTCCACCTCGAGTGGCGTCTCTGAAGAGGTGCAGAGAAGAGGAGGAGGAGGCGGAGGAAGAAGAAGAAAGAAAAACACAAGAAAGTTGTTCTGGTCGTAGCCGGTCGGAACGCAGTCTGGTAAAAACCAGGAGGCGCTCCTTCCCGGCTTCGCCAATTAGACCGTCCTGCTCTCCCGGCATTAAGAGCTTCCCTTCCTCCCCTTCCCGTGCTACACCCCCCTCTCCCTCCACATCTTCCCCGAGTTCGTTGAACACACCACCACACACGTCCACCTCCTCCCCTCCCCATCCTGCTAGGGAGAAAAAGAAGAAAAAGAAAATGTTTGAGGGTCCCGAGTCAATTTGTAAAATTGACAAAGAAGAGTACATAAGGGGCCTGTCCAAACAAAGGAAGGCCCTGTTGGAGGTGCTGTACAAAACGACGGAGGTGGACGGCAAAAGTGTCGAGAACCCCCGTAATTTTCCAAAGACTCCAGGTGTCATTACCTGTATCAGAGACTCTGGTGGCAAACTGAAGGTGTGGAGCCACATATTCGAGGCCAGGGATGCCTTTCCGAACATTAAAATGTGCGAATTTGACAACCCCGTCTTAAAGAGATTGCGCAACTTTTGCTCTGGGAGGGTCCCGGTTTTAGTTCACCCCTCCTTATATAGGGCTATTAAATTAATGTACCCTATTGACGTCGGCGGTATTGTCCTGGGCGGTCGTATGACGACTGAATTGGGCACTGGCAGTCTGGGACAATATGTCGGGGTCCTGCTCAACGCAGATTTCCGCCACGTTGTGTATATGGTTTTTGCACTTATTCTTTTTTCTTTTTGCAGGCCTAGACGATGGCAGTTAAGTTAGCTATACTGAATGTGAATGGCTTGAGGGATCGGGGTAAGGCTTCCCGCCTGCTCCGGGACCTGTTGTCTTTTGATGTGGATGTCGCCGCGATCGAAGAGACCCACTTTGTTTGCAGTTCCGATGCGTGTGTGCTGGAGGATGACTTTGTCGTTTATTCAGCATGTCTGCCAGAGGTGTTTCTTTGCTTGTCAGACGTACTCTCGATGCGAAGGTAGACCTTGTGCATACCGATGCAGAGGGCCGGTTGATCGTGGCCGATATTGCCGTGAAAAGTGGTTCGTTCCGAGTCGTTGCGGTTTATGCGCCCAATGACCAGAGGGAGCGGGTCTCGTTCTTTCGGCGGTTGGGGCCGTTCCTGGTGGATTCAACGCGCCTAGTTTTAATGGGGGACTGGAATGCCATCCTGGACCCCAAGTTAGACAGGGGGCGGGGTGCTAGCGGGAGAGGGGGCGATCGCAGCTTGGTCGATCTGATCGACGATTATGGTCTCGTCGATAGATACCGGGTCGATCATCCCAAGGGAAAAATGTGGACGTGGGCTCTTAATTGGCCTTTTGACAAGGTGGTTAGCTACCTTGACAGAATGTTAGTGAGAAGAGCCGACATAGAACTACTAGATTGCCCTACGTTCCACTGGGTAGGCTATTCGGATCACAAACTCGTTTGTGCCCGGGTGGCGTTAGACAATAGGCCTAGAATGGCTGGCTACTGGAAGTTCAATCTGTCTTTACTGGACAGGCGGGACTTCCAGGAGCAGCTAACTAGACTAGTGCAGCGGGAGCTAGTGGGGGCGGTTATCGGGAATAGGTGGTGGGAACGCCTTAAATGTAGGATTAGGTCCTTCACCACTGATTTCAGCAAACGGCTCGCTCTAGATAGAGCTGAAAAGGTGAAGACGCTTAAAGCTAGTTATTCCCGGGCGGTGGCTGGGGGGGATCCCCTAGAGATAGCCTTAGCTAAGGAGGCCCTGGATCGATCGAATAGCGAGCGGTACATGGGTCAGGTAATTAGACATAAGTTAAGCAAGATGTCTTCCGAAGCCGTGAACTTGGGCGCAGATCTGCGCAGGGAAGAGGTCCGTCGAGGTGGCGATCGTTACATTCGTGAAGTCAAATCCCCGGAGGGGCGTACTCTTCGGGCCACTGACGACATGTGCGGAGCGTTTCGGCGCCATTTCGAGAACCGGTTTACCAAGGAGCCTGGTCTCCGTGAGGAGGAGTTTCGTAGCTATTTGGCTGACTTTCCTCGGCTTTCGCCGACTGAAGCGGCTAGCTGCGAGGGAGAGATTACGGAGGGCGATGTCTACGCGGTTTTGAAGAAGGTCGGCAGAGGCAAGTCGCCCGGTCTGGATGGTTTGCCCTATGAATTGTACTTGAGGCTGTCGCACATCTTTGTTCCAATTTTGACTGCAGTGTTCAACAACTGGTTTCGGTCGGGGTCCATCCCCAACCGGATCACCAGGGGTGTGATCACTCTGTTGAAAAAGGGCAAAGGTGGTGGGGGGAACCTAGATGATTACAGGCCCATAACTCTGCTAAACACAGAGTTAAAGATTATGGCCAAGATCCTGCAGGAGCGTTTGCAGTCAGTTGCCGAGTCTCTGTTGGGACCTGAGCAGACTTGTTCTGTGAGGGGCCGAACAATTCAGAGCAACCTGCATCTGATCCGCACGATCATAGAGGGTGTAAAAGACGACGAAGAAGCCGCGCTGATCAATTTGGATCAGTCCAAGGCATTTGATAGGGTCGACCATCGCTACCTTGCAGCTGTCCTGCAGGTCGCTGGATTCGCACCCAACTTCTGCCGCTGGATTAGCCTCCTGTATCGCTCCCCCAGTGCGGTGGTACAGGTGAACGGAAGGCTGTCGGACGCGTTCGTGCTGTCTAGGTCGGTTCGTCAGGGTTGTCCGCTGTCGCCTCTCCTTTATGCTTTGGCGTTGGAGCCTCTCCTTCGCCGGCTGAAGGACGAGACCGGCAGTCCGGCCCTACGTGGAATTGCCGTTCCTGGAGGGTCTCGAGCCAGGGTTTCCGCGTACGCCGATGACGTATCTGCTTTCGTGCCGTCCCGCAACGACATTGAGGTGGTACAGAAGGCGCTTGATCGGTACGAGAAGGTGACAGTGGCCAAAATAAACCGCGACAAGTCGTCCGGCTTGCGGTTAGGTGCCTGGAAAGGGGTCGCTCTTCCGGGCCGCTTCGGTTGGACAGACGGTCCTGTCCGCATTCTTGGAGTGTGGTTTGGGCCTGACCTCCAGCTGGAGAAGAATTGGTCTGAAGTACGAGCAAAGGTCGATTCCGCCGGTCAGACTTGGAATCGACGGAGGTTGTCCGTGAAGGGCAGGGCGGAGGTGTGTGCTACATACATTTTCCCCCTGATTCTTTATCGATTGTCCGTACTTCCTCTCTGTAAGACTCACAAGAAGGCGCTCGAGCAATCGCTATCCTCCATTTTATGGAGGGGACGCGGGAATCGGGTCGACAGACGAGTCTGCACTAAACGTCCGTGTCATGGGGGGCTGGGAATGCCGCACCTGCCGAGTCACATCCGTGCCTCTAGGTTGGCTTTCCTACGCCGTGCATTGACTGGAGGAGATCCGATTCTGGAGGGGATTGTTAGGGACGCGTTCCCTGGCCTTACCATCAGTCCCCCCATCTCGCGGGTTGAGCGCGGTCGTAAACCCCGGGATCAATCGGTTTTCCTTCGCGAGTGTCGGTCGGCCTTGAGGGCCGTTCCCCGGTCCAGTGACCTTTCTCGGCCTAGGAAGGTCTTCTATCGTGAATTAGTGGAGAGGCCCGCGAAGGATCTCCTACGAGATACGCTCGGCTTGTCGGAGGAGGAGTACTGCTCCTACTGGTCTTCGGCGCCAGCGGCGGATTACCTCAGTAACCCTGAGTTTTCGCTTAGCTGGCGATTGGCTCGGAATCGGCTGCCTCTCAACGACAAGGCTTTCATATGGGGCTTGGCGGATTTGCCAGACTGTGAACGGTGTGGTCTTGGCTTAGAGGAAACGGCTGCGCACGCCTTCTACCATTGCCCCCAGGTCCGCCCCTTATGGGACCATGTCGGCGAGCTGACGGCTCGTCTCGCTCCCGAACAGCTTGTGTCCACTGATCGCGCATACGCGTGTGACAATGTGTCGCCCCCGTATTCCGGGATGAAACGGATGGTGTTTCTGACGCTGATGGCCACGGCTCGAATGGTGATTTGGACGACGCGAAAGGAGGAAGTCTTGCGAGGCAATCGTCTTTCTCATTCGGATCTGATTCGATTCTTTGAGCATCAGCTCAAGATGAAGATTAGATCGGATAGAAAACGATTGCATTCGACAGTCTTTAGCGAAAGGTGGGTAAAAGAAGCGAGCTTGCTTCGTGTGAACGGGGCTAGCCTTGATTTTCTCTTCTAGGTCAACCTATTGCACATCGGGGTGGCTTCCTGTGGAACCCTCCCCTTGGTTAGGTTAGACAAGCTTCAGTGTACCTAGTTAATGTGAGTAAGTGTTGTTCCTGGCCTGCATCCCGGCCGTTCTTTGGTTATGATCCAAGTCGAGATTCCCATCCTCCCCAGTTTGTTTTGACCCCCGCCCCATTTTCATCTCGACTGGGTCAGTTTTATATTTTCCCATTCCAGCCTAATATTTTATACTTTTTCCCACTCCCTTAGCGAGAGCGTCTCTTGATTTTGTCCCCTGGGCAGAATACAGCGGCCTCTCTGTTTTATGGGTTGGACGGTCCCTACTAACATCAATTATGTTTAGTTTGTATTTGTGTTTATTTTAAGTTTATTATTGGGTTCATTTCCCTCCCCTCTCATTTTATCATTATTAGAATTGTATATATATATATCATCATTAGAAATTTCATGGTATGGGGCGCGATTTTGGTAGGTCTCCCTTGAGAGCACGTGGTATTATGGTGGTTGAAGGATTGTTTGGTGATGAACGAGTTCTTTTGGTGAATGTGTAAAATGTAATGTACGAATGGGTCGCGAATCTGATTATCTAGGTATAAGATAGTTAGTGTTGACCAGCCTCTACCCCTCCCCTTTATTGGCCTTGTGCCACAATTTGTACTTTTTGTTCAAATAAATACCAGTCTTGTTCTTAACAGCAGGTGGAAAAGAAAAAAGGGGAAAAAGAAGTGTCGAAAAAACAGTCACCCCAAACAAAGGAAGGCCCTGTTGGAGGTGCTGTACAAAACGACGGAGGTGGACGGCAAAAGTGTCGAGAACCCCCGTAATTTTCCAAAGACTCCAGGTGTCATTACCTGTATCAGAGACTCTGGTGGCAAACTGAAGGTGTGGAGCCACATATTCGAGGCCAGGGATGCCTTTCCGAACATTAAAATGTGCGAATTTGACAACCCCGTCTTAAAGAGATTGCGCAACTTTTGCTCTGGGAGGGTCCCGGTTTTAGTTCACCCCTCCTTATATAGGGCTATTAAATTAATGTACCCTATTGACGTCGGCGGTATTGTCCTGGGCGGTCGTATGACGACTGAATTGGGCACTGGCAGTCTGGGACAATATGTCGGGGTCCTGCTCAACGCAGATTTCCGCCACGTTGTGTATATGGTTTTTGCACTTATTCTTTTTTCTTTTTGCAGGCCTAGACGATGGCAGTTAAGTTAGCTATACTGAATGTGAATGGCTTGAGGGATCGGGGTAAGGCTTCCCGCCTGCTCCGGGACCTGTTGTCTTTTGATGTGGATGTCGCCGCGATCGAAGAGACCCACTTTGTTTGCAGTTCCGATGCGTGTGTGCTGGAGGATGACTTTGTCGTTTATTCAGCATACGGGGACCGGTCTGCCAGA
This sequence comes from Acanthosepion lycidas, assembly GCA_963932145.1. NCBI lineage: Eukaryota > Metazoa > Mollusca > Cephalopoda > Sepiida > Sepiidae > Acanthosepion > Acanthosepion lycidas. Next base: position 45,169,857 of record OZ010607.1, on the reverse strand, counting down.
GGTGTTTCTTTGCTTGTCAGACGTACTCTCGATGCGAAGGTAGACCTTGTGCATACCGATGCAGAGGGCCGGTTGATCGTGGCCGATATTGCCGTGAAAAGTGGTTCGTTCCGAGTCGTTGCGGTTTATGCGCCCAATGACCAGAGGGAGCGGGTCTCGTTCTTTCGGCGGTTGGGGCCGTTCCTGGTGGATTCAACGCGCCTAGTTTTAATGGGGGACTGGAATGCCATCCTGGACCCCAAGTTAGACAGGGGGCGGGGTGCTAGCGGGAGAGGGGGCGATCGCAGCTTGGTCGATCTGATCGACGATTATGGTCTCGTCGATAGATACCGGGTCGATCATCCCAAGGGAAAAATGTGGACGTGGGCTCTTAATTGGCCTTTTGACAAGGTGGTTAGCTACCTTGACAGAATGTTAGTGAGAAGAGCCGACATAGAACTACTAGATTGCCCTACGTTCCACTGGGTAGGCTATTCGGATCACAAACTCGTTTGTGCCCGGGTGGCGTTAGACAATAGGCCTAGAATGGCTGGCTACTGGAAGTTCAATCTGTCTTTACTGGACAGGCGGGACTTCCAGGAGCAGCTAACTAGACTAGTGCAGCGGGAGCTAGTGGGGGCGGTTATCGGGAATAGGTGGTGGGAACGCCTTAAATGTAGGATTAGGTCCTTCACCACTGATTTCAGCAAACGGCTCGCTCTAGATAGAGCTGAAAAGGTGAAGACGCTTAAAGCTAGTTATTCCCGGGCGGTGGCTGGGGGGGGATCCCCTAGAGATAGCCTTAGCTAAGGAGGCCCTGGATCGATCGAATAGCGAGCGGTACATGGGTCAGGTAATTAGACATAAGTTAAGCAAGATGTCTTCCGAAGCCGTGAACTTGGGCGCAGATCTGCGCAGGGAAGAGGTCCGTCGAGGTGGCGATCGTTACATTCGTGAAGTCAAATCCCCGGAGGGGCGTACTCTTCGGGCCACTGACGACATGTGCGGAGCGTTTCGGCGCCATTTCGAGAACCGGTTTACCAAGGAGCCTGGTCTCCGTGAGGAGGAGTTTCGTAGCTATTTGGCTGACTTTCCTCGGCTTTCGCCGACTGAAGCGGCTAGCTGCGAGGGAGAGATTACGGAGGGCGATGTCTACGCGGTTTTGAAGAAGGTCGGCAGAGGCAAGTCGCCCGGTCTGGATGGTTTGCCCTATGAATTGTACTTGAGGCTGTCGCACATCTTTGTTCCAATTTTGACTGCAGTGTTCAACAACTGGTTTCGGTCGGGGTCCATCCCCAACCGGATCACCAGGGGTGTGATCACTCTGTTGAAAAAGGGCAAAGGTGGTGGGGGGAACCTAGATGATTACAGGCCCATAACTCTGCTAAACACAGAGTTAAAGATTATGGCCAAGATCCTGCAGGAGCGTTTGCAGTCAGTTGCCGAGTCTCTGTTGGGACCTGAGCAGACTTGTTCTGTGAGGGGCCGAACAATTCAGAGCAACCTGCATCTGATCCGCACGATCATAGAGGGTGTAAAAGACGACGAAGAAGCCGCGCTGATCAATTTGGATCAGTCCAAGGCATTTGATAGGGTCGACCATCGCTACCTTGCAGCTGTCCTGCAGGCCGCTGGATTCGCACCCAACTTCTGCCGCTGGATTAGCCTCCTGTATCGCTCCCCCAGTGCGGTGGTACAGGTGAACGGAAGGCTGTCGGACGCGTTCGTGCTGTCTAGGTCGGTTCGTCAGGGTTGTCCGCTGTCGCCTCTCCTTTATGCTTTGGCGTTGGAGCCTCTCCTTCGCCGGCTGAAGGACGAGACCGGCAGTCCGGCCCTACGTGGAATTGCCGTTCCTGGAGGGTCTCGAGCCAGGGTTTCCGCGTACGCCGATGACGTATCTGCTTTCGTGTCGTCCCGAAACGACATTGAGGTGGTACAGAAGGCGCTTGATCGGTACGAGAAGGTGACAGGGGCCAAAATAAACCGCGACAAGTCGTCCGGCTTGCGGTTAGGTGCCTGGAAGGGGGGTCGCTCTTCCGGGCCGCTTCGGTTGGACAGACGGTCCTGTCCGCATTCTTGGAGTGTGGTTTGGGCCTGACCTCCAGCTGGAGAAGAATTGGTCTGAAGTACGAGCAAAGGTCGATTCCGCCGGTCAGACTTGGAATCGACGGAGGTTGTCCGTGAAGGGCAGGGCGGAGGTGTGTGCTACATACATTTTCCCCCTGATTCTTTATCGATTGTCCGTACTTCCTCTCTGTAAGACTCACAAGAAGGCGCTCGAGCAATCGCTATCCTCCATTTTATGGAGGGGACGCGGGAATCGGGTCGACAGACGAGTCTGCACTAAACGTCCGTGTCATGGGGGGCTGGGAATGCCGCACCTGCCGAGTCACATCCGTGCCTCTAGGTTGGCTTTCCTACGCCGTGCATTGACTGGAGGAGATCCGATTCTGGAGGGGATTGTTAGGGACGCGTTCCCTGGCCTTACCATCAGTCCCCCCATCTCGCGGGTTGAGCGCGGTCGTAAACCCCGGGATCAATCGGTTTTCCTTCGCGAGTGTCGGTCGGCCTTGAGGGCCGTTCCCCGGTCCAGTGACCTTTCTCGGCCTAGGAAGGTCTTCTATCGTGAATTAGTGGAGAGGCCCGCGAGGGATCTCCTACGAGATACGCTCGGCTTGTCGGAGGAGGAGTACTGCTCCTACTGGTCTTGGGCGCCAGCGGCGGATTACCTCAGTAACCCTGAGTTTTCGCTTAGCTGGCGATTGGCTCGGAATCGGCTGCCTCTCAACGACAAGGCTTTCATATGGGGCTTGGCGGATTTGCCAGATTGTGAACGCTGTGGCCTTGGCTTAGAGGAAACGGCTGCGCACGCCTTCTATCATTGCCCCCAGGTCCGCCCCTTATGGGACCATGTCGGCGAGCTGACGGCTCGTCTCGCTCCCGAACAGCTTGTGTCCATTGATCGCGCATACGCGTGTGACAATGTGTCGCCCCCGTATTCCGGGATGAAACGGATGGTGTTTCTGACGCTGATGGCCACGGCTCGAATGGTGATTTGGACGACGCGAAAGGAGGAAGTCTTGCGAGGCAATCGACTTTCTCATTCGGATCTGATTCGATTCTTTGAGCATCAGCTCAAGATGAAGATTATATCGGATAGAAAACGATTGCATTCGACAGTCTTTAGCGAAAGGTGGGTAAAAGAAGCGAGCTTGCTTCGTGTGAACGGGGCTAGCCTTGATTTTCTCTTCTAGGTCAACCTATTGCACATCGGGGTGGCTTCCTGTGAAACCCTCCCCTTGGTTAGGTTAGACAAGCTTCAGTGTACCTAGTTAATGTGAGTAAGTGTTGTTCCTGGCCTGCATCCCGGCCGTTCTTTGGTTATGATCCAAGTCGAGATTCCCATCCTCCCCAGTTTGTTTTGACCCCCGCCCCATTTTCATCTCGACTGGGTCAGTTTTATATTTTCCCATTCCAGCCTAATATTTTATACTTTTTCCCACTCCCTTAGCGAGAGCGTCTCTTGATTTTGTCCCCTGGGCAGAATACAGCGGCCTCTCTGTTTTATGGGTTGGACGGTCCCTACTAACATCAATTATGTTTAGTTTGTATTTGTGTTTATTTTAAGTTTATTATTGGGTTCATTTCCCTCCCCTCTCATTTTATCATTATTAGAATTGTATATATATATATCATCATTAGAATTTTCATGGTATGGGGCGCGATTTTGGTAGGTCTCCCTTGAGAGCACGTGGTATTATGGTGGTTGAAGGATTGTTTGGTGATGGACGAGTTCTTTTGGTGAATGTGTAAAATGTAATGTACGAATGGGTCGCGAATCTGATTAGCTAGGTATAAGATAGTTAGTGTTGACCAGCCTCTACCCCTCCCCTTTTTGGCCTTGTGCCACAATTTGTACTTTTTGTTCAAATAAATACCAGTCTTGTTCTTATGTCATTCGTCTTTGTCATGTTGAATTGATAATGTTAATTATATTTTATGAATATGTCCTGAAGATGGTTTATTAGACCGAAACGTCCGACGTTGACATTATATTAACATTAAAACAGCATAATTGCATATAAGGATTTTTGTTTGTTTTTTTTCCGTATATTTTTCTTCATATATATATATATATATATATATATATATATATATATATATATATATATATCGGTCTTTTTCTTTACATCTTCGGTTGGACTCAACTTGAGTCCGCCATATTCGTGTAGTGGACCTCTTAATATTCTATCAGGAGTTACACACGTGTTTCTAATTTAACAACACGTAAACCTACGGTCCGTTACATATATTGACAAATGTATGAATTTTGCTAATATTAAATATTATTAATATTAAGTAGCTTCTCTATTTCTCTTTCCATGTGGCGCTACATTCATGATTTCCTCCAGTTTTAGGCCATTAAAGGAAAACCCGCCCTGACACGTACACTGGGACAAATCATCCTCATTCCCTTTTTATTTCAGTGATAAGAAGGAAATTCCATTCATACAGCTTCTTCCCAAAGGCAGCCATATTCCCTAACAGACTTCCGAAAGAAAGCTTCTCTGAGCCTTGCAATCTTAAACTCATCAAGACTAGGTTCAACCGTTATCTATCTTACGGTGAACGGTAATAATGACAGAGGTAATAATTGCACCGGTAAAATGACATAAAAAACAGTGTGTTCATGTCTAAACATATTTGATTTTATTATAATTGTTTTTCATAAACTTTGAATGTATAAATTTATATTAACAAATAGTGGATAAAACAATTCTTCTTTTGTTTGCTAATTATAAAAAATAAATGATACGTTATTTTTTTAAAAATAAGATTTCATTCAAAACCAGCTTTTTTGTCAATGGTAAACTTATTTTTCCTATTTCCTCTATTTGTGCCATTTTTATCTGTTATATTATTACCTAAATTTGGTATTTGTGCCTTTTTTACCTGTTCTATTATTACCTAAATATGATATTTGTGCGAAAGTGAATATAACGAAACTGAGAGGAATTCAAAGTCGGTTAATTAATTTCTCATCCTCAGTTGCTATACATTGCATCAAGTCTTCACAAAGAAGGGATAACTAACATTCACCCTGTCAAATTTCATTGAGTCTATCTATGTTTTCTATATTGCACTGAAAGTTAAATTTCTATTTTAAAATCTCTCTCTCTCTCTCTCTCTCTCTCTCTCTCTCTCTCTTTCTATATATATATATATATATGTGTGTGTGTGTGTATGTATGTATGTTTCATTAAAAACGACAGACAATGTACTACGATTAAGCTTTTTATTTAGTTTTTGTTGTGTTTGAACAAGTGCTTTCTTTTTTGGGTACGGATGTCCAAATGTTCTATAATTCCGAGCGCTTTCGGCTATTTTAGCCATTATCAAGGATTTCAGTTTAATTCAATGTGTGCATTATGTGTATGTTTTTAGTGTTATAGAGATGTTTTATTTTCCGAACACATCACATTGTTCGCTGTGAATATTGCTTTCGATTTTTCTTTTTTATTATTAGGGCTTCCATTATTTTTAATGTTTTATTTACAGGTGGATGAGGTTATTATGTTTGTCTTTTCTACTAGTATGTTTCAAAATGAGTCTGGTAAGTTTGTATGTCTGTATGTCTGTTTAAATAGCTTCTAATAGAGCTATTGGTCAGATAGGTGCAACGTAAGGCATCTGGATAGTCATGTGACCGATGAATTTATGAATTTAGTTTGATCAGAAACACAGCTGCTTAAGAGGCATTTGAATTCATAGATAATGTTCGTTCATTTTAATTTTGACTTTGCTGGTGTGTTGTCGTTTTTAAGGATAAGGTTAGCTGTTTTAAATTTTTTATAGTAGGTAACTAATTTGATTTTTTTATTTGGGTCAATAGGGGTAGTAGTATATTTTTTAATAATATGTCTAAGTGAAGATTCCTTTTGTTTGTGGTTAACCTGCATTTAGTTTTTGTAGAAAAAATATTTATGTAATTTTTGACTGTATGTTCACTGTAGTTATTTACTTTGGAGAGAAATAATCTAATTTGGTGGCCTATAAGGTGGTTACGTAGCAATTGTTAATTAATGTCTGTTTTTCATTGAGTTGTTTAGGAAAGAGTAGTCGAGAGAATGAATTTTGGTGTTCTCTTTTTAGTAAGTTTTTTATTACTGTTATTTTGTATCTGAGTGGGCATTCACTTTTAAAGTTAAGGTGGCAAGAGTTTCTGCTAGTGTTTTTTTTTTTTTTATATAACTGATGGATTGCTGCCTAAATACACAATTAGAGAGAGAGAGAGAGAGAGAGAGAGGGTAGGGGAGAATCCAATATTTCTAATTTTCTAATCTGGTAACCCTAATTACACAACAACTATGAAATTTTAAAAAGTGCCAATGTATAATTATTATCTATATTGCATTCATTGGGTTTCCTATTATTTCTCCTTACACGTTTATTTGTAGACGCTTGTTACGATATGTACGTATTTGCCTTTGTGTGTAAGTGTAACTTAGACAAGTCTTTTGTGTGTCTTTATTTAAGCATTTAAGAATATTGAAAGAAAGAACAATGATCCTGGATGTCCACCACTGTCTAAATATACCCTCGTTAGCTTCCAGCAGGGTTTAACGAACGGAAAAAATGGAAAACAAAACAGAAAATAGAAGTCCATAAAATTGCAAATGGCGTCTTAATTCGGAGCTATAATCAAGTCACAAAGTTCCATATTTAGAGCAGTTGAGCTAAAACAGTAGGATATTTTTTCATTGTGTCGGTTTTTAAAATCGAAAAGAATTATGAACTATGAACCAATAATCTGAATGCGACAAAAAATAAAATGAAGATTGTAATCGGACAAACTCATAAATTTTGAACACGATTCACTTCATAAAATATCAAAATCGACAAGCCATTTTTAGTTTAATGCATTTTTATAGGAGATTGTATAATATTGTGATAACAAATTTTATCCCCTCAACTCTTGGAAAATATTCCAATTATTTATTCTCTAGCTACAAAAAAGAGTCGATTCTTTGAATTAACTAAAAAATGTCGCATTGTAAATACTATCAAATATGTTTCATGGAATTGTATAGATTGATTTCATCTTCAAGGACGTGAGTGAGCATGGCTCTCCACTACTTGTTAGCTTTTGTAACTTTTAATAAGGTTTTTTCGTTTCACCATCCCTCCCACTCTCTGTTGTGCTATTCATTTTTCACACAATCCTGTTTGGTAGATTACGCACTGTTCCCCTCTGTTTTACTTGTTTCAACTGTGAGTGTTAAAATCTCCAAGCTATCTTTCCTCATAATGTGTACTATAAATTTCAGCTGTCTCTTGTTTATTCTAAATATAAACGTCCATTTTATTTCCATTTTATTAAAACCTTCCTCATTGCTCCTTATGTTCTTAACTAAGGTATTTTCAGTATCCTTCTGTAAAACACCATTTCTGTGAAGAGATTTCTAGTTTTCGAGGCTATATAGGAGAACCGATATTACATAATAGTTCAGCTTTCTTTTTTTTTCTTTTTTTTTTTGTTGGCTTCTGAAGGAAATTTTCTTGTTTCTTAATACTTTACTTAGCTTTTGGAAGGCATATTTCCCTATTACAATGCACCTTCAGATTTTGGTGAGCCGCGTTAAAATACATTCCATATATTTAAATTTTCGTACTTGCTGCTTGATTTTGGTATCTCCAAATCATAGTTCACATCTTGAGCTTTTCCTCTTGTTGACAACTGTACATTCTGTCTTCTTGCAATAGATGTTTAAATCCTTTCTTCACACCTTCTTTTACAACCTTCTCCAGAAGTTTCTGCAACTTCCTTTCTGTGTCTGTTATTAACAGTTTCATCTGCGTATCTTATGATATTGAAATTGTGTCCAATAATAATAAAGTCTGTTAGAAATGCTTGTTCTCTCGGGTTCACCTTGTTGAACTAGGGTAAGGAATGGCTTCTTAATTTTAACGCCCGCAAAACTAAACTGCTCTCTTTTAATAATAAAAGGCAATTTGTTTTTGCCTTCCATCACCATGGCTGATGATAACCTCCAAGAGAGTGATTCTGTGCGCTTTCTCGGACTAAAGTTTCCCACTGACATGAAATTGAAAGATTATATTAAATCAATTTCTACGTCTGCGGCTAGGAAACTTGGTTCACTGTATGGCAGCTAGGTCACATCGTTTTTCAATTGAAATAGCTAGTAACCGTAAGTTCTATGCTAAGAGTTTCTTCTATCGCACTTCTCACTTATGGAACTTCCTTCCGACTTCTTGCTTCCCAGTCAACTTAAATTTAAATGCAATGCCAACTGTCATCTTATGTCTTCTTGATGCCTTTTCCGTTATTGTTCTCCCTACTGAATAGAGTATTATCCTCATATTCTCTAACACTCAGTAACACCTTGCATCTTAGTAGCTTTATTGCCTTGCTTATGGTGAGATGATTAAAAAAAATCCAAATCATACCATGGAGTTGTGAATGAAATTGTGTAAATGCAATTCGTTTCATGCTTATCAATACAGCTTAAGAAACAAATATATGACTGTTAACATGAGACAAACGTTAGTAGGTAACACGAAAATAGCATGCATTCTAAAGAATCAACATCTTTGAGGCCATCGTTATATGAAAGAGACAATCGACCTTAAGCTGAATGTCTTTCTCTCCAGGGAAAGGCATTTTAAAATGTGTTTAAAATTAATGGTATACAGTGTAACCCGGATATAAGAGACCCGGATATAAGAGAAACCTGGATATAAGAGAGATTTTCTCTGGTCCCAAATTAGAGCCTGTGCTAATGTATATATTAGGTTGGTGCAAAAAATAATGATGTTTTTGACGTATGCGAGAAAACGACATTATTTTTGCACCAACCTAATAAAATAGACAAAACCCGGATATAAGAGAAACTCATATAAGAGAAATCCGGATATAAGAGACTTCTACTCCGGTTCCGGCAACTCTCTTATATCCGGGTTACACTGTATCTTCATCCTAGAGAGCTGTCAAGTTTCCGGACTCCTAATAGACTAACTTTAGAAATTTCAAGTATGCCACAAAAAACTGTTAGATCTGCTAGGTAACCTTGACATATGTGGGGAGGATATTAGAATAATCTAGAACACATACTGACAACAATACAGATAGAAAATGAATTCAGTAAATATACAAAAATAGGGATGTAAGACAACAGTGTGTCATCCAAGTCACTTAACTGAATGATGGACCATTAAAGAACTGTTGTGCTTTCAGTACCTCCTTTATGAGCCCGAACATATCGAAGTGTGAGGCTACCAGGTCAGGACTGTAAAATGGATGTCCAACCATGAGTTGTGATTGCTTATTGCCATCATGGCTCTTCAAATAGAGCAAAGCTTTGCTCTGAGGCTTGAACATGTAAGTCAGTCAGTTAAGTGTCATACGCTTCGGTGATCATGTCTCTTTCAATTCATAACTAAGTAGGCAGGAGATTTTCCTGCAGTAGGTTACTATCTCTTTTTGGTGTAGACTGATTGCCAACAAAGGCTACAGGACTTAATCTGTCCTGCTATTCAACCCATAGCTGATGGGGGAGAAGAGATGTATTCATACCTTTCCCAAGGGTATTAGCACCTAATTGAACATAACGAACCCAATTGGAATTGGAACTCAATTCTCTGAATTCCCATTCTGTGCCGATATCCATCATATGACACCACACACGTAGGAGTTTGATTTGACAGTGGTGCCATTGAACATAAAAATTAGATTCTCCTCTGTTCCCAAAAGACAGTGGCTGTCATTTTTCTCTGTGGCATTTACTGCCTTATACTTCTTTTGTGGGTAAGTTTGGCTAGTACCACGTTCTTGATATTCTTATGTTCTCTGTCTCATGGTGATGAACACGTTTCCTCTCTTTTCTATTTGGAAAGGTGCTGTCCTTTTGTGCAGCTCTCAGAACCCCTCAAGGAGCAATCAATTTTTTTTTACATGAAATAATCAAACACTCTGTCAGCATTCTGGGAACCCACTATAGACTGACCTCTGAGTAGCCAGTATATTGGCCCACCTGAATGCTTTCACAGAGTTTTGCAATCAGGGTTTTTTCTTTCTGCAAGCTGTAATGAAAGCATTCTGGCCCTATTCTTACAGCATCAGCTAGCCTGCTTCAAATTCATCCATTTACTATCTGATAAACTTATCTCAGCATCAGTTCTACTGCCAGTCTGCAAAGCTTTCTTCATCAACTACCTCTTTGCATTCTCCTTAATCTCCTCCACTGTATTCCAATAGTCATTTTAACTTTATATGGAGCCAAATCTAGACTGTGAGAGAAGATATGACAAAAAGGCCCTACATGAGATGTAAAATCTCCTTGCTTCATTATTGTGAATTTGATAGTTCGACACTACACAATCGCTCTCAAAGAAACCTATCTCTGGCATTCATGAAATGGTGATGAATACTACATAAAATTATCTTGTCCACATGATGGCGTTATTGCATGAATATAGAATAGAAATACATACAAACAACGCAGTAACCAGTGAACAAACTCTAAGTCAAAATTTCTATGAAAAGCCAGCTTTTAGCCAACTATTATATATAGTTGTTTTCTTCCGTTCATTCTCAAGAGTGCCTGCTGACTGTGAACCCTGTCAAAAGAACTTTGTTCTGTACCAGGCCCTAGAATATTTCAGATGTTTCATATTCATTTATTATTCATTGAATTTTTTCAATTCCTCACAGGCCTGCACCATCAACCTCTTTCTAATTTAGCCAAGTGTTTGGGAATTGTTGTATATTATGGTAAATGTTGCTTGCTCAGGACATGAATATTGCTTCCACTCTAAAAGCTTACCTTAAAAAAACTATTCAACCCAATATTACACTTTCTTCGTAAGTGCTAAAGCTCAATATGATAAAAAGAAAGTGCGTAGCCGTTCAAACTTACATTAATACAATTTAAACTGATTTTGTATTTTTAGATAGATAGATAGATAGAAAAAGATTTTAGATAGATAGATAGATAGATACTACAGCCTAGAGAGATATAAAAACCTGTTATAGATACATATATACATTCATGCATACATGAGTCAACTATATAGAGATATTAATAGAGACATATATATTAATAGACATACATACATACATACAAAAGATACAAAAGAGAGATAGATACGAAAGAGAGATATGAAAAACTGATATAGATAGATACATATATACATTCATTTATACATGTATATATGAGTCAATGATAGATAGATAGAGAGAGAGAGAGAAACACTGAGATAGATATTAATAGAGAAAGACCCATGACAAAACATCAAAAGAGTTAATGCATATGTTAAACCAGGAAAATATTATTTTTCATTTTTTTATTACTACATCTTTTCTCAAAACAAACATACACACCCACAAATGTGTATGTTTGTGTGTGTGTGCATCCCCAATACTCTTCCCCAAGTTTTGAATACAGAGTTTTTCCTTTTCCTACACTACTTGCCAACCAAGGCTATAGGGTCAAGTCTGACCTGTTATTCATTCATAACTCGGGAGGAAGTGGGGTAGAGATGGATTCATACCTTTCCCAAGGGTGATTTGCAAGTGAAAGAATGTAATGAACTCAACTAGAATTTGAACTCACCTCTCTGATTTATCATTCCCACCACACATTCACACTATATGTATAGAGAGAGAGAAAGAGAGAGAGAGAGATAGATAGATATGGGTATGATAAAAAAATATACATACATACATATATTTGCACATACATATATATATATATATTTCTATTTCAGGTGTTATAAATACAGTGCTCAATGTAATAAAACAGAGCTATTAAGTATATATTAGTGAATATACATAATATCCAACATCGATATTGCAAATTTGCATGAAAGTATGAGTCATGCTATTGATGTTGGATATTATGTATATTCACTTATATATATATATATATATATATATATATATATATATATATATATTTTCAAATAATTATAAAACATGCAACTTAACATTGTTTTTTGACAATGCCTAATATCAGATCATGCCATTAAAAAATCCTATATAGACTCATGATTTTCACAAATAATATATATATATATATATATATATATATATATATATATATATATATATATATGGGACGGGGTGAGAGTGTATGTGTTTGTATATATATATATATATATGTAGAGAGAGAGAGAGAAGAAATGTATGCACAATTGCACAAAGAAATGAAATATGCAGATTTAAATATTTTTTCCGCAAACATGCACTTATATCCGTTCTTTTCATCTTTAAACATATATCCATCAATCTATTCACATTTATGTTGATTTAACTATCCCCTTCGATTCTATTATTCCAAGTCAATATTTTCACATGGAATCTATTTTTTACCAACTCAGTATGATAAATAGACGATGTGGATTTCTGCTTTATCTTTTTCGGAATGTTTACTATATCGTATTTGTTGATGTGTGGTCTTCTGCAACTGAATGTTTGTTCTTCATAGTGCAGATAAGCATCTTATGATCATTTTGCCTGCTCCTCATTTAGTCAGCACGAGCATTACACCCTGCATCTCATAAATAATAGACTATTCTGTTTTGATCATGTGTGCAAAGATGGAAAAGTCATATCAGAGACCCTACTTGGTTTCAGTCAAAAAATGAAAGAAAGAAATAAAGAAAGGAAGGAAGTTTTTTGATCACGTAGAAAGACGAAAAAGACATTGTCTGATTTCAGTGAAAGAAAAAAGAAAGAGAACAAAAGAAAGGAAGAGAGAAGAGCCAATGACACTTTTATGTGTTTAACGGCTGTTTCATTGAAATGGAAAAGTTTTCAATTTCAAATATTTTCATTCGTACTCACTTACATCTTTAAATAACAACCAGTATTCACATTTATGATTGTTATTGAAATATTTTCAAAGTTGTTAAGGTCAAATGTTTAATGATGTGAAAGGTGGAATTTCAACAGATATTTTATTGTTATAGAACTCACTACGAGCTTATTCAATCATTAACTTAAGAATTAAGATTCATCAGAAAATTTCCATATGAAAACTGTGAAATTTTCACGGCTGTTTCTAGTATGTAATACTATAGTTAGAGATATTTTTTTTTTTTTTAATTTCATTTTTTTTAAATTATTTCATCCCAAGCAAGGCAATAAAGTCACTGATATGCATAGTGTTACTGAATGTGAGAGAATATGAGAAAAAAAAAAACATTATTAAAGAGAAAGAACAATAAAAGAACAGCAATTAAGAAGACATAACGATTGACATTACATCTAAATTTTTGATAATCAGAGTCTAACAAAAAGCAAGAAGCCAGAAGAGAGTTCCAAAAGCAAGAAGTGGGAGAAAAGAAGCAGTTAGCATAGGACTTATGGTTACATCTAGCCATTTCAACTGTCACATGATAAGATCTTGCCACCGATATGGCACTGTGCTTGAACTCATAGAGTTTAGTTACCATAGAGCAGAGTTCATCAGAACATTTACCATGAAAGTAGTTATAGAAAAAGTACAAGGAATCTAAGTTAAGGCAGTGGGAAAGTGATTGAAGCGGAGATGCCAGGTCAAGACCAATAACATGGCAGATTCTTATTTGTATTTTATCAAGAATCTCTAAATACATAGAAGTACGAGACCAGATGTGACAGCAATATTCAATACATAGGTCAATAGCTAATTTATAAATATACAGGGTGCTTGAAAAGTAACTCCCCATTTTAAATACTTATAATTTCTTTATTAACTATAATTTTTATAAGAAATCGATATGCAAGGAAAGCATTTAGCATAAGGTTTCATCTAAAATTTGATACGGGCACTAGATATTTCTACCAGCTTCTCAATTCACGCAGCAATTGTGTCAAGTGATTTTCACCAGGAATTCTTGTGGCATAAGTTCTTGTATTTGCCCTTTAAGTTCTTCCAGAGTCTTGGTTTAGTATAGTAGACGTGCTTCTTTAACTACCCCTACCCCGAAAAAAATGTCACAGGGTGTTAAGTCAGGTCTCCTAGCTGGATACTCATACATAAAATAGGGAGTTACTTTTCAATCACCCTGTATATAGAAAAATTAGGATGGGTTGTAAGAAAGGTGTAATTGATTGGATGGGAACACGACTTTAGAAGCTGCAAAAAGATCAATCAAAAATAAATTGAAAAAATTTGTAAGATAAGAATAAAAAAAAAAATGGATTGAAGAATGTCACAAAAATAAGTTTGAGAAAAAATAAAATGATAATAAGCAAGAAAATTGGATTGAAAAAAAGAAATCATTTGAATTTTATGTTGTATATGTAAACAGAGAGAAAGAAAATGAAGAATACAATAGCCATTAACTAAAGGCATGAAAGTAACGCAACTAAATTACTACAGTTAAGGAAACCTTAAAGAAAAAGATGTGGATTATGAGTGAAGAAGTAGATGAAAAATAATTTCCCACTAGTACATTTGACTTTTAGATGTTAGTTAACATTAGATGGACCTTATAGTTACCCAACATGACTTAGAAGACAACAGTGAGGAGGCGGTGTGATTTTGGGGGCTAGTATTGTAGGCAGTAAAATTATCGGTTCTATGGATTTTACCGGAAATTAAAATCTACATTTCCAGGGCCAATATGCTTGAGAGCTACACAAAGTAGAGGGTTAATTTTAAAACAGTCATGAAGAATGTAGTGTGTGACTGGAATGAAAGAAGAAACTGTTTCTTTTTTCATTGAAATAAAAAGCTGTGTGATTTGCACTTTATAAACCCTGAAGAATCACTGGTTGCTAATAAAGCCTCACAAAGCAAGTTTACCTGCTATTAAACTCATAGCTGTGGATTGGTATCAGTAGGAATATCTATTAAATCACTTTCAACAACACTTATATTACAAGTAAACTAACGGAAAATAAAACTACAGCACCTTGAATATGTTCCAATTTAGTCAAACAAACGTCTAATATCACTGGATTACAGCAAATGATCTTAGATGCAGATCAGTAGATGCACAGGTTCCAAAATAAAGACTGCATCAACAGTTCTTATGATTTTTATTCTATATCCTTCTTAGACAACAATCATACAGATGGCCAATCCAACACTGGAGTTTGAACACAGATTACCAGAGAGTAAACACAGGCGACCCCATTTTGAATAAGTAGATCATGTGATGGTAAAGGCAATGTATATAAGGGAATTAGCATGGCATCAAAGTGGTCACTATAGGAAATACTATTCGGATCACTATTCAGATCACTATTCAGTGGTTACTTTTTGAACGTGTATTATCAAACAAGTACTATTAGTGCGAGTGTTATTCGAAGGCGTCTGACACCAGTATTGTTCAACAGCATTACTATAGTTGTATCTGTGATTACAAAGTCTCTACTACAACAAGCATTATGAAAGTGACATAAATAGGGTTTCAGAATTGTTTAGGTGATCTTGTGGAGGAAGACTGATTTTCCACTCTGCAGCCTTCTTCCTTGAAACCTTTGCACATAGGACAAGCCCTACTACCTCCATGGAGTTGAATCATCCTTATTTCTATGTATTCCACATGTATGAATAACATTCTACTCAGACAGCTTTTTTTCACCTAGAATTGTGACTTTGTGAAACAGACTCTCCCATGAATACATCCCTGAAAACTAAAAGCCATAACCTCTTCAAGTGAACAAAACAATCATTTTCTATTATCTTTATCCTCATAATCTTCAATTTTTAGCACCCCCTCTTTCATTCATATCACACACCTAGTTCACCATAACCATTTTAACTTCAATGTCTCTAGAGCCTTGTATCGGGTGATTTGATTTCTAGTATTTAAGAAAGGACGCACAGCTATAAGGTAAATGCATGAGGGAAACAAAATCTTTATATCAGGTTCACTTTCTTACTAGATAGAATGGAAGGGACTGCCGTATTTGATTCTATATATTTTTCAGATGAGTGAAAAGATTTGGAGAGGTGCACTCTCCAGGGTTTATAAAGTGCAAATCACACATAACATTTTATTTCATCGGTGGATTTTGAATGTTGTATTCTTTTAATCCCATATCCTTCCAAAAGAAATGTTGTAAAATGGTGTGCCTATCAGCATACCCTGACAACAATTCTATTATCGAATCACTGTGTACTCTTTACAGGGAGCTGGGAGCACTACCATTCATATCATTCAGGGCTTCTACCTACAATTTCCATATGTCAGCAAAATGCCTAATCATCGGACTGAACTCTCGCTTTCCAGGATGAAACACTGAAACCAACACAAGATATTTCAAAGGTGACTGCTTCTTGGACATGAACAGAGTTTGATGTTATTTTAACTGATTTAATCCATCATTTGTCAAGTTTTACATGAAGACTGGCTTGTATAAATTATTCAATAGGCTTAGCAGTATTTAGACACTGCAACAAAAACATATATCAAATTTTTCATTCAGGAAATTTTTTCCCTTAACTCGCTTGTACAGTTCTTTTTGCACTAATGCCTAATGTATTCAATGCCATGTAATGGTTACCAAGCTTGTCTCGATAGATCAATTATGACTGAATAGTGAGTTCAATCCTCAATGGATGTCTCATAGTTCTGGCCTTATGCCAAATCTATGCTATGCTTAGAACATCACCATCTTGTACTAATGCCTGGTGTTTTTCTCAGTCTATTTATATTTGTTGAGTTAGTCAGTACAGTGGATGTCTGATTAGTGTAATGAATAGCAGTTCAGAATGAGAAATCAGAGCTGAGTTTTTACATTCACTTACATACGAATAAGCTTCTCTCTCCAGGTATTATGGGTAAATAGTAGGACAAATTGAGCCCTATTGCCTTTGTTCATAATCAGTCTAGAGAAGGGAAACTATGAATACAAACCATCCTGAAGATGGTTAGGCTTCATCAGGCTCTCTTCTCAGATGCACCACTACTGCTGTAGGTGCTGTGGTGCCACAACAACACTAATATGTTTGAGTATTTGTTGTGGTATCCATCCATGTTCCCCCCAAAAATAACATAAATTTTACCCTTGGGTAGTAACTGCTATTTCCAATTTGCTTATGCCTACAAAGTACAAAAAAATGGCTAATATTTCCTTCAAGTTTTGCTTTCGTGATACTTATGAAATTAAATTTCTAAAATTTACCAATTCCCATTGGGAAAACGGGTGATTGTGAACATTCTTGTTCATGCAAAGAAGACGCAAAATGATATATGATTCTAAAGTAATGTTTATTTATTCTAGGATTACACAAGAGAGAAGAAAAAAAAAATTAGAAGTAGTTTTTCACGATTTACACTTATACTGTAAATCTCTTTCATGAATCAGCTCCCAAATATGGTCTCCCATACATTATACGATCCTTGGTAGTGGCATTCAAAGTTCAGTATAGAATTTATAAAGATGAACATCAAGGATATGAACAGTGAGGGACATCCTGCAGCCCATTTTGCTGTAGTTCTTCACCAGCATCTCAACAAGCTCCACATACTTTTTGGCCTTGGGATTCCCCAGGAAACCCTGAACTACTGCAACAAAGATGTTCCTTACTACTTTCTCTGTTTTTAGTGAGAATCTTGGTAAATTCTTCATACCCTATGATCTTCTTCAGCTGTGGTCCAACAAAGATACAGGCTTTTTCTTTTGCTGCAGACAGCTTAAGGAAGAAGTTTTGAAGGTACTTGAAGGCTGTAGACTCCTTATCTAGAGCTGTGACAAATTGTTTCATAAGGACCAATTTTAAGTGCAAGTAGAGGAAAAAATATTTTCTGGGGTCCAGTAGTGTCTCCCATTTGACATTGTTCCTCCCCACTCTGAACTCAGTCCACTGTGGTCAGTCCCACCTGTGATAGTGTGCTGTGATGTCCCTGCTGTCTCAAAGGCAAAGAAACTTGATAAAGGCACCATGGAGACCCATCAGAAAGGCCACCACTTTGACTTCTCTGATAATCTCCCAATTGTACTCTTCATATTTGTTATGGTCCGGTTCCTTGTACCACGGTGATAGTCCAAGGTAGAACCAATAAAGAAGAACTCGAACACAGGTATGGAATAACACAGATATATTACAAACAGGAATATATACAGAGAAATAGAAGTGTTAGTATGAACAATCAGGTTTAGTAGAGAGAACAATGTAGTCTCAACCAGTATCACTATTCCAATGTCTTCCAGTAATTATCTGAACACGACTCTGTTTCAGACTGACTATGACTCAACTCTTGACTCAACTTGAACTACTGACTCTCCTTGAACTACTGACTATATTTAGTCCTCCCACCACATGGGTATCATGTGGCACAAGGCCGGTTTAACGTGGGATCTCCGAGCCCGTGGGCTCAGCCAAAAATATGCCCATTGAACCCGTATAAATGGGTTCAGGGTCGGTTTACCTCCCCGAAAGAGAATCCGCCCTTCGGCGTAGCCTCCTTCGGGTTCCTCCCCACCCGAAGGCAGAGAGTTCAACCAATCAGCCGGTCGACCGAGATCAACTTGAATGACTGACGATATTCAGTCACCCACCCACGGGGGCATCATGTGGCACAAGGACTTTTTAATGTGGGCATTCCGAGCCCATGGGCTCGGCCAAAAAATAGCACATTGAACCCGCAAAAATGGGTTCAGGGCCGGTCTACCTCCCCGAAGGAGACTCCGCCCTTCGGCGTAGCCTCCTTCAGGTTCCTCCCGTCCATAGGAAGAGAGTACAACCGAACAGTTGTTCAAGTCAAAACTTGAACGACTGACTCCTTGCCTACTCCTGAGGCACAGTATTTATTAAGTATGGAATAGTCCATTATTATTATTATGGGTAAGATCCCATAACAATATTGCAAGGCATTTAGCAAGATCTTGTGGATGACAGAACATGGTCTGCAGGAGATGGCAGAAGGATAAAACTTACTAAGAGCCACAAGGGATAGGAGGAAGTAGAGAGCCATGATCGCCTACGTCCTGAATGGACACAGCACATAAAAAGAAAGAAGATAAAAATGAAAGCATTCAGAAGCCGAATTAAGTTTGGCCAGGTTTTTTTTAATTTTTGTTTGAACATTTTTCCTGTGAAAATATCAATTCACATGCATTCTCTTCAGCATTTAAAAGAAAACGTTATTGCAAGACAGGAGGATTTCTTTGGCAATAAAGAAAAGAGAAATTAAGCTGTTATGTGACATCTGTCCTCCTTTACATCAGCGAATTTTGGATATTCTCCTCAAAGATGAAGAAGAAACTCAAGGCAACGGAGATGTGGCTCTACAGAAGGATACTGAGGACATCATGGACTAAGCGTGTGAGAAACGATGAGGTCTTGGAGATGATGCAAATAAGGAGGAGTCTTATTTACTGCTGATTTTGATCCATCTTAATGAAACACCCTTTATATGCTTCCACCACTTCTTCCCTCAGCTATGGATTAATTAGTAAAACTTCATCACTAAATCATTATTATCTCAAAAAATATTCTTAGAACCTAAAAATATTTTCTGGCTTTAAATAACCTACAATGGGTCGATAAGCTGTAAAAATCAGATGAATAAAATAATTATTTCACTCAAAATTTTTTTTCAACTTAACAAATTCTATATTACACAAACTGTAATGAGTTTTTATCTAAATTGTTTGTTTGAACCATATATATATATATATATATATATATATATATATATATATATAGATATATATATATATATATATATCATTATTATATTGTTAGCCCTTCTAGGCTTGAAATATTTTATTCTGAAATGGTTGAAATTCTCTACCAAATTTTAAGGGATTCGCAGTTAATTTAAATGGATTTCCACATAATTATTAACTTTATATTCCCTTTAAGCTTTTCAATAAAACTGTTTTGTGAGAGTTCATATCTTTTGGTCAAATAAACCTTTGAAAGAGTCTATTTCCTTTGTAATCCACCTCTGCAGAGTGATATATGCATAGTATAATATGAGATATTTGCACCTTAAGGATGAATGAAAAACACACTGCAATATGACTACATGCCCTTGCATGTGGACAGAAGATGCAGAGATAACTATAAAACAATGAATAAATCTTTCTTCCGCTGCATTTGGAATTGCGAATTTCCTTTTCCCCAACTGAGGGATTCTTATGTTCATTCACTTGCATCCAATTTGAAGCCACCATCTTTTTTTCCCATCATGCACTCTCATGTCAAAATGTGGCATCAATGACTATATAATTTATAAATGTCAATTTTAATTCAGACTGATCTAACAGAAAATACAAAATTAAAACATCCACTAACAAAATAGTAAGTTAACATTGTCACTCCCCACCTCTCTCTCTCTCTCTCTCTCTCTCTGTTTATCTCTCTCTCTCTCTCCCTCTTTCTCTCTATCCTTGGATGTCTATATCAATCTCTCTTTCTCTCTCTAGCTCTCTGTGTCTCTGCTTATAACATTGTCTCTCTATATCTCTCATTCTTTCTCTCTCTCTGTATCTCTCTTTATGAGTTTCTCTCTTTGTGTTTCTCTCTCTCTCTTTCTTACTCTATCTTCCTGTGTGCTTCTTTCTATATATAAATACACAGAAAGAAGTACAGAGTGATAGTTAAATAGATAGAAACATAGAAAATGAAAAACAGACATCTATCCAGTGACAGACTTACATTCAAATCATGATGCAATACTCCTCTTGGATCACTGAAGTTAAGCAGTGTCAAGCTTAGTCAGTACTTAGGTGAGGGACCACTTTGGAACACCAGGTCCTCTAAGCCAAAACCAGGTACAAAACCAATTGGACATAGGGTCAGCAACTTCATCCCCTAAAAACTCAATTGCTATGGAAACACCAGCAGCAATGCTCTGGATCCATACACCACAGTAGGGTCTAAGGGCCAAAAGAATGAAGAGAAGGGTATCTAGTGAATTAATGAATATATATGTATGTGTATATTTATTGTATTTTATTGTGTACAATTTTGGCGTAAGGCCAAACAGGAAGTGGGGTGAAACTGGTCGTCATTGACTGTCCTAAACCTAGCTGATCTGATTCACAACCCATTCATTCATAACAATTTACTCAGTCACCACAAGAACATATTCCTCTTCATCCAATCCTACATTTACTAAAATACCACTTGCTCACAGGAGAACCTACTAAAACCCCATGATGTAAAAATCTATGGATATTTACAATTTTTATTTTTATTTAATTATTTTTTCATTTTTTTTGGCAATATAAAAATTATGTATCATAAAATGAGGGGATGGGAGGGCTGATCCTAATAACAAAAAAAAAAAAAAAAAAAAAACAACCAAATATTCAAACTAAAACAAAAATATGTAAGTATGACCCCACAAAATAAAATAATGCCAGACACTGTATTCTTCCAATAGACAAAACCAAGACGTTCACTCACTAAAATTGAAGGAAGAGGGAAATAAATTGTGGAATGGAAAAAAAAAACAGTCAATATTAAAAGAAGATAAAAACAAACAGGGGATGTTGTGTGTGTGTGTGTGTGTGTGTGTGTGCATTCATGAAAGAATGATATGAAAATATATATTGAATAAAAATACATTTATACACAGGGTTTATCAAAAATGCTTTTACAAAGGTTGGGGCAGATTCCTGACACGAAAATAAAATAAAATATCCATATAAACATATGTCCAAAAGGCCATCATTGTACCTCAACACAGCAACTCATAGCAAATGTTCAAAATGTCCTCTGCTTGCTTCTACACATGTATGCACCTGTTGGATCATTGACTGGTGGATCCTTTCAAATACTCCCAGTGTCAAATGTTTTTTGCAGACCCCCCCCCCCATGACACGTTGATGAAGCATCTACTGCATAAGCCAATTATTTTAGGTGGTCGTACAGATAAAAATTCAAAGGATTGAGGTCAGAAGAATGTGCAGGCCATGGAACCAGACCTCCCCTACTTATCCATCTTTCATGATAGATGTCATCCAGTGCATCGCTAACAGTAGGACTAAAATGTGCTGGAGCCCTATCATGCATGAATCATATGCATCTTTGTATTAACACAGGTACATCCTCTAGCAGATCTGGAAGAGTGTTTGAAATAACAAGGCTGAAGAGACAAACAACAGACTGGCAGTTTGTGCAATCATCCATCAGCAAAAGCTCTCCCATGGTAAGTGATCAGAGAACAAAAGACACTGCACAGGGTGCAAATGATACAGATACAGGAGTTGCTCTTGAAGTACCCTCTATACAGTACAATGAAATACATGACATGCTAGGGTCACTTGATGTGTGATTATATCTGAATTGTCTCCAACATCCTGTAGAATATGTTATTTGTAGTCAGACATATGAAGGGATATTGGTCTTTCTTGATCTATAGTTTGTGGTGCTACAGATCCCAGCTCGGTAATGTGACAATAAACAGCAGCAAAGGCTAGATGACTGGGCTGCCTTCAATCTAAAAGTGCAATCTGATACAGCCCTTCAGCCTCATATCCATTAGAATTTTCAGTCATATGTAAAAATCATATCTGCCTGTTCACAATATGAATATCCTGCCATTGTTAAACGGAACACGTCTCAGTTAACTCAATACTATACACTTTAAATGTTGAAGATAGACTAGCCACAAATGTACATGAATGACAAATGTAACCTAGTCTTCATGGACTTTTGTCCTTATTTTGCTGTGATGAAACCACCTCCAAAGTTTGTAAAAGTATTTTTGATACACCCTGTGTAAATATACATATAAAATTTCTCGGACATTCAGGCCGGTAACTGTTGTTTAATACTGTTTATTATAAACATAGCATTTAAATATTTGTATCTATAAAAAGAATGTATAAACATAAAAATGTCTTAAAATATATATATATATATATATATATATATATATATATATATATATGAGGGTGCACTGAAAAGTTCATAGGTTGACTATGAAGATTTGATGCTACAGCTGTGAAATCTTGGGTGTATTAATTTCAACTCTTATTAATTCTCATTAATTACTGCATTGTTTATTTCCAGGTAAACTAACATCTGACTGTTCAAAGAAGACTTCAAAAGTAACTAGTAGTGACTTCTCTTGAAAATGGACAAAATTTGGCATTGTGATGTTATCAAGTACCCACAGAAAAAGGATTTAGTCCCCAAGTACATTCATGCTGACATGGTTGCCACATTACAGAATGTCGCTACAGCTTTATCAACAGGGCAAAAGTGGGCAGCTGAATTTAGGAGGGGAAGAGAGTCCTGGAGATGACCCAAGGTCTGGATATACTGCAACTGCCAACACCAAATTAAACATTGATTGCATTCACCACATGGTGGCAGGCGATTGACAATAAATCAAATAGCCAATGCTATTGGCGTATCTCATGAGAGAGTTGAGAATATACTGAATAATGAACTTGGCATAATGTAGGTTTCTGCTCAGTTGGTGCCACATCTTTTGACACCTGATCAAAAGCCCACCACTCTGGTCACATCATGGGAAAATCTTTTCTTTGTTTCTAACAAAATTTTGCGATTTCTTAATATTTTGCTTAGCATCTTTTACTGTCCCAATATGCCTTTGGATTTCAGAAATCGTACTTTCCGTCCTCTCTTAAAACACTTCCCAGATATTCAAATTGTTGTACTCTGATCGTCATTCAAGACAATTCATAGATGACTGTCAAGGCAGTGAAATCAATAATTATCATGAAGTGACTGGCAAAATATCCTGCAAGAAATTACTTCATCCTGGGTAGAGATCTTCCAACACTAGCAATAAATTCAACATTAATTCAAGGCAGTCCATTGATGGTGGTAAATGCACAAAAACAATTACTGTCCTGAGCCTGCTGGAGAGATATACCATAATATTTTTATTTATTTATTTTTTATTGTCCTGGCTAATGTTACTCAGACATGTATTTGAATAGTTATTCAAGATAATTCCCAGATGCTGAAGAGGAGGCAGTGGAAACAAAGATTATCTTTTAAAATATATTAGGTTGGTGCAAAAATAATGTCGTTTTCTCACATATTAACATATGTGAGAAAACGACATTATTTTTGTACCAACCTAATATTTGCTGATATGGCATTGTGAGATCGGTTAGGACACGCACATATTCAAGTGAACTGTAAATATTATCTGGGCCTGGATTACTAACAGCATCACCACTAAAATCAAGATGTGAGACATTCAAAGTAAACATCCGCTGTCCAGAATTAGGGAAAATAAAATAGACTGTATAAATAAATGAATTAATTAAAACTTTCAGGATCAAGTGCCACTCAACAGGAACATAGGGAATTGTGATCATGAACCAGTCAAGAGCCATCCATCAAGATATAGAAAGGTGTAGTGAGAGTCAGGGGCTGTCGATCAGAGTCAGACAGAATCACAGTTAGAACAAGAAGAGATACAGTGTTAGATGGAGACAGAGTTCTCACGGGTCAAAAGGGAGATCTGATCTATTTATCTGTCACTTGAAAGACCGAAGGTCAATGCAAAGATGACTAGAAGATGTCACTTACCTTCTCCTAGACAGTGATAAATGAACTGATCCATGAGTAAAGAACACTGTCAGAATGAAACAGACTTCTCTTTCTCATCAAGATTATATCTCTAGATGAACATATTCGAGACTAAACCTCCGTACTGTGTGATATCTCTCCTTCAGTTTCTTTGTTGGTTATACACCGGGTCTTTCCCTGTTTTGTTCAGATCAACGCATGTGTAAATCGAACCATAGTTTGGGACAGAAGCTGACTAAGAGACTCAATTACATGCTTTCAACATCACGCTAAAACTACCCTGGTGACAAGTGGTTAACTCATTGTCAGCTTTATCTTGTATCCAAGAATATAATTTCTTCTTTGCTGATCATTTCCTTTATGGTGATGGCATTGATGACTAAGTAGACCAATTCTTGCATGGAAGAGCCAATGGCATTGACTGCATAGTAATGTTGGTGGAAGACAAGGTTGATTTTGTTGTGCCTTTCTGTCTTGTTATTTGATTTCTTCCTTTTCTCTTCTGGAGGCTTCAAAGTTTTTGGTTCTGATGGTGACAGAACATCACCAGTTGGCACACTCCTGTGCTTGCATTTCAAATGATTTAGGCTGAAGTCCAGTGGCTTTCAATATTCTTTTGAGTTGGTCCTTCGAAGAGGGCTTTTAACTGGTGAGCTCTCTGAATAAGACTTGATATGGAAACCGTGACTCTTCCATTCTGGCTACATGTCCTGACTATCAAAGATGGTGTTCAGTGATAAGAAATTCGATGCTTTGACTATTGGCTCTCTCTCGGACATTGGTATTGGTCACATAGTAGTTCCATTTGATGTTCAAGACTGAATGAAGATTTTGCTGGTGAAAGCATTGCAAGAGTTGGTTGAAGATGAAAGAAAATCAAAGTAGATTAAAGTTGACTGGAAATCAAGAAGCCAGAAGAGAGTTCCACAAGCGAGAAATGCAAGAGAAATGCATGGAGGGTAGTTCAAGAGCAGTTCTTGTATTCATATCGTTTGTCCTATGTGCAGTCTTTTGTTCTCTAATCACTTACCATGGGAGAGCTTTTACTGATGGTTTATTGCACAAACTTCTGATCCATTGTTTGTCCCTTCAGTCTTGTTTACAAATGAGGCTATATACGAAGAGATGGAATAATGAAGTTACACAACCAACATTTGTGGGCAGATCAGAACTTATGGTTACATCTAGCCATTTCAACTTTTATTTGATGAAACCTTGCCAACAATCTAGTACTGTGCTTAAATTCATAAAGTCTAGGTACCATAGTACAAAGTTCATCAGAACAATTACCATGAAAGTATTTATAGAAAAAGCGCAGGGAAGCTATATTACAACAGTAGGAAAGGGTCTGAAGCCGAGATGCCAGGTCAGTACCAATAACATTACAGATTCTTTGGATTTTATTAAGAGTCTCTAGATATATAGCAGGTGCACCAGGCCAGATGTGGCAGCCATGTCCAAAGCAAGGACAAATGGTAGACTTATAAATATGTAAGATAGAATCTGGCAAGAAAAATTGTCTAGCATGACATAGTGAACCAACTTTCTTAGCTGTAGACTTATGTCTGAACAAGAGAGTTCTACAAACAAGAAGTTCAAGAAAAGAAACTGTTCATCTAGCCAATTCAACTGTATTGATGAGACCTTGCTGCATATATATATATATATATATATATATATATATATAGTACAGTATTTAAATTCATAAAGTCTAGGTACTAAAGCAAAGAGTTCATCTGAACAATTACCAGAAAAGTATTTACAGAAGAAACACAGGAATTTACATTACAATCATGGGAAAGTGACTGAAGCCAAGATGCCAGGTGAGGACCAATAATATTGCAGATTCTTCTTTGGACTTTATCAAGAATCTCTAAATATTCAGCAGGAGTACTGGAACTTATGTGGCAGCAATATTCTAAGCATGGACAAATGGTATACATATGCAAGATAGATTCTGGAGAGAGAAATTGTCTAGCATGACACAATGAACCGACTTTCTTAGCAGCAGACCAAGCAATGGATTCAATATAGTCTTTTCATTTCATATCAGCTGAGAATGTTAGACCAAGAAGATGCAATGAGACACTTTCATGGAGGTTAGCATCAGCCATGCTGATGGGAGGCAGGAAGGAGTCTTTCAGATGATTAATAGAGAGAAGTTTCATTTTGAAGGCGTTAAAATTAACAAGCCACTCATTACCCCAGTGAACAACAAACTGTAGGTCATTTTTTAGATCACCTACCAATTTCACCTTCTCAAACTATTGTAACCTAGGGAAGGTCACTGAACAGAATAATCGAACGAAAGTTGATAATGAAAGATAATACTTAAGACAAGAACAACACATAAGATTCACCAGTGGCGCGTACAAGAAGTAGTCAACTGCTAGAAGTGAGTCAAGTGAATTCCACAATGAATCTCCAGCTGTAGACCAAAATACAGTATTTACTACTGTATTTAGGGGAATGGCAACATAACAGTTATTGTCCATAGGTATGCTACACCACAAACTGACCAGAGTTACTATCGAGACAGGAGTAAATAGCTGTGTTGTCAGTATGGGTACAAAGTTGAGAACTAATGTCATCAGGAAGTTTAATTAATGAAAATTAAGAACAAAGAGGACACTTGCATTAGTAGAAAAAGGACATTCTCTTTAAAGTTCACCCCCTATTCAAATATCTGACTCAGGGACATCCATCTTTTTAATAATATTACTATAATATGAACTCAAATATATAATTAGAGCTCGTTAATCTTTTGATTGAATATTATGGGACAATTCCAACTGAGGATGCTTTGATTTCCCCGAGTGTAAATTGGTCTGTGATGTTCACAAAGCCAGATTCATTGCTTTTTCTTAAAAAATAAATTAAATTAACCCTGAGCCTCATAAGAAAATTCAGTGAAAAAAATGTAAGCCTTTCAAAATAAATTATTTTTTTAGCATCAGCATATATTCTCTTCACTTAACAATATATATAGGAGGTATTACCAAAATCTTTCATATATTTTTCTAATTGAGAATCGCTAATATAGGAGATTTATTCACATTCTAATAACTTACTGGAATTTATCAACCATTTTCAGCAAAGCAACTAGCAGATTACAAGGCAACAAATATACAAGGTAAGATTGCTAGCCTGTTGTGAGGAGTCTACAAAAAAACATTTTGTTGATCTCTATATAATGTTGAAGAAACATTATAGCAACATCATTTTCTTAGCTGGGGTTATCATATGATCATTTTGTTAGCTAGTTGTAGTAATATCATCTTGTTAACTGGGGATGTTGCAATATCATTGTGTTTGCAGGGTTTGTTGCAAAGTCATTTTTTAGCAGGATTTGTGGCAACATCATTTTGTTAGCTGGAGTTGTCATAATGTCATTTTGTTGGCCATGGTTGTAATAATATCATTGTGTAAGCTGGAGTTGTAGCATCATCATTTTGTTAGCTGGGGTTGTCGCAATGTCATTTTGTTAGCTCAGCAAATAAAGAAAGCATTCTCCTCATATACTTACCTCTGTACAAAGTCGACTGGTCCGCTTCCCAAGGCAATGCGTTTGCAAATGGCCTAGAGCTGGAAAATCATCAGATTCACTCTGTTGAAAAGAGAAAAAAAATAATGACACTGAGATTACAAGCAGAACAAAAGATAGATTCATTGGCAAAGTTGAACAATAAGATATATGAATGAAGAACAATTAAATCAGCTATGCTGTATATTGGTTGTACATCATTACAATGCATTTTCTACAATTTCAAAAAGACTCATAAACATTTCATTGCACTGATGGTCTGTCTTTTTTCCCCATTTTTCATCTAATTCAAGGCATAAGTGCAACTCAAAGTAGAGGTTAAATGAATGGAGATGTAGTCAGTGCGGGAATTTTTTTTAGTTTGCTTCTTTTCGTTTTTCAGTCCTGAAGAGTGCATTGAACAATTGCAAAATGTTCATCTAGGAAACTCTAGAGTCAAAGTGCTGAACACATAACATCAATCAGCTAAGTGACAAATTTTATTTCTATAAATCATATCTATCTATATATATATATATATATATATATATATATATATATATATATATATATATATATATTTGCATTGAAACCCAGATAGTGAATAAGGTAAACATTTTATTCTTTTTATGGTATTAACCTGTTCTACATATTCCATTCTAAACTGTGTACTGTGCACATTTTTAAATAGCCATGTTTGGCCTGGAATTGTTCCAACCTACTACATATTCAGTATATATATATATATATATAGAGAGAGAGAGAGAGATACAGATATAGATATCTGATTGAATAAATTAGACATTATGTCTTCTAATTTTTAACAAAATACATTCATATTCATGAATAACATTCCATGTATTGATGTTAAAGAATGAGAAAAATGTACTATAACTGCTTAAATTTCTTTTATTTTCATTTCACAAGTACTTTCACAACATATAGTTTTGTACTACTTCCACCCCTGATGATGATCTTGGAAGAAAATCAAAAGTACTTGGGAAATGAAAACCAAAGAAATTTAAACAGCTATAGTACATTTCTATCATTCTTTAACATCAGTACACAGGTTATTCATGGGTATGAATGGATTTTGCTAAAAATTAGCAAACATAATGTCTGTAATTTATTCAATCAGACAAGCCTAAAAGAGAATATACTGCCTAAATACACAAATATATATATATATATATATATATATATATATATATATATATATATAGATACATAATATTAGTGGTCAATATATATATATACATAAATTCCCAAGACGATAGAATCCAGGTAGAACTCAATGTCCAGGACAGAGTAAGAATATAATATAAAAGGCTGAAATACTAATATTCCATGGTTATAATTTATTACACTGGAATCTTAATCATGATCCAAATCATCAAACCTATAAGTTTGTAGGTCTAATGATTTGGATTGTGATTAGGATTCCAATATAATAAATTATAACCATGGAATATTAGTGTTTGAGCCTTTTATATATATATATATATATATATATATATATATATATATATATATATATATATATATATTATATATATATATATTATAATAATATTTTTTGTTTAAAAATATGATTCCTTCGCTACATAAGAGTTCTCATGTTTCAAAAACGAGGGCCGAAATCATCCAAATAATTATTAAAATTAAGTTGAATTATGGTGTTGTAGTAGTCGTCAGCTGTCAATTTGTAGAAGTTTCCCGTTTTATTGGATTTAACTAGTATTTTATCGCTGTTGTTTATGCTTTTGACTATTTGGTCTAGACGCTTCTGGAAGTTGCTTTTCTTTTTTTGAAAGGAAATATTATTGATAATATTTAGTAGGTCTTTTTCGAATTCCTGTAGGTTTTTGTTGTATGGTTCTACTTTCTTGCTTTTAAATCTATAAACCTCATGCTCTTTTTTTTTTTAGGTTATTCCCTCGTAGGAAGAAGAATGCTTTCCATCTCATTCTTCTTATTAATTCCTCTGTTTTTTGCAAAAGTTTGATGAAATAATTCCGTTTGTTTGTGTGTGGAATGTTCTTTAGAGAGATGTCAAAATTTATTTTTTCCATATTTTTAAAGTTCTTATTTTAAAAATAAAGGTTCAGAGTGCTCGACCTTGCTTTGGGAGCTAGTATGTATAAGTGCGCAGGTATGCAGAAAATAGAAAAGTACACGTTGGGTGCATAATCCGGAGTTCCTTAGTATTTTTGTTTTTATTTTTAAGAAGACAGTGCTCCATACAGAAGTATACATAGGCTCAACAAAGAATAATTTTAAAATTAGATGGAGGCAACACAAGAGCTCCTTCAACAATATTCAAAATAGAAATCAGACATCTCTATCCCAATATTTCTGGCATCTAAAAGAAATGAATAAAACACCAAAAGAAAAATGGAAAATAGTAAATAAAACAAGAACTTGTAAAACCTAGGATAACCCATGCCCTTTATGCCTACACAAAAAACTACACATCATTAAGTTTCTAAATAATGAAAAATTATTAAACCATAGGCAGGAGTTAATGGTTTTTTGCCAACATCAACAAATTTTCACATTAAATAATTAGCATAAAAAAATTAGCATAAATAATTAGCATAAAAAGAAATCCCATAGTTTAATAAGTCTTAAAAGCCAAATCCTTAAATAGGAAAAACCCTTTCTGTAGTCGTCAAAAAACAAATTGAAATTCAGTGCAATTCTTCACATTTCGAAATGCAGAATTTGAATGATATAAATTATAAATAATTAATTCTAATATTTTAGGCAACAGTAATTAAATAAACAAGTTTTAATACACAATTTTGAATCATCACCACAAAAATTCAAACACCATAATGGTAAAAATATTCATCTCACCTGAAGATTGCAAGAACTACATGAAACTCTGAGTCATGCTATCAACATTGGATATTATGTATATTCACTTATATATATATATATATATATATATATATTTATTTGTTGGATATTTTGTATATTAACTAATTTATATATATATATATATATATATATATATATATATATATATATATATTTAGTTGAATGGGCATGAGTTTGTGGCCGTGGGTTTACATGCTTATGAGGATCACAAGCATGAAACACAGGGTCACAAACTCATATCCATTCAATTAAATATGTTAGCTCTATCACTGATATTGAGTGCTTTCCAGTAAGCACCATATAGAATTTATATATATATATATATATATATATATGTATATATATATATATATATATATATATATATATATATATATACATGAATTAAATAAATAAGTATAGATACAAGCAACCATAGATGTGTGCAATCATTCACATATATAAATTTACATGTAAGGAAATATGTATATTTATATATATATATATATGGGATGACTGGGAATTCAGTATTTCAACTAAAATATCATATTTTACAAATCTTAGACAAGCTCTTATGGGTTTTAATCAGACATTTCTATACCTCACTTGTGTTCATGTCTATTTATACAAACATTCTTTCCTAAAAATGACCACTTCTCATTATAGACACAGGCACAATTTTTCTTTTTGTGTTATTCTGATTGTTTTTCTTTCTGTGGGGTGACTCTTCAAGAACAACCAAATAAGGGCTGAAACAGTGATGAGAAGAGTGTCTGGAACAGTCACAAAAATAAACTTGGCAGATTAAAACAATGTTTACACTTTGCTTCAGTGGCTCAAAAATATCAAGTGTAGGCTGAGGACACTTCTTTTCCCAGAAAGTATCTTTTAGTCTGCGATTGATAGACAAAGTTTTTGTTATCTTTATCACTCTCAGTCAAAACAAACTTCTTTCTTTTTATGGATCTATAGTCCTCTTTGATGGTTGATAATGTCAAATTATTAGTGCCAATGTTTTATGATCAAGGTTCGTATACAAGTGAATCCAAAAGTTTGAATGGCTACTTTAAAAGACACGCCTGCACTTCTCTTTTCAATGATTTGTACAGTCTGATCTTCTAAACAAACTATCTGTGTATTTCTAAGCAGTATAACTTTCACAGAGGAAGAGAGAAGGAAAGACATATATAAATACCATATATTTTAGTGTATAAGATGCATGTTTTAGTCCACAATTTAATGCAAAAATTGACTTGCATCCTTTACACAGAATTATATATATATATATATATATATATATATATATATATATATATATATATATATATATGTCCTGATGAAGGACACAAGATTACCTGAAAATTCCGGACGAATAACATTAATCTCCATGCTTCATTTTTGTCTTGTAATTAACAATTAATATATAATAAATTCTTTTCACACTGATCACATTGGTACCTTTTTATTTCCCTTGTTTTATTAACCAACCTATCTATTTTAAATACTACAAGAAACACATGTGGACTCTTCCTCTCTCTCTCTCTCTCTCTCTCTCTATATATATATATATATATATATATATATATATATATATATATATATATATGAAGGTGAACTAACGATTTTACATCTAGTCAAAAGCTGCTAAATGTGCAGGTCACTAACTATGCACTTCCATCCTGTCAGACCTGTACATATTGTTGCATCACCATCGAACTTAGATTGAAAAAAAGAAAACTACAAGCTAGCAAGTTGTCAGTAATGCCCGTGCAGGTTTTAAGGTCAGCTGAAGCTGGCACAGCATTGCATCGAGGAATTATGCAGTAATTATAGAGGGATTGCACTCCTTTCTTTGGCAGGTAAGATCTTGGCCTCTGTTCTCCTATTAAGATTAAACCAGAGCATAGTTGTCAATATACAGCCTGAGTCACAATGTAGTTTCCGTCAACACCAAGGGACCACAGATATGATTATCATAGCAAAACAAATCCAGGAGAAGCACTGTAAACAACAAATGGACCTTTATCAAATATTTGTAGATCTAAAGAAAGCTTTTGACAGTTAATTGAGCTGGTCTTTGGAAGATCCTCTCAAAATTGGGCTGCCTCCTCCACCCACCCACTTTCTCAAGATTCTGCGGTCCTTCCATGATGGTATGGAAGCCTGTGTCAGTTTTGGCGGTATGCTTACAGGGCCCATCAAGGTTGAAAATGCAGTCAAGCAGGGAGATCTTCTGTCACCTACATTGTTTTCTATCTACTTTACAATTGTACTGCTTGATGCGTTTGGGAGGGACTGCCATGATGGTATTATCATAAGTTACAGGTCAACTGGTAAGCTTTTAAACATATGTAGGTTTGCAGCAAGGATAAAACTCTTTTTGAGTTTAGTGCGCAACCTTCTCGATGCCGGTGACTGTGACCTGGTCGCACACACAATTCAGCACACAAAGGAGTTCATGGATCAACTATCAGAGTCATGTAAGGCTTTTGGACTGCCCATCAGACTTGACAAGACAGTAGTGATGTATCAACCTTCCCAAGGAATTCAGTATATAGAGCCATCAATTTATGCTGATGGTAGTTGACTTGGGGTAGTAGACAAATTTGTATACCTGAGTAGCACCCTCAACCGCCACTGCTCTCTTGATGATGAAATAGCATTACAGATTAACAAGGCCTCTGATGCATTTGCAGCACCCAAGGTCCATGTCTGGAGTCAGAAGCAGACAAAAATTAAAATATATAATGCCTGCGTTGTCATCTCTGCTATATTCATAGAAGACATTTTAGTATGCCTATCTTGACATCTAACAATAATCCAATGAACAAAAAAATACTTATTTTTCGATGTAATTTCTTTCTTTGTCACTGCACTTAATTCAGCAGTGAATATTAATTTCATATTAATTAATGCTGTTCTAGAAACTTGAATGTCTAATGCACTGGTAGATATGATTGTATTTTTTGATTATTGTCATTCAGACACTCTCGTGGAATAAAGAGACACAGCCTCACCACAATAGAGACACAGCCTCACCACAATAGAGACACAGTCTCATCATAATAAGTTTTTGCTGTTGTGGTTTCCGTGGGTCTTTTTTTTTGATTGCTAGACTCATGCCCAATTAGTTTTCATTTGAGATTTGCCTTTCTCCTAATATGGATGCCAACCAATTATATATTTTTGCTTTTTCATATGCATCTTACTTTTCCTATCTACTTGGAATCAGCTTATCTATTACAATTATTTTATATCTACCTCAGTATACATATCTTGTTCTCTATCAATGGATAGAATAGAAAATATTCATTTTCAATATAATTTCTGCAACTGTGGTTAAGTAGGTTGTTACCGGTTGGTTTTGCTAGCCCCAGACACAACCGGTTCAAAATTCAGTATTGTCCTTTTACCAGTCATAAGTAACCTTGTAACTTGATGGCAGAAATATATAGATTGTTAAGTTGTTAAATTGCTCAAATGTATATTTACTATCCCACACAAGTACTGAACTGATAGCCTTCAGCTAATGTGAAGTTGTGCTTTAATAAGTTGACACATTCCATATGCAGTTAAAACTTATGGTTTTTCCACTGGGGTTATGTAAATCTATCTGCCTGGTAAAGTTATATCATAATAGATCAAATTAGATGTTCAGGTTTCCTATCTTGACTGATTTATCATGCAGGAATAAAAGTTGATTCTAAAATCAGGCATTACTTTTCAAACAACCTAATAGGTTGGTTTTTACAGGCTGTTTTTATGGCTACTAGCCATACACCCAACTGATGTACTGAAATTAAAGAATATAATTCAATACACAATTCAATCACAGTCTATCTATTTATGGTTATACAAATTGTTTTAGTTCTATATATTCATTCAAAGCAATTTGAAGTTTTTATTTCATTTATAGTCTGTCTTCAATGTCTTTAATGTCTGTCAAAATTTATCAATCAACCCCTTTTGTCTCCTTCCATATCACATTCTTATATCCCTGTCTGTTTGTTCATAAATCAACTATACTGTATTCTTTCAAAATAATCTATATAAGACATTAAAATTGCAATAGATCTGTCATAGTTTATTCATACACGTCACCATTTTTTTGCATTTTAGCATGAGTTTTACTTTTTCTATCTACTGACTATCAGCTTATCTATTACAATTATTAATTAGCTTTACATCTATCTTAGTATAGATATCTTATTCTCTATCAATGTTCTGTAGAAATACAAAAGATGATTATCTCCCTTTGGTTGAAATGAAGTCACATAAGTCATGTGATGGCTGCTTAGTGACATTACTTCATAAAATGAGAAAAGTGGCCAGTTCATCAGTCAACTGCCTAGAGTCAAGATACACGAGTTGTTCGTTTTGCCTGGATTTCTGCCCAGGCCAGCCAACAGCCATGTGGTGTAGCTTACAAACCTATGGTGCTGTTTCTCTTTGTGAATATACCTTCACCAGATATAAAATCTCCAGCTCATAGTCCTCATGTTGAGAAAAACCCATGACTCACAGTTTCCTATTTTGAAAAGAATATGCACTTGCTAGCGACATAACAGATAAATCCACTCAAATCTGGAATACTAAATATGGCTTCTCCAGAAACACTGAAGAATCTCCAGCAGACCCAATTCCCAGTTGGAAATTATTACAAGTAAGACTATATTTTCATCCACTTTTTACTCTGTTTGTTGTTGATTATATGTTTTATAGTTTCTCTACATGGAACACATGTAAATATGTGTATATAATTTTGTATATGACTTAGCAGGATAAATACCTCTCTGAGAACAAAATATGTTTGTCATTCCTTTCCTTTCGGCTATTCCATTCCATCCATGAAATGTGTTGTTATATCATGGATATAATAATGCCCATAATGGGGAAGATACAAAACTGAAGAATATTCACTTTCTTCCATTAGCTTACCCATTATCTAGTGACTTACCCAATGTGAATTTGTATTATTTAACCTTCATTAACTGGTGGCCACAACACGATATTATTATTAACCTCCATAAACTGGTGCACAACATATTATTAGTAACCCATTAGCTCCAATGTACAAAAAAAAGATAATATTCATTTTCAATATAATCTTTGCTGCCATGCTTGAGTAGGTTGTTACCAGGTGGTGTTGCTAGCCTCACACCCAACCACTTCGAGATTCAGCATTGTCCTTCTTCCAGTCATAAATAACCTTGTAAGTACCAAATTATTTGAATTCTTAGCCACATTCCATTTATTTTTTTTTTATTTATTTCCTAATACAATTCTTCGAATTTTTAGAGAAATAACCTTATAACTTGATGGTAGAATTGTATATAGATGATCAGGGTCCCCGACATGACTGATTTAAACATTATTTAAATACATTCATGCAGGAATAAAAGCCAATTCTAAAATCAGACATTATTTTCTCAACAACCTAACAAGTCAGTTTTTGCAAACTATTTATACGGCTACTAACCACACATCCAACTTATGTATTGAAATTAGAAAATATAATTCAATGAGACTAAAATTCTGAGATAACACAAGATTCTATCGTTGTCTATCTTTCCATTTATGGTCATACAAACTGTTTTGTTCTACATATTCATTAACTGCAATTTGAAGATCTTCTTTCCTTTATAGTCTGTGTTCTACATTTATCACTCTGTTACTGTATAACTCAACCACTTGTGCCCCCCTTCCACATCAAATTCTCTTCTCCCTATCTGTTTGATCATAAATTAACTATACTCTATTCTGTAAAAATAATATATAAGACATTAAGATTGCAATGAAACTGTAAAATATATACTAAAAGGCAAAAATATTTTAGTATGTATTTTTCTTTTTCCTACCTACTGGCAATCAGCTTATCTATTGCAGTTACCTTGTATCTATCTTAATATACATATCTTGTTCTCTATCAATTATTATTATTGTATATCTGCTACTATTGGGAGGAGGTTGTTATCACTTGGTGTTACTGGCCACACCCGACCAATTTAGGATTCAGCATTGTCTTTCTCCCAGTCTGGTTCCCAAGCAAAGCCAAGTCTGACCTTCTATTAATTCCTAACTGGAAACATACCTTTCCCGGGGTATTTTTGTAATAGTGAACACAACAGCTTTAGTGTGAATTTAAACATGAGACATCCAATCCACAATTTCTGTGCTGGTAACCACTATGCTATTCGGTTGGTGCAAAAATAATGCCGTTTTCTCACATATGTTACTATGTGAGAAAACGACATTATTTTTGCACCAACCTAATATTATACAAATTTTTTTTTTTTTTTTTTTTTTAACTATGGACATGCGCATATCTGCACTCGTGTGATTTACAAACCGTTTCTAAAAAATTAACCCCATGATTTTTTTTCAAATAAAGGACCAAATTATTTGAATTCTTAACCACATTCCATCTATTTATTTATTTCCTAATACAATTCTTGGAAATTTTTGAGGAAGAAATCACAAAATGCAAAAACATAATCACGAATTTCTGTCTGAATTTCTGAGATCAGGAGTTATTTTTATTTAGATTCAGATTAATATCCTCATCTCTGTTGTTATTATCATAATGACAAAGATGTGGACATTAGTCTGAATGCAAATAATGCCAATAAGAAAATCACAAAGCATAAAAAAAAATCAGAAATGAAAGGATAGGTCAATAAGTCTGTAGTCATTTGGGTACTTAGTAGCTGAATTTGAATCTGAAATTCTAACTGTATAATGACTGATCCCTATAATTAATATTAATTAGGGAATTAGGTGCATTGACAAGGAAAGATATTGTGTTGATAAATATTTTTTGTGTAAAACAAATGCTCTTATTTTTTCGTCATTATGTTGGAGAATTAATAATGATATACCTACCTGTATGCATCAAAAGAAAGAAAGAATGAAAGAAAGTAAGAATGAGAGAGAAGGAAATAAATTATATATATTTTTTAAAGATAAACAGGAAAGGGAAGAAAAAGAGAGCAAAATGAAGTAAAGGAGTCAGAAAATGTAATAAACAGATCAGAGGAGGGGAGTAAAAACAAAAAGGGGAAATGCTGAAAAAAAAAGAGAAATCAGTGAAGAAAAATGAGAAAAGAAACAAAAGTGAAAAAAACGCGAAAAAAGAACCAGAAGGAGAGATATTCTAAACTTCAGATCAATGTGCGTGTGTGTGATTGTGTGTGTGTGATTGTGTGTGTTGCTCATGCACATTCCTTTTTATTCAATTTATTTTATTTTATTTTTACTTACTCTGTATATTTCCCAGAAGTGATTCCGTTTTTCCAGAATTTGAGCCTTTGAAGTCTCGTTCATTGGTTCCCCGCCAATTTTCGATTGCCAGCGCAGTTGATTCTGTCTCTCATCGGACAGGTTTTGCTGTACAGCATTCTTGAAAGCAGCTTCCTGAAAGCACAAAGAATCTTGTCTTGTCTCAGACAGACACGCAATAACAAGCTCAATACAATCCCCTGCATTATTCTCTTTACTCTCATTTGTTTTCCATAATAGTTTATCTGCATGATTATTCAATGTGCACAGGCATATATATATATATATATGTATGTGTGTGTGTGTGTGGATGTCTCATCAGAACCTGGTCTTCAAAATATATTTCATTGACATGATCTGAAATTCAGATTTCAAGCAAATATTCAGGTTAAAAATAAAAATGTTAACATTTTCACAAGTCATTTATTAAAATCTGTCTATATT
Organism: Acanthosepion lycidas; assembly: GCA_963932145.1. Lineage (NCBI taxonomy): Eukaryota > Metazoa > Mollusca > Cephalopoda > Sepiida > Sepiidae > Acanthosepion > Acanthosepion lycidas. Next base: position 45,131,280 of record OZ010607.1, on the reverse strand, counting down.
TCTAAGATGACATATTATAACTCTTTACACTATTTACATTGTTTGGATTGTTGTCTTCATCTTCATTGTCACATTCACAGCATTTTGGCTGTTGTACGCTCTGGCCTTCTTCAGTTTCTGTCTATATTTGCACGATTTACATTGTTCCGATTTTGTCCTCATCTTTATTGCCATATTCACCTTCAACATCTGTCTCTATTTCTGAAATGAGGTACTGTAACTCTTTACACTATTTACATTGTTTGGAATGTTGTCCTCATCTTTGTTGTCCTCATCTTTGTTGTCATATTCGTAACATTTTGGCTGTTGTACACTCTGAACTTCTTCAGGTGATCGGAAGATATGAATACAATATAGGAGCCAGTAATACAGAGTGCATGAGTAAATCAATAATAACAACAAATTGTCATATGAGCATTCAATATCTGACCAGCAGAGGTGAACAAAAAACTAGGAGAGTTGAGGGAAATAACTGAAACTGAAACTGAGATATCCAGAAGAGGCATGACACTTGGAACTAGAACAATCTACCCTAGTGGACAAAATAAAGGGTTCAGTTTGAAATTCCAATCACCTGAAGAAGGCCGGAGTGTAAAATGTCCAATATGTCATGAATATGGCAACAAAGATGAGGACAACAGGTGACATCCTGTCTTTCTTGGGGTGAAATGCTTACAAAAAAAAAAAAAACCTTTCTCAGCATTCTGGTTGTCCCAAGCAGTGCTGTTTTCTAACTCATCTCAGTTCAAATCTGTTGTGTTGCTAGATGTATGTTTATTTGTATCAAATAAGAATGAGCACACAATCCAAATTGGATAACAATAGATGTAAAATATGACCAGCGATTACTGGTAGATTGATATTTTGGTACGTGACATGTGAGGAGGTGTGACCACCATCTTGAAATTCTTTTTCTTTTCTATTGTCCTAGAAAGTTCCAAACAAGGGGCATTACTCAGTTCCTATTTATGGAGTGAGTTAGCTCACTTGTTATGATGTCCATCCTAAAAAAAATCAGCCCTAATTTTACCCAGCCATTTCTGGATTTTGTCTGCTATTATTCCAAAAGCTGCCCACTGCAACAGGAACAACTTCTTTCTTAAATGACAAGTCCTTTAGCCCATTAGAGTCACAGTGCGACAATATGTACTGCAGCAATAACAGCAATGGTGTATCTAGGACAAGCTAGCTTGACAGATCCCATCACTCTTCGGGCTGGTTGGAATTCAGAGTTTTTCTTCTCCTAGATTGGTTGCCACCTCAAGGCCTATTTAACCCATAGCCTGTGTTAGAAGAGATGGTTTAATATTTTCCCCAATAGTATTTGTGCAAAAGTGAATCAAACAAAAACTGGGATTTTAACTCAGCTTGCCAAGTTCTCTTCCCAAGTTGCTAACCCTTACACTACCTGCAGCTTACAGCCATATCATGTTGAAGCACTAGTTCTCATACAATCACCAAAGTTAAGCAACATTACCTAGATGGGCAAACCAACTTTTTTCCTCCTGACTATAGGTTAATTAGTTGCTCTATCAGTAAATCATTATTATCTAAAAAAAAAAGAACCCTTGCAATCTAAAAATGTTCTGGCTTTAAATAACCTTCAAAAGTTAAGACTGATAAGCCGTAAAACCCAAATCAATCAATTAAATGCACATCTGAAGATGATATAGATGTTTCTGGGGGAGGAGGCAAGCTGCAGAGATATAAAATTAAAATTCACGTTTTATTTCAAATTCTCAAAAATTTCATTAAAACCACTTTCCAACTGATTATATTGATAAAGAGAGAAGACTGTGTAATTTATTTATAAAAATGCATGATTAGCACAGTCATTTTTACCGTGATGAAATGAAACAGGATGATTGTAACAGTTATCTCGGCATTGAACCTGAGATAGTAGTTATACTGACACCGCAACTGCATTTTATTTGACATGTTAAAGATGTGAGATAAATAAAAAAAACTCTTTTGTTTGATAGGTGTTGTATGGATTATCTCCCTTACACATATTCTGTATTTAAGTCTAATAGGACATGCTTCATTCTAAGTTGAATAAAGCTTCAAGTTACACCTGCATGTTTTCTCACTACAGTAGTATACGTAAGAACTGGCCACAAATAAAAACATGTCTCTTACCTTCATTTGCTTATTCAGGATCAATACACTGTCTTTGCTTCTTAACAAAGCTGAAAAAAATATATAATAAAATTTATAAAATGGGCAAAATAATGGTATTGCATAGATTTCTTGGTTTTATTTTATTGATTGATTTGTTTGTTTAATGGCATATCAAGACCTTATGGGTCATGTAATGCTGAAATTTAATTTTCTTGGGAGCTTTGGAGTAATAAAAATAGATGTTATTCTGCTTTCACAAGTGAATACATGGTAGAGGATACTCAGCTTTTGTGCATACAAATGTTTATGCTGACATAATTATTATTTAGATAATATATATATGTGTTTTATGTTGTTTTGTTGAAGTTATGTTTTGGAATACATTTTAATTTTGTTTAGCGGCCTATCAACCTGTATTGGTTATTTAATGCTGAAATCTAAATAGTATGGTATGTAAAAGGTTAACTGTCAAATGATTTATTGTTTTTCTTTATTTAATGGCATATCTACAACTTATGGATCATTTAATGCTGAAATTTAATTTTCTTGGGAGCTTTGGAGTAATAAAAATATATGTTATTCTGCTTTCACAATTGAATACATGGTAGATGATACTCAGCTTTTGTATATATACATGTTTCTATGGACATAATTGCTTGAGGCGGTGATATCTGTGTTTTATGTTGTAGCTTTCTTGAAGTTATATTTTAGAATTCAGTTTGATTTCTTTAAGAAATTTTAGGATATTATACAGATTAATGTCATGAAAGCATTCTTTCATGTTGGTTGGTTGGTTGGTATTGTTGAGTGGCATATCAATCACTATGGATTATTTAATGCCAAAATCTAAATACTTTACGGCTTCATCTAAACATATTTTGAATGCAATTGTATGCCTTCAACTACAATTAAAATGTATTGTTGATCATTTTGCTATAAAATGTATTGTTGTTAATTCTACTATAAAATGTATTGCAGATCATTTTTCTCCAAAAATCTATTGTTGCTAATTTGGCTATAAATAAATATTGTTGCTAATTTTACTATAAATAGGTATTGTTGCTCATTTTTTTTTATATAAAATGTATTGCTCATATTTTTACTATAAAAATGTATTTTTATACTTTCATAGTCTTTTGTTTTTGGTGGTGGCCACTATTTGCCCATAGCTGGGACCCTATCAGGTGCTACCACCCAAGGTCAGGGTGGACCTTGGAACAACAGCAATTCAGAGGTGGTTCTATGCTCCTCAAAACCTCTAATCTCCCAATCAGAGACCTTGCTACCGAATGTAATTCATCATCATACCCAGGACTTGTTACTGTATTAGAAAAAATTGTGCAATCAGTTGTACAAGAGGAGAATATATTTAGAGAAAAAGGCTATCTACATATGCAACAAAATATATAGAAAGTGTAAATAATATTGTCTTTTGTTTGGATATTTTTCGGCATCCTACTAACACGCATAGTAGGTGTGTAGTTAGGTATGTGTAACAAAGCCATCAGTCGAAACTCTCCAAGATTGTGTAAACACTTTAACATGTTAAATTATCCAAAAATTTTTTTTTTCCTTCCACAACTGAAATGCGGGCACCCTCCGTTTCAAAATCCTGTTCTGCATTGGTGAAGCAGCATTCAAGCCTATCTACCATCTTCCATACATCAAATGTTTGACAAGTGAATGTGGAAATATAATCAATGCTCAGAGTGGTTGCATTTAATACGCTCACAAATAATGGAAGGTAAGAGACTTGCATTCTACAGGGGTCGATCAATAATGATTAATTTAAAATTTGGCCGAACCCCACTATTAGTGCCAATCAAAACAATTGGACATGTGTATAGCAGGGAACAGAGGTTGGGTATGGCATATACTTTTATAATTACTATATACATTTAAATATTTTTCTTTAGTAGGATTTATTTAGATAATGTTATTAATTTCAATTTTATTAAAGTAAGATGATAGTAACTCAAATGCATGTACTCACTAAAAATAAACATTTATAGAAATAAAGAATCATGTCAGATTAAATATCCATTTAAAAATTACTGATGCTTACGTTTTGGATACAAAATTGAAGATAGTAAATATAGATACATGGAAGTCCCAATAACAAATATATGTTCTTAAAAAAAAAAATTGCTTTATTAAGATGATCTCCCATTATCAAATTGGTAATGGCATGCTTTGGCTATAGGAGAGGTTTCCCTAATGGAAAAAGGGATACTGGTTCGATTCCTGTTGAAAGGTATATTTATCTTTAGTGGGACTTCCTTGATCTAGGACGGTTGTTATTAATTTCACCATTGATGAAAATAAAAAAAAAAAATGGGATAGCAACTGAAACATGTGTACCCACTAAAATATATATATATATATATATATATATATATATATATATATTATGAAATGAAGTCAAACAATTATTTAATAATAACATATAAACTGAAAATATATTAATATAACTGCTTCGGTTCTATATAAATTAGGTCAGTCTACTTAATGTATATCCTTACACCTTCCCCCATGTGCAGACATTGCTACTTTCTCATTAACTTCTTTCTTCTCTTTTTCTTTACTTTCTATCTTGTCTTTTTTTACAAATTATTCTACTCTGTCTTTATTTTCTTTTCATTTTTTCTTTCTTTTCTTTCTCACTTTTGCCTGGTTTTTAAATTTGTTTTTTAAGCCATTCTCATTTGATTTTTTCTTATTCATCTGGTGGTTTAAAAATCCTGCAAATTAGTTTTAACTTGTAGGTGAAATGGCTATTACCCAGAACGAATCTTAATTGGATGTAAATTATATATATATATATATATATATATATATATATATATATGTGTGTGTGTATGTATATGTACATTTCTATTTACACCTGTCTCATCAGACCAAAATTAAATCATTTTTAATTTTGATTCTGATGAGATAGGTATTAAAAACTTATCTGCCAAAATAAATTATAATTTATAACCAAGTTTTCAATGCTGCATTAATTTTTTCCTTTTATATATATATATATATATATATATATTGCTTGTGGAACTCCCCTCTCCAATCTGAAAAATTTAAATGCAATTACTGTCCTCCTGATTAATCTTTTTTTTCTGCTCATTATTAAGTTTTATGTAACCCCTTGTGTCTTAGTGGCTATGAGATATATATATATATATATATATATATATATATATATATATATATCATGATGACTTGTGACTTCAAGCTAGCACATCTATTGACAGCTCCCAAAGAGTTTTGTCTGCACAATTTCTACTCACAATTCTTGGATCAATCCATGATATGTTTTTCAGGCACTTTCAAAAGGCTAACATCAAGTCACTTTCCTGACATAATGACCATGGTGTGATTTGAACCTGTGGCTCATGGTCAAAATGCAAACATTCCAACCACGCGAGTGTGCTGGCCTTGTTCAGACTGTTGGTCATGCTAGCTAATGCACTCTCTTTCAGAAACTGTAACTAAGGTCTACAGAGCATAGTTGCAGTATAAACCACAGGGATTGGCTAGCCACCCTAGTAGACAGGCATCCTCAGCTATGAGTGACCATCCATCCATCCATCCATATATGTATGTATATATATTCAAATTTATAATATATGTATGTTATAAGATCACTACAAATGTTGCAATTTTGTTTCAATGATGTTGAATCATATATATATATATATATATATATATATATATATATGAGAGAGAGATAATACTAGTGGTCAATATATATATATATATATATATATATATATATATATATATATATATATTTTTTTTTTTTTTCCAAGAGGATAAAATTCAGGTAGAGCTCTATGTACAAAGAGCAATAATATATAAAAGGTTCAAACACTAATATTCCATGGTTATAATTTATTACATTGGAATCATAATCATGATCCAATTCATCAGACCTACAAATTCAAAAAGAAAACAATAAATATATCTGTGGGTATAAAAAAAAAAAAAAATTTCAGCGAGAGTGTGTGTGTGTGTGTTGGAGTGAGAAACAAGGGTGAGAGGGAAATGTATGAAAGCTCTAGAGAGAGGTATAATCAAAGAAAGAACAGGAAAGCCTTTAAAGTGAGGGTGAGGAATAAAATTTAAAAGAGAGAAGTTTTAAAAAGAGAAGTTCGATAATGGTTTAAATGAGTGAGATACAGATAAATATGAATTATTATCAGTTGCATAAATCAACTACCAATTCGTTGTCCTAAAATTAAAAAACCAGATGAATATAGACAAAAGTAAAACTTCTCATTACCGATATGTTTCATCCTCTGTTGGACTTTATCAAGGCAAATGTAAGTATTATATTTTGTAGCAAGTATTTATAAACAGAAGTAAAACTATCATTATGTCTTCAATAATTTTTAAATTTAAGAATGGCCATAAATATTCTTCAGGCTAACTGTGAAAGTCCAGGTAAACTATGGAGGATTTTAAGTGATGTAATTTTATTACCTAATAAACAAAAGTGCATAAATGTTGTTATTGTTGAATCTTTTTAATGTAATTATAATTTATTATTTTATTTTGGTTTGAGGAATTAATTTATGTAGTTATTTTAAATAATAGGTTTTGATTTAACCATTTCTGTTTGATTTTCTTACCTCTTTTTCTAAAAGATAATATTTTTCCTTGAGAAAAGAGTATATTTTAAAAAATTTGGGACACAGGTTGATATTTTGGCAAGTTTTGGTACCAGTACACTAAAGAACTTTCTGAAACAATTTTCTTTGGGTTTCTTTTTACTCGCCTTATTTTCATCAGAAAGTGGGGAATTTAGAAGGCATTGCTTCTTGGAGGAAGCAAGGAGATAGGGAGAACAGACATCAACAGGTCAGCAAGCTAGCTAACAAGAACAGTCCAATACTGTCAGGAATCCACACTCACAGAGTTCAAACTACCCTCACTCAGCTTGGATCCTCAAAGTTTAGACAAGTACAGTAGAGTTTGCCATTTTTATCTAGCCTACATATTCTGTGACACTGTTCAATACACCAAGTATATTTGTATGTTGTTTTTTTTTTGCCTGGAGATTTGAATGCCACCAGAGCAAGGGTGGAATTATCTTGCTTGCACTGGAAATGGGCAGGTGGCAGAGATATTGTTATGACAATGACAAACAGTCCCAAGATGTTTATGAAGAGAGTAGATGAAAAAACATTTGATTTCATGATTCAGTCAAGTACAACAATGATAATAAGAAAAGTACTGTAAGGAAAAAGACAAATCTTATTCATATAAGATTCTACTGGACATAAAGGAGAAGTCATTGATTTTCTATAGTTAATAAGTAATAAACTGGTCACCACCCCCAAATTACTAAATAAAAATATAATAGCTAGAAAATTACATTTAGACACACACGTGACCATTTCTAATAATAATATTCTACTGGACATAAAATGAAGGAGGTTATAGATTTTCTATAGTTATTTTTTTTAATCATTTCAGCCCAAGCAAGGCAATAAAGACACTGAGATACAATAGGTTAGTAAATGTGAGAAAATATGAGACAAAAGACACTATTAAGGAGAGAGAACATTAAAAAAAACAAGAATTAAGAAAACAGTAGATAATGATTGACAATGCATTTGAAATTTTAAAGATCAAAGTTGGCTGGAAAGCAAGAAGCTGGAAAAGAGTTCCACGAGCGAGAAGTGCAATAGAAGAAACTGTTGGCATAGAACTTCTGGTTACATCTAATCAATTCAACTGTAAAATAATGAGACCTTGTTGCCAATCTAGTACTGCAATTCATGAAATTGAGCTTCAGAACAATTGCCATGAAAGTATTTATAGAAAAGGTACAGGTAAGCTATATTATGGTGGTGGGAAACTGACTGCATTTGGGATGCCAGGTCATTGGCATGCAGCTGAGACAGATGGAGGGAGTTGTTCAAGTGCTCAGTTGTGCAACTCTACAGCCATATGAAGTCATGGGAGTTTGACACACTGACTCCTGTGTTACTGCACACACTCTTAGTCAAGGTATTAAAAGGAATCAAGAAGAACAGACTGATCATCAACTGTAAGAAAAATGAATGTATGGTCGTTAGCAAAAGGGATATCCCAAGAATGCAAGCTACAAACTGGAGATGATAAAATCAGACAAGTACAGAATTTTAATGACCTGGGAAGTATTTTAACAGATAACAAAAATGAGATGAGGTTCTCTAGATTAGTAATGTTAATAATAGCCATTTCTCTACAAGGAAACATTTGGCATTCATTGATCAAGCAAACAATACTGCTTTCCACTATCACCCACAAGGATTGCCAGAAAGAATATATTGGCGAAACCTCAAGAAGTTTAAATAAAAGATTATATGAACATAAAAGAGGGTTTTTTAAAAACAATTGGTTGTTCACCATAATGAAACTGACCAGAATTTTAACATAAAAAATGCTACTTTAATCAAAAGAGAAAATAATTCACTAAGACAAAAATGTCTACAAAGTGCTTTAATGAATGTTCAAGAAATTTCATAGAAATTATAAGAATACAGGTTTAATTCCTGTCAGAGAACACATTTTCTACAAAATTTCTCAAATATTCAGGCCAGTAAATGTAATTGTTATGGTCCGGTACCTTATACCACTGTGATAGTCCAAGGTAGAACCAATAAAAAAGAACTCGAATACGGATATGGAATAACACAGATATATTACAAACAGGAATATATACAGAGAAGTAGAAAGTGTTAGTACGAACAATCAGGTTTAGTAGGGAGAACAATGTAGTCTCGACCAGTATCACTATTCCAATGTCTTGCAGCAATTGTCTGAACGTGACTCTGTTTCGGACTGCCTTTGACTCGACCCTTGACTCAACTTGTACTACTGACTCAACTTGAACTACTGACGATATTCAGTCACCCCTCCACGAGGGTGTCATGTGGCACAAGGCCTTTTTAACGTGGGCATTCCGAGCCCGTGGGCTCGGCCAAAAATATGCCCATTGAACCCGTATAAACGGGTTATGGGCTGGTCTACCTCCCCGAAGGAGACTCCACCCTTCGGCGTAGCCTCCTTCAGGTTCCTCCCGTCCGTAGGATGAGAGTACAACCGAACAGTTGTTCAAGTCAAAACTTGAACTGCTGACTCCTTGCCTACTCCTGAGGCGCAGTATTTATTAGGTATGGAATAGTCCATTATTATTATTATGGGTAAGATCCCATAACAGTAATTAATACTGTTTAATTAAAAACAGAGCATTTGCTTAAATAAAATGTATCTATAAAAATAACATATAAACTGAAAATATATTAAATAATTATTGGACTTAATCCATTTCATTATATGTTGTCATTGTTTACATTAAGATTTATTTTTTTTAAGATTTTCACCCCAATCAATCAAGAGTGCCACCAGCACGAAAGGGGTTACAGAGAGTGGGAGCAAGAGTAAAGAGGCATCATAGAGGAAAGGATGAAGGGAATGATGGAGAATTAGATCAAGGCATCTGGAGATGTCAATTGACATTACACTTGAATAGTTGGAGATTATAGCTATGAGGGAAGCAAGTAAGAGGAAGGGAGTTCCACAGATGGGAAGTGCGAGACAAGGAAGCTATTGGAGTAGAAGAGACAGCTACATTTAACCATTTCAACAGTGAAAGGGTAGGATTGAGATGCCAACCTAGTGGCACATTTAAATTCATGCAGTTTGGGAACTAGCAAAAATAGCTCATCTGAACAGTTACCATGAAAGTATTTGTAGAAAAGACAGAGGGAGACAACAGCACATCTGTGAGAGAGCAACTGTAAACAAGATGGCAGATCAGGGCCAACCACATTGCATATCTGTTTCTGGATTTTGCCAAGGACCTTAAGATGAACAGCAGGGGCTCCAGACCATATATGACAGCAATATTCCATGCAGGGGCAAATGGTTGATTTATAGATTTGAAGAATGGGCTCAGGCAAGAAAAACTTTCTGCCATGACACAGAGAACCAACTTTCCTTGCAGTAGATGAAGCTATTAATTCAATGTAATTGTTCCATCTCAGGTCAGTCAACAGTGTGAGACCAAGCAGTTGCAGAGACTCGCTCTCATGGAGTTGAGCATCAGATAGTGTAATGGGAGGCAGACAGGGTCCTCTGTAGTGGGTAATAGAGAGTAGTTTTGCTTTTGAGGCATTAAAGTTAACCAGCTATTTCCTGCCCCAGTCAATAACTGATTGGAGGTCCTTTTTGAGACCAATGGCCAGGTTAGTTTTGTCAGCGATACCGGATTTTCTATTTAGGCAGGAGTAAATAGTAATGTTATCTGCATCGATGCCTATTTGGGAACTGATGACATCAGGAAGATCATTAATGAAGATAAGGAACAGTATAGGACCCGGGATAGAACCTTAGGGAACACCTGCATTCATGAAAAAGGAACCAGAAGAGGATCCATTAAGAACAATCTTCATTACATGGTTAGACAGGAATGATTATATTAAGTCAAATAACCGTCCTGAAACACCATATCTCTGAATCTCACAAAGAATACATACATATGAAATGCTTTAGAGATATTTAGAGATATCTAGAGGTACAGCATGAGCTTCTCCATTATTGTGAAGTGCTTAGTAAACAAATTCAGTTATGGCCGTGAGCACATCAGCTGTAGATCGGGCAAAGCAGAAACCATATTGCTTGTCAGAGAGCAGATCATGGGATGTAAGGTGCTTAACCACTTCAGTCTTGATTAAAGATTCAAAGACTTTGCTGAAAAGTGGTAGGAGACTGATAGGATGTTAGTTAGATGAGTCAGAAGGGTCACCAGAGTTCTTAAAGATAGGTACAACAGATGAAGACTTCCAACAGAATGGAAAGCAGGAGTCATTGAGACAGTAGTTGTATAGTTTGGAGAGGACAGGAGCCTGTGCAGGAGCCCATTTCTTTAGGACAATGGCTGGTATCCTGTCCCCACCACTAGCCTTATGAGATTCTAATTTAGAGATGATGCCCAATACCAATGATGGGGTTATGTGCAAATCACTCAACAGAGCCTCAGTTCTAGTAGGGAAATCAGGTGTGGGTACATCGGACAAGTTGAGCATTGAAGTGGATGAGAATTTCCAAGCAAAGCACTTGGCCTTATTAGCTGAGGAAGTCAGGACCTCAAATTGGTTGAATAAAGGAGGTATTATGGGTTTGCTGTTGTTTAGTATGCTCTTGCAGAGATGCCAATAATCTTTGGAGCCAAATTTGTGAGATGCAGTACATTGTTTCATTCTATCAGCAAAAGGTGACTTTGCTTCATTGTGGACAAGCGTGCACTCATTACAGGTTGGGACAAAGAGACATCTGTTGCAATCTGACAGGTCACTACAGTACAGGTAGAAATGATTCCTATGGGCAATGGCAGCTGTGCAAGCAGCTGAGAACCAAGGTAATATGCGCGATTTAACCGTATATTTCCTTGTGGGGATGAAAGCCTCGATTTCAGCATTTACCTAGGAGGATACCCCGGAAGCATATTCTTGAATTGGGAGATTAAAGACCACATTACAGGGGATGTCACAAAGGAAATCATGGAATGAGTCCCATTCAGCTTGTTGATAACTGAAAGATGTTCTGTTGGTAGGAGGTTCTTTTCTGGGGTGGAGTAGAAGGAGATGTGGATAGACACTACAGCATGGAGTTGCCAAGAGGGCAGAGCTGCATGGCATAACAAGACTCTAGGATGGAGGTGAAACAGAGATCAAGAAGGGAAGCTTTACTGTTCTGGTTATTGGGGAAACATGTGGGAAAGTCAACCATTTGTGTGAGGGATTGAGTAATTGAAA
>OZ010607.1:45036856-45114356 GCA_963932145.1 Acanthosepion lycidas | reverse complement strand
ACAACAACAATAGACTGAATATAAATAGTGCAAATAATGATAACTCCTCATTTCAGAAATTCAAACAGAAATGTTGTTTAACTATCAGCTTTTTCCCAAAAATTCTGAAATTTAAATATTCTAAAACAGGCCTACAGTTCTGGCTCTTAGTTGCACCATGTGTAGGCCTGTATTATAGAACACCATGTAACTCTCATTTTGGGAAAAACAACAGAACCAATGTTAAGGTGAAAAGCCATGTCTGCAATGCTTCATGCTCATCGGACATCTAAAAACCTTACATATAATGACTGTACAGGATATTCCTATACCATAATGGCCTTTCAGTCATCAGTAGGCCTGCATCAGAAGTGAAATGCCCGATATCAAAGCCCACTTCATTTGAACTGTCAAATTCATACTTTTGTCTGTATGTAACAAACTGAATTCATTCACATCCATTCATATCAATGCAATTATCTCTCCTCTCAGGTTGATAAATATTGATGTTGACCAACAGATGTTTGTATATACCATGACAGTTTTGTCCACCAATCAACTGAGCAATCAGGTTAATTAGTCTTGAAAGTGACTTTTAGTAATTTCAAGCTTCACTGGAGTCTCCACATAATGTAGCTTCGAATGAGGCTCTGGTCAGTTTCATAAATATTGATTTATCACAATACCTGTCTACTTCATAATACAAGTTTACTTATATCTGTCTGCCTATCAAAATGCTTGTCTGCCTGCCAACATTATCATGGATGCATGGATGATGTAATGGATATTGGTACAGAAAGTGAATTAGGCATATCAAGTTCAGTCCCCGCTTGATTCTGCTTCATTCCCTTTACACTCATGCTCTTGGAAAATACATGATTCCATCTTCCACCAGCTATAGGTTAAATAGTAAGAGTAAACTGGGATCTCTCTAATAATAATACATACATATGAATATCTGCTACATGCTTTTCAAGCTTGAAGTAATCATTACATATGATGTCACATTGGACTAATGTGAATCCAAGTGTTTATAATGAAATGCAAGGTTTAGCCAATAAAATTTTGTTCATCACACTGACAACATCCGGTTCTTGATAATGACTGAGACAGTCAAAAATGCTTGAACAAAAACAGGACAAAAAGATTAACTTTGGACTGTTTATCCACATTGTTGATCCTTATGTGGATCATATTTGAAAATTGGGAAAATACAAAAAAAAATGATAAAGAGGGAATTGTCAGTTGAAAGTAGCTTACCAACAGCTGAAATTGCCAGGATTTCAGGTTGAAATAAGCTCAGGTTTTAGTGATATTATGCATTCTAACTTCTCTTCTAATTATTACATTCTGAAATATTACCATAATTTGGTACTTTAGTGGGTAAAATTGGGGATATGGGGAGGGCCATGAAAAAACATTTTTCTGATTTCTTCCTTCAAAAGGTTTTTTAAAACAGTCAAAAATACTTAAACAAAAACAGGACAAAACGATTAACTTTGGATCGTTTATCCATATTGTTGATCCCTATGTACATCATATTTGAAATTTGTAAAAATACAATAAAAAATAAAAGAGAGGGACTTGTTAGTTCTGTTGTGGATTCCGGGATGAAATCCGGTCTCAAAATGAATGACAAACGCAGGAATGAAATATAGCAAATAAATGTATTGACGTAATAATACAATTGGTAATATGGTTAGTAGATCCAGAAATGCGGTTAGTAGCAATAATAATATATATACAGTCTGGGAAATTCAGTATCGAAGTATGACTTCCTTCTGAGTCTATGTGCTCGCAACTGTGACTCCTACAAAGTGGTTACCTCACTGTATCTTTCCCTGGTATTCAACGGCAGCAGTACAAGTACACACTAGTCAAGTCCACTTGTATGAAAAAGGGGTGGACCCCATAACAAGTTCAATTTAAGAAAACTTGTTTGGAAAATTCTTAATGCTTGAATATATCTTACTGTATATAAAAGACATATTTTTTCTATAAAATATCTCCTAAAATCACCCTACATCCTATAAAGAATGTCGGTGATGGGAGTTTGGTGTGTGGTATAAGAGTCAGCTCCCCAGTTACATCCAATTCTGAGCCCTTGAATGCAAATTCAATGAACAAGGTTTGAGAAAAGTTATTTATGCAGTTGGGATACAGGAAATGAAATTCCAGACAAGGTAACCCCTGCTTAAGTAACACCTTCCTTATTTCTTAAACTATTGGTCACACTGCCGCATCATTTATGATAAACACTTTAAGAATAATACTACTGTATGTTATTTTCATTAGCACATGCAGAGTATTTTTGCTTGGTTAAATAATCATACATATAACACATAATAGTTTCAAATATTGCAGAGCAAATACAGTAGCCCCAAAACAGCTGAAATAGCCAGGATTTCAGGCTGAAGCTTAGGTTTCTGTGATATTATATGTTCTAACTTCTCTTCTAATTATTACATTCTAAAAAGTTACCATAAATTTGGTATCTTAGTGAGTAAAATTGGGGATATGGGGAGAGCAATGAAAAAACTTTTTTTTTTCTAATTTCTTCTTTCAAAAGGGTTTTTTTAAAATGGAAGTATGGCAACCTCAATTCCAGCCATGTTCCTCTTACTGGGTTCAGAATAAACGCTACTATCATACAATATGCATCACACAATTACATCTAAAAAGACAACTGTGAAAGGAAATTAAATACAAATAACATCAAAACCCCTTGAAAACGGCTAAAAAAGCGGCTTAAAGCATTTGTAAGAAACACTATGGACAATTCTTATATTGTCTAACCCCAACCAAATGGAAAACTTTAAGATTGCTAAAAAAAATCAATAAAAAAATTCATCAAATTTTCCTTGTCTGTCATATTCAACAAAACATGTTTGAAAGAAAGGTTACATTATATATATGTGTGTTTGTGTGTGTATTGTGTTTATATATATATATATATATAACTCACCCACCACCACCCTCTGAGCTTACTTTTCTATTTAGCATAGCTCTGACATTTAATTGCTTAACCAAGACATACCTAGAAGTCTAATTTTAATTCTGACCTTTAACTCTCAGAAAAGAGGTAATGCTTTGTTTTTAAATTTAATCATTTAATCACCAGTTACTTATCATTGCCTGAAGAAGTACAAAATATTGAAACATGAAAGCTTTTGTGTAATGATTTCAACATGTTTTTATTATAATTTCTTATAATAAAAATAATAATAATAATAATAATAATAATATATGTCTGTGTGTGTGTGTGAAAGAAAATGATGAGTAAATTTCTGTATGACATTAGACAAATGAATAACAAAGTGTAAAATTTCTGTGTATCATGTTTCATAATCTACAAGGATTTCATCAGACTAAAGTAATGTTCTTATTGATGGAATTATATATGTGTAAGGGGGATGGGAAGATATAAATTTAAACATCCATTACCTTTATAGAGTGAGGGGAAGTAAGTGCTGAAGATATAGGAATCCTAAATTTTTCAATTTTTGAGTTACAATATTTCGAAGTTTTAAAATTTTCTAATCTAAAAAATTTTTTAAATTGAAAGAAATTATTTTTTTGTCAGTATATAGATATTTTTCCATTAGATGTCTGGATACACGTCCTAGCCAAAAGTGTGTTTCCCAACAGGAATCAACTCTCTTTCCCCTTTTAGCATCAAGAAAACCATTTTTAAGCATTGCAAAATTCTAAGTCAGTCTTTGACATGTATTGTGAAGTTTTAATAATAAAAATTCAGGATGATAAAAAATCTAAAACATTAACTTTTTCCTAAAAACTGGGAAAAAAAACAATTACACTACTTCTCCCATTTCTATACAAAGGACACACAAAAGGGAGCAAAATCTTAAATCTTTCAAGACATGTAACTGACAGTCAGTATACAGTGTTGATTTCTATGTCCACAGTGTTTATATATATATGTAGAAGTAATAGATTTTTTTTATTTATTAATCCAACTGATTTTCTCACTTCAATGTTAATTTTAGTGGCTACATGTATTTGAGTAAATGCTCTATTTATTTATTAAACTGTATATTTATTTATTTTCATCCACCAGCCTGAATATTCAAGAAATCTTATTAAAGAAAAAATGCACCTTCAAGCAGAATTCGAACTGTGTCTCCCTAACGGGAAAAAATTCCGTTGGAGGGCAGATCATTTCTTTAATAAGATTTCTCTAATATTCAGGCCAGTAAACAAAAATAAATAAATAAACTGTTTAGCAAATAGAGCATCTACTCAAATATGGGTATCCACTAAAAATAATATTTAAGGGATAAAATATGCATGCGTAGATGCATATGTGTTAGTCTTGTGGGTCACAACAAGAATAACATGGGATGAACATGTGTATAACAAGGAAGTTTTAGGAAAAATCCAAAGAAAAAGAATACTTATATTTAGAATCAGAAACAGACAGTTGTGACTTCTAGAACACATAATGAGAAAAGGGGGCTTGGAGAATTTGAAACTCACAGAACATACTGAAGATATGACGGACAGGTAGAAACAGTGAGTAACCTACCTAACAAGCTTGTACAAATGGATGGCAGAACAGCATGTGCAAGTAATGGTGAAAAGGTAAACTTTACAAAGAACTAAGTACAGGAAGTTGTGAAGAGCCATGATCTGAAGTGACACAGAACATAGATGATGATGATATTATATATATATATATATATATATATATATATATATATATATATATATATATATGCATACATGTTTTGCCAGTTTGTGACTGGAATGGATGATTCCAAGGAGGATATAAATCTAGCGAGAGCTCAATGTAGACTATAGATCATTATAATAAGAAGAAGAAGACGGAGATTTTTATTATCCATTTTGTTTAGAATTTTTATTTCATGAACACTGAGATGTTCAACTCATCAGAACAAAATCTTCTCTACAAAATTGCAGAGGAAATTTTGTTCTGATGAGTTGAACAAAATAAAAATTATAAATGAAATAGATAATTAAAGTCTCCATCTTCTTATTATCATTATATATATATATATATATATATATATATATATATATAGCATATGTGGCCTGACGATTGCATATAGCATGAAACAGACTGTCGCCTCTAAGTGTTGACTTCTATGTTCACTTTTATATTTACACACACTCTATCTCTGATATTGAGCACTTTATTCCATAAATATAGCACACCTTAAGACTATATTTCTTTATATATATATATATATATATATATATATATATATATATATATAAATAAGTAAAGAAACACTAAAAATGTGTGTAATAAAAAAGTGCTCAATAACAAGGTAGAAACACTAAACTATAGAGCTATTAATAAATGTATAGATAATAAAATCTTTAAATTCTGGATAGAAACATGAGCACAGTTTCGATCGCCAACATCACTTCAGGTGGTTAATAAAACAAATTAATTTACCTTCTACACACCAAGACTTAATTAAGATAATGTTACACTGAAAATAATCGGTGGTAGTTGGGGAGAAGAGAAAAAAAAAATATCATCCAACCTCATCCAGGTCTGTAAATGCCGAAGTATAACTTCCCTTTGTGCCTACATATTGTCATGACCTCTGTTCTTTCATTTAATAACCCTGCTACACCCTTATAAGTTGAAATAGTCAATTTCTCCTCCTGACAAGATCTACAAGACATGATGTTTAGCTTAGGATTCTTCACTTTTCTCAGAAAACTCCATTCAATCGGTGGGCTTCTATTATAAATCTCTCTAAAACACCAATAATGCTTAACCAGACTTGTACAAAAGCTACGTTTTCGTATTCTGAAAGAGGAACCATGCTTATGTAATATTTTTTTTAAATTTGACATCTGTACACCCATTATATGCCACCGCATTGTGATCGCTACTCTCTACTTCCGCACAATACACTACTCACTTTTTTTTATCACCTCTCCAACTACAGCCAGTTGCTTCCAGTATAACATTATCTTATTTAAGTTTTGGTGTGTGGAAGGTAATTTAATTCCTTGTATTAACCACCTTTGAACCTTTTATATTATATTCTTGTACTATCTTGTACATAGAGGTCTACCTGAATTTTATCCCCTTGGAAATATATATATGTGTGTGTGTGTGTGTGTGTGTATATATATATATATATATATATATATATATAAAAGTGAACATAGAAGTCAACACTTAGAGGCGACAGTCTGTTTCATGCTAGATGCAATCGTCAGGCCTTTTATATTTACACACGCTCTATCTCTGATTTTGAGCACTTTATCCCATAAATATAGCGTATCTTAAGACTATATTTTTTCATATATATATATATATATATATATATATATATATATATATATATAGAGAGAGAGAGATAGGTAGATAGACAATATATATATATATACTGACCACTAATATTATCTATATATATATATATATATATATATATATATATATATTATGTTTATACTTTATTTTATAAACAAAATCTATTTAAGTAAATGCTGTGTTTTTCATTAACAGGCTGGTAAATGTAATTAATACTGTTTAATTAAAAACAGGGCATTTACTTAAATAAATAGTATCGTTAAAAATAATATACAAACAGAAAATATATTAAATAATTGTTGGACTTAATCCATTTCATAATATATATATATATATATATATATATATATATAAATATTTTATCATTTCACCCAAGCATGGTGGAAATGCCACTAGACAGGGCACCAGGGAAAAAAGCTCATCAGAAGTTGCTATGAAAATATTTATAGAAAAGGCAGTGGGAGGTCACACAACATTGCATGAGAAAGTGACTGAAGTCAAGACGCCTGGTCAGGATCAATTTGATTATAGATCCTTGAGATGAATAGCAGGAGCCCCAGATCAGATATAGCAGAAGTATTCAAAGCCTAGGTGAATGGTAGATTTTTGAATGTGCAAGGTGGACTCTGACAAGAAAAGTTTTCTGGCACAACAAAGTAACTTTCCTTGCAGTAGATGCAGCTGTTGAATTGATGTAGTCACTTCACTTTAAGTCTGTTGCAAACGTGAGGCCTTCATCTGATTTTGAGGATGTACAGATGACTTTTTATAAGATTAAATCCCATAATACATCAGAAATGTTTAAAAGAGGCAAAGAAGACATACTTTGAATTTGAAATTGGTTAGGTTACTACAGACGAATAGTATCCTTCTTTTCTTTTTATGCACATTCCATTCCATTTTCTCTCCCAGTTTTTCCTCCTCTTTTACTCATATACTTTTCTCTTTTATTTTATCACATAAAATTTTTCATATGAAAAGGTAATAAGTAAAAAGTGATTTGTCTATACTTCTGAGATGAGGTATTATGTACATTATTTACATTGTTCAGACTATTGTCCTCATCTTTTTTGCCATATCTATCACAACATTTCGGCCATTGTACACTCCGGCCTTCTTCAAGTGGTAGGAATGTCGAACTGAACCCTTTATTTCGCTCACTGGGTAGACTGTTCTAGTTCCACGTGCCATGTTTGATGGATGTCAGTTATCAGTTATCTCCTGTTAATTTCCCTCTGAAATGTGGCACAGTGGATAAAGGCGTTGGTTAGATCCAGTGACAGGACCCAAAGAGTGTGAGTTCAATACCTGGTTAAGGCAGTGGAGAACTTGCAGAGGGAAATTAACTGATAACTGACATCCATCAAACATGGCACGTGGAACTAGAACAGTCTAACCCAGTGAGCGAAATAAAGGGTTCAGTTCGACATTCGAACCACCTGAAGAAGGCCAGAATGTACAACAGCCAAAACGTTGTGATAAAGTTGAGGACAATAGTCCAAACAATGTAATTAAAAAGTGATTTATAGGAGTATTCAATGAATCATAGATACCACTGAATGTCTAAAGAATATATAAGAGAATGGGTTAATTAAATGGCTCATCAACCTCTATTTTAGTTGTACCTTAGAGAATCTCATTAAATTGTCTGAAAACTTTTTGTTTCATTGCATCTCACTATTAAAACTTTCTAACAATTGGCGTCATTTTTGATGGCATAAGTATACTATTAGATACAAAAAATATAAAAGAAAGTTCTTGCAGCCATATCATAAAACAAACACCTGTTATTGAATATTTTAGATGAAGTACTGTACTTTTTCTTAATTTTCTAACCAATATCCAAATACAAATTCTTGGAATTAGAATTTCTTTTCCAACTAGCATCTTCCTGCTTTTTCTTGCTGAAAATATAACTTGCAGACAAATGGTTTAGTGAGATTAGATTAAATTTTGCCGAATTTTGATCTTCCCGATGCTCACTTCACTTGATATGTTCATGTTTTGTGATCATTCATCTGAGCTTTTTGTCTTCTCTCTGTTGATGAAAGTACCAGCACTCGTCACACAAATCCATTTACTATTCAACATATATTCTACAAATTTTTCTGGCTAATATCCTCACCTTCCAAAATTTGTTCCAACAAATGAATTTGCGTTTTTACTATGACATTAGGGTGTTCAGAAATTAATCACATTGGGGAAGGTTGAGGAAATGAAAAATTTTTCCTGGTAAACATATTCAACTTATAAATAATGAAAAAGAGAAAAGAAAGAAGCAGATAAAGTGTAAACTGAAAATGTTTATATTTCATAAATTGTTGAGATGTTTTAGAGAAATTGTTTTTCCTTTTTTGATTATAGTTCTTATGAAGACAGTTCTCATACCACAGGGAACGGATGAGACACAAAAAGATTTCTTAATGACTTCAACTCGGACTGCTACATCCAGCTGCTACTTGTATTATAACACAGATTGCTTGAATTCTGACTGGCTACTTACTCAAAATGATGTCATTTTATTTTTACCTCAATCACAGACATCATAGTAGACACAAAATGCACACAAATATCTCACAGAAAAATGCTTGGCTAAATTCTAAAGTGTGTTACTTGAAGAGAATAAAATTTCTAATAAGTTAATAATTATACATGAATAACAGCTGAAACTTTGCAGATTAATACTTCAATATATGTTTTAAAAGGTGAGTAACTGTATATTTCTCTGTAAATTATAAGTTAATTAAATTTTATATTAAGTTGGTATCTACTAAGTAGGAATATTATATCTTATTAATAATTTCCACTAGAAAGATGTTTTTTATTCTTTGAAACTGATTAACAGAATATGTTATTATAATTTGCTATAATTTGAATTTGTTTAATTTGTTTCTTTACAAAATTTTAATTTATGCAGATTTGTATAGTTTTTATTCACAAACATTACAATGTGTTTCATTGCTATAAATTATGAGCTAACCAACTAAGGCTGGACCAAGTTTGATTGATGTAAAAGTGTGTTGAGAATTAGTTAAACAGCATTAAGCCTGATCAGCAACAGATACTGTAAGCTTGGATGTACAGATGGCTTGGAACTGAAAATCAGAGAGCTGCGTTCCAATTCCAGTTGGGTTTGTTATATTAGCTTACATGCAAATAACCTTGAGAAATATATGAATTTACCTCTTTGCCCTCCAGCTCTGGATTAATTAGTAAAACTTGTATCAATAAATCATTGTTGTCTTGAAAAGAAAATTCTTACAACCTAAAAATATTTTCTGGCTTTAAATAACCTGCAAAAGGTTGATAGGCCTTAAAAAAACATGTCAATCAATCCAAAATTTTGAGTACCATTTGTGTGTACTGCATACAACTTACCAACACATTAAAGAGGACCTAGATTGTTATATGTGTGAAAGGACACTCTTCTATGAGGTTGAAAATGAGTTCATGTCTGAACAAAATTTAAAATATTAGGTTTTTCCGAAGATAATGTCTAATTTTAGTATCAAGTTTTATTCCTGATTTCATGTATTTAAAAAGTATTTAAATCAGTCAAAATAAGAAGCCTGAACCTGTTTTATGCTTCTTCCATTGAGTTACAAAATTATTTAGGCTTTTATAATAAAACTCTTGGATGCCAAAAAGTCTTTGAATGCAGTTCCTGCATCTTATTTGCAACTGAATGTCTTTTGGCTTAAAAAATTATCAAGATGTTTGAAAAAGTGGTAGTTAGTGAGTGAAAGATCAGGTTAATATGGTGGGTGTGGCAAAGTCTCACCTCCCAAGTCAATAAGCTTCTGCAGTGTCATCCTGGCAACATGAGGCTAAGCATTGTCATGAAGGAGAATAACTGGACCTCATCGATTAACCAGTTCCAGTTGCATTTTTCTTAACTGAATATGCATTTCATCCAGTTGCTGGCAGTAAACTTCGGCAATGATGCACTGGTTAGATTCCAAAAAGCTGTAATGGATAATGTCAACGGTGGACCACCAGATAGTCACCATAGTCTTCTGTTGGTACAATTTCTGTTTTTGAAAATGTTTGGGCCCTTTGTCATGGCCAGACTATTGAGCCAATCATTTATGATTATCATAAAGAATCCATTCCCCATCACAAGTCACTAAATAGTCAAGAAATGGACCATTTGAATTTCAAAGATGCAGCATTGAACACTTCAAAATGTCAAACTCTTTGATTTGACTGAGTTTGTGGAAACCATTTATCAAGTTTCTTCACCTTAACCAATTTTCTTGAGATGGTCTGATATTTCTCTGACACTTTGACATAGGTTTTGTTCAACTAGTGTTTTCAGATGTTGATTGTCAATTGCAGATGGGCACCCTCTACCATCTTCAGGACTCGTATTTCCATTGCAAAAAATTCAGAAACCAGTGCCATACTCTCTAATTACAAGCGGATTCTTCACCCCAATGCTCCGTTAATGTTGGCAGCAGTTTGAGAAACATTATGACCAAGCTTACAAATCATACAAAATAAGTAAAGGCATCTATTCTTTTTTCATGTTCAAGATGAAACTTTTTTTTTTACAGTAAGCTTCACCCTTTATAAAGCTTGAGGGCTACTCAAGGTAGAGGATTAGATTAAGAGGCAAATTGTGTGAATAGAAGTGGAAGATAATGGTTAACCCTAGCCTTGAACAGGTTAAGATTGTAGTGATCAGGGAAACATTCTCTTGGGAGTCGGTTCCACAAAGCAGTGGTTCGTGGGAAGAAGCTGTTTGATTGAAACTTACTTCTCACTGATGGAATACAGAAGGAATGTGGGTGGTTTATTACTATGTAAGTGGCATGGCATGTCCTTACTGTGAAGGTTTGAATTGGCATGGCCAGGGAATGTAGTTTGTCCAAGCCCTTTCCATGGAAATAGTGATAGAGCAGCAAAAGGCTCGCCACATCCTGCCAGTGCAGAGTATATAACATTTTAAGTTCTGAAAGACATTGATATAAAATTAACAAAGAGGCCACATTAACCATTAGGGATGAGTAATATATTTTTATGCAACTATTATAATAATATAATAGAACAAAAAAAAAAAAAAAGGTTTATTTTAAAACTGGACATTATTTTCCAAACAGTCTAATGTCAATAACTCTTCTCAAAATTATGCACAATATCCTCATCTCTGTTGCTTAGAACACATTTCAGTCTTTTTTAAATGTATGCTTCATCAAGTAACTTGTGAGTACTTTTTCCACTGCTCTTTTTCATTTCTCAATTGAGAGAGAAACTATTAACTGATATTGTTCCCATGTCCAACCTGAGTTTAGCGCCTGTTAGGATCCCAGGTATGGGAAAATAGTGAACCCCCCCCCCCCAAACAAAAATCAACAGTACATTTTTATAATAAAATAAGCAACAATACATTTTTATAGCAAAATGAAAATCATTGCAATAGTAAAAAAAATATAAAAATAAATATTTATAGTAAAATTACCAATAATTCATTTTATAATCTACAAACTATATCTGAAAAAAAAACATGTTTATTAAGAAAGTATAAAATTATGTATAAAATATCTGTATATTTAGTTGAAAGCCATAAAATTGTGCTCAAAATATTTAAATTTTTCGCATTAAATAACTCATAGAGGTTGAGATGCCGCTAAATAAAAATCAACCAACCAGACCAATCAAAATATTTAGATTTTGGCATTAAATAACTCATAGAGGTTGATATGCTGCTAAACAAAATCAACCAAACAAACAAACAAACAAATATTGATGCCACCTCATTAGCTGATTAGAAATTTGCATAAAAGGGCATTTGTTCATGTATACTTAATTGCATGGCCAGTGGGTGAGTGTATATATATATATATATATATATATATATATATATATATATATTAGGCTGTAATGAATTTATTTAAACAATTTTTGTTACATTCAACCAAAGTCTGCCTTATTTTTTTGTATTTTTCCAATTTTCAAATAATTTATTTTACATCCAAATCAGAAGTGTATAAATTGTCATGTTTTTCTTCTATTTTCTTCAAGTACTTTCGACCATATCAGTCATTATCAAGAACTGGATTTTGTTTGTGTGATAGACAATATTTTGTTGGTTACATCCTGCCATTTTTTAAAATCTGAATTCAGTTCAAAT
Organism: Acanthosepion lycidas; assembly: GCA_963932145.1. Lineage (NCBI taxonomy): Eukaryota > Metazoa > Mollusca > Cephalopoda > Sepiida > Sepiidae > Acanthosepion > Acanthosepion lycidas. The sequence goes on along the minus strand of OZ010607.1, from coordinate 45,101,925 downwards.
ATAAACATGTCATATAAGTGGCATCATATATAAAATCATTGCAAACAACCAAAATATAACTCTTAAAATAAGGCAAATATTTTTAGAAAATACTAAAATACTATACCACTGTCACTGCAAGGAAAGACTCAGAACACTTATATGCATATAAAATAACTTAAAACGATTACTTGCTTACTTATTTTAGTGCATCATTTGACTTACAATTATTGCCACATGATGCAAACAGTAGTCAGTGCATTATCTAAACAAATTAACTGTAAATAATCAACAGTGCCTTTTTATAGACATCTTTCAATTATCTCATTGCCAACTGATTTTACATTTACATAAGTAGTGAAGTAATCATTCTAAGTAATGTAGTTATATCAAAATAAGTACTGCATAAATTTTTGACCTTTTTTTTTTTTGATATTTGAAAATAAAAATAAAATCCAGTAAATAAATATAAATAAATTAGTATAAGTACTCTTGGATTTGTAATAATCGTACACCAACTGGCTTATTAATTCAAAAAAATATTCCATCTCCTCTCTCGTCTTATTCCAACTCCAGTTTATTCTTGTAGAAAAATTTCATTTCTAAGAAAATGATTCAAAATTAATTTGATACAAATTCTAAAACATCATTCATGTTATAATTCATTGATTTCATAACAATTCAAAATAATATTTTAGTTATGCAATGTGCAATCTTTCTTTGGTATGTGATTAGATATGGCACCAATATTCCAGGGACTTAAAATGCCTACTTGGTTATTTATTTTAGTGCATTATTTTAATTACAATTATTGCCACATGATTTAATTTATAGCCATTTGTCTTAAATTATTGCCAACTAAGATTGCTTTCCCATTTATATAAGTAGTGAGGTAGTCATTCTAAGTAACATGGTTAATCAAAATAAGTGCTGTATAATTTGTTGTAATAAAATAATAATAATACATATAAAATATCTGATGCATTCATTTTCTGGTAGGCTTACAGCTACATAACATTGAAACACCAGTTTACTGCATGATCACTGAAGTTAAACAACATTGAGCCTCATCAGTATGTATATGGGTGACCACACTGGGAATATCAGGTGTCGTAAGCTTGGATATTTAAGTGGTTTAATAGATAATGACTCGGAATTGTTAATCAGAGAGCTGAGTTCCAATTCCCATTGGGTTCATTATATTCACTTATCCACCTCTTTTCCCCCAAGCTATGGGTTAATTAGTAAAACCTGTATCACAAAAACATTATTATCTCAAAAATAAAATTTTACAATCTAAAAATATGTTCTAGCTTTAAATAACCTGCAAAGTTTTGATAAGCCATAGAAAATGAATCATTTTCTGGTGTAGTTAATCTCTGTGAACCCATTCTACACACAATATGATATAAATGTGAATTAAATGTGAAAAACATTGTTTAACACATGGTGCAGGCATGAAAACTTATTTTCCTGACATGGCATCATCACTAAAAACAATGTACTAGGTACATGCAAAAGTTTTAGAAGCAGTAGAAAGCTGGCTTTTATTTCTAGTAAAAACAGCATAAACTTTTGTATGCCTGTAATATTTTTTCACCCAAAATTAAAAAGGTTCTATTGGCATTTTTACAGTTTTTGAGATATTTGACTTCAAAGTTAAGCTAATCAATACTTTTTTCAAAAAATTGAGAGAAACACATATATAATTTTCTTGTGCTTAATTGAAGACTAAAGTATAAAGCTTAAGTGGTCATATAAGACACTGTAGAGAAAAGATACCATGAGCCATAACTATAAAAAGTGAAAATTACAGATAGAACCATTTTAATCTCAGGTGACCATTTCCAAAAGACAATTTTTTTTTTTTTTTCAAGGGCCAGCATTAAATAACACTGCAAAATGATCTACAATGATATATATATATATATATATATATATATATATATATATATATATATATATATATATATTTTCAAAACTGACCATCCCTGAGATCCTTGGCTTTTAGCTGTCCAGCTTTTTCATAGAGCACTTTGGCCACTGTCTGAGCAGAAATTGTTCGGATTGGCATCTTCTTATTTTTGTACTGAGTAGCCTACAAAAAAAAAATGAGGTGTAAAAAGTAGGTGCAGTAAGTCAAAGATACTGCTTTAGTTTACTAAAAATATCAATAATCCATTAGCTATATGATATTGCCATTAATGGTTTACAAAAAGAAATTAGCATATATATATATATATATATATATATGTATATATATGTGTGTGTGCATGTATATATAAAATTAAGAGTAAAAATATTTTAAAATTGTAGTTAAATAAAACGAATTCTAACATAAATATCTTTTAAAATTGTGGTTAAATAAAATATATTCTAACCTAAACATCTCTCTCAAAGTACTTCTAGCACTTAAAAGAATCTAATAAAACACCTACAGTAAAATGAAATTAATAAGAAATGCTAGAATATGTAGGTCATTAAATGACCCATGTCCTTTGTACATACATGAGAAACTATATATTACGAGGTTTATAAAAAATCTTACTGGATAGGAGAAAGGAATAAGCTATTTTTTGCCGTCATTGTCAAAAAAATTTTGCTTAAATAATATTTAAAAATGAAATTTTAAAAAAATGTGACCTGGTAATATATTAGTTTGGTGCAAAAATAATGTCGTTTTCTCACATATGTTACTATGTGAGAAAACGACATTATTTTTGCACCAACCTAATACTTACTTATACTTGATATGAGAAAATAATTTTATATACTGTAAGTAATTCTAGTACATTTACTTGTTTTAAAAGAAATATAGTCTATTAAAAATTAAAAGTGAAAATATTTTAAAATTGTAGTTAAATAAAACGTATTCTAACCTAAACATACAGAATACATCCCTACCCCTACCTAAACATAACCCCTTTTTCAAAGGTAACTAATAACTGACAACAAAAGTTAATAAAAATGAACACACTACCATCCTTGGAACAGTGAATTATGAATTTTTCGGGGTCTTTAAAACTCTGTAAATTTAAAAAATTAGTTATTCCAAAATTTGCTTGAGGATGAAATGGAACTAATGTTTTTAATTTAATTACAAAATTAAATTTGAAGCTTTTAGCTTCCATTTTTGGAACATGGTTAGAACTGTGTAGCGAAAAGAACCATATTTTAAATCAGTTAATTTATAATATTAATGCTCTGTAAATTTACATTGAGCACTATTTTGTAAAAATAAAAATATCAATAAGAACACCGAATTATATCTTACTGTTCTTTTTTTTTATTTATATATATATATATGTGTGTGTGTGCGTGCATGTATGTCTACTGAGACACATAAAATATATTTGTACATCTATACAACATCCACATTTGTATGCAGTAAGTTTTAATGCACATACATTTGAACATTCACACACACAAACACACACATACATACACGTATTTGTATAGACAGATATTAGATCATTGCAAAAGTTTGTACCTGATTAGAAAATTCAAAACAAAATTTTACATAGTCACAAAGAAACATTTATTAATCAAGTACATTGTCTCCATTTTTTCTAACAACTGTCTCCCATTGTTGATGCCAGTTTCCTAGAAACTTTGTCCTATTTGTTGGAAGAAAGTTGTGAGTTTTTCAACCGACTGTACAGTGTCAAATATTTTGTCATTTAAATTTTTCTGTAGAGGCTGGAACAAATGAAAACGCAAAGGAGACAAATCAGGAAAAAATGGCAGATACTGAAGTGTTTCCTGATTTCAACTCTAATATTCTACCCGGTCTGTTTTACAACATGTAGTCTTGTATTGTCACAGTGGAAAATGATGCCTTTTCAATTTGTCGTTTTTCTTGAACCCAAGTCTCTTCAAATTGTGAATGGCACGTGAGATATGGATTTTCAAACACTCAGCAATCTTCTCCATCAAAATCTTCATTTTATTTTCAACAATGGCTCACAGAACCTTGTCATCAATGTATAAATGTCACCCAACGCATGGTTAATTTTTAGGCTAAAATCACCCTAACGAAATCTGTCATAACACTTTTTGACCATCCAAAGAGCTGGAGTACGATCAAGATAGAAAATCTGAATATGTTTTGTCGCAGTTCCAACATTTACTTCTTTCCAAAATTCATAGAGCATGATATGTCAACAACACAATTTTTCATCCTTCATCTTTAAGGCATTCATCTGTGTACAAAACACTCAATAAAATCTGACTTGCAACTGAACAATGAAAGGTTTTAATCTAGAACACACTAGAAATCAGCACCCAAGGAAACACCAGCATCGTTGCAGTCATTTTATATTAATAATGAAAATTGACTGTGCATCAGAGAGATAGATAGATAGATAATGATTAGACATAGATAGATAGATAGATAGATCATGATTAGACATAGATAGATAGATAGATAGATAGATAGATAGATAGATAGATAGATAGATAATGATTAGACATAGATAGATAGATAGATAGATAATGATTAGACATAGATAGATAGATAGATAATGATTAGACATAGATAGATAGATAGATAATGATTAGACATAGATAGATAATGATTAGACATAGATAGATAGATAGAGAGATAGATAATGATTAGACATAGATAGATAGATAGATAGATAGATAGATAGATAGATAGATAGATAGATAGATAGATAGATAGATAGATAGATAATGATTGGACATAGATAGATAGATAGATAGATAGATAGATAGATAGATAGATAGATAGATAGATAGATAGATAGATAGATAGATAGATAATGATTGGACATAGATAGATAGATAATGATTGGACATAGATAGATAGATAGATAGATAGATAATGATTGGACATAGATAGATAGATAGATAGATAGATAGATAGATAGATAGATAGATAGATAGATAGATAGATAGATAATGATTGGACATAGATAGATAGATAGATAGATAGATAGATAGATAATGATTGGACATAGATAGATAGATAGATAGATAGATAGATAATGATTGGACATAGATAGATAGATAGATAGATAGATAGATAGATAGATAGATAGATAGATAGATAGATAATGATTAGACATAAATAGATAGATAGATAGATAGATAGATAGATAATGATTAGACATAGATAGATAATGATTAGACATAGATAGATAGATAGATAGATAGATAATGATTAGACATAGATAGATAGATAGATAGATAGATAGATAGATAGATAGATAATGATTAGACATAGATAGATAGATAATGATTAGACATAGATAGATAGATAGATAGATAGATAATGATTAGACATAGATAGATAGATAATGATTAGACATAGATAGATAGATAGATAATGATTAGACATAGATAGATAGATAGATAGATAGATAGATAGATAATGATTAGACATAGATAGATAGATAATGATTAGACATAGATAGATAGATAGATAATGATTAGACATAGATAGATAGATAGATAGATAGATAGATAATGATTAGACATAGATAGATAGATAATGATTAGACATAGATAGATAGATAGATAATGATTAGACATAGATAGATAGATAGGGACATAGAAATCAACACAGCATCATGATCATCTGAAGATTACTTGCGGCATAAAAGTGAGTTAAGCAATGTTGATTACTCTGTCAAAATTGTCTATATCTATAAAGTTTTTCTCTGATGTCGAGCGTTCTTCGATATAAATACAGCAAATTTTTAATAATATATATATATTAGGTTGGTGCAAAAATAAAATCGTTTTTGACATTAAAAGTACGTCAAAAAACGATATTATTTTTGCACCAACCTAATATATTTATATATATCTCTCTCTATATATATATGATAAAGTTACTTAACTGTAAATATCAAAAAGACTCCTTAAAGAATGGACAATTCCAAGAAACTTTGAAGTCAAGAAACAACATCAAAAATTAATATTTACAGTTAAGTGATTTTATCACATTATCATGCTCTGTTTTATTATTAATATTATTTTAATATTGAGCACTATATGAAAATGTCTGCTTTACTTTTGAACTATTATATACTTAAATCTTAAATATATAGATACATAGATACATGCATACATACATATATATATATATATATATATATATATATATATATATATATATATATATATATATATGGTAAATAAATGACTCTTTTGAAAACTTTCTTACTTTGACATATTTTGTCAATGAACTCAAATTATCAGAAAAGCAAGGTTATTTTACAAGATAAAATCTATGCAAAAAAAAGAGGATTCACATTAAGTGGCCATATACATTTTTACGATATCATTATAGAAATTAGATTTAAACTAATTCCAACTCAGATTCATATATATATATATATATATGTATGTATATACATATATATATATATATATATATATATATATATATATATAAACACATACACACATCTTGGTATATAATATCTCTCACTATATATATATATATATATATATATATATATATATATATATATATATAAACACATACACACATCTTGGTATATAATATCTCTCACTATATATATATATATATATATATATATATATATATATATATATAAACACATACACACATCTTGGTATATAATATCTCTCACTATGTATATATATATATATATATATATATATATATAAATATATATATATGAGGTGCTTCCAACCAGGCCCCCAAATTCAGTGAATTTGAACTGATTGAGTAATCTGTTAATCTGTTCAATTACATGTCCCATGTCTCAGTGAACATTTCACAAATCTCTCAAAATTATTCAACTAGAAAATAAAGAACCCCGTTTTCCCAGATTTTTTTCTTTGCAAAAGCCATTTGGCACCATAAGTTCCCCAAATACACTTTGTCAGAGTTTATTATGCAAGACACTGTTTTCACAACAAATCTAATATAAACCAAGCAAGAATAGTTAAATTTGACAGGACATAGTTTTATTTATATGATAAAAATTAGATTGGTACAAAAGTTTGTAGCATTTTTCCGTAGAGGGTAATCAAATATGTGTTTTCATTTCACACGTGACTGAAATTTATAAGATAGCATAATAGATTCACATATCATGCAACTTTTGAAGACATAATTTTGAATGAGAGGTCAGAAATAATGGCACAATGAATATACACAAAAAAAGTTCCTTTTCAGGTCGTATGAAACAGGATGAAATTATGTACATTTGATATACCCCACTGACTCTGATATAATTTCAATACCCTTACTTTTCTTTTCCCCTTCTATTAGGCTTTACATTTTATGTTTATTTATTTAATTTAAATAATAAAATGTTAGGAAACTTTTTAGCCCAGATCACCTGAAGATACCTGTCATATAGGAATAAAGTGTCACTGCCGACACTTTAGTTTGAACATAGATCACCAGTAAGCAAACACAGGTGATCCCATTATTGAATTAAGTAGATCACATAACCATAGAGGAAATGCATAAGTATTGTGACGATTAACAATTGCTATTTCTCCTCTATACTCTATTCACTATACTATTTCTTTATTCGGATCACTATATGAATTACTGTTCAAGCAAGTATTATCAAGCAAGTACTATAGTGCAAGTGCTATTCAAAGGCATCTGACACCAGAATTGTTCAACAGCAAACTATAGCCGTATCTGTGATTACAAGGTCTCTGCTACAACAAGCATTATGAAAATGTCAAACAAGCATTCGTTTGAGTCACAAAAATACCAAAAAGTTGAAACCAAGGTAGCATGATTGGCTGATCTCCTAATTTTTTCAAATATATATATATATATATATATATATATATATATATATATATGGATGTGAGGATTCTGATGGTCCTTCTGTACAGGGAAATCTCCACCAGCAAGAGGGCAGAAAAGAGAATGTCATCTTATTTTCAGGGACGTCTACAAAAGGGACATGAGAGTGATGGACATCAAGAGATGAGAAGACATCATCAACAATCACTTGTGCTTGTGCAATTTACACAAAAAGCAGGAGCAAGAAGAGAAATGAAGGCATGCCTTCTGGGAGAAGCATGTAAGAATATAACAAGGTGATACTGGGGGAAAGCGTCTTCACATGCATTCATTGCAATCAAGACTGTCACAACTATAACAGATGTTGCACTGCCATCAGCATCTGAGGCATAACTCTTTGGGCACAGATGCAAGGGTTATTGAGGCCAATGGATGTCACACACATGCATATATATAAATATATATACCTATATATATATATATATATATATATATATATATATATATATACCTATAAAAATAATAGAATCCTTATTAATAAAAACAAAAACCAATGCTCAATAATATCAACTATGAAAATAGAAACAATATCTTGACTGTGTTTTGAAAAATGAAAACATTATCTAAATACATACATGCAATAAACGATTTCTTATTTAACAGTTAAAATATTTCATCCTTGAAAATGGCTAAATGTGTAGCCAAATGTGCTCAGAAAAAAAGAACATTCGGACAGTTTTTATATTATTTATCATCTGAAAAGAAAAAATTATTAGATCGCATGAGAAATTATATAAAAAAACTAAATCAAAGCACCTTGTCTGTTGCATTCAATGAAATGTGCATGAAACAAGGATTGCTGCCTAAATGCACACCCCTATATATATATATATATATATATAGATACACCTAGTGAGCCAGACAAACCTACCTAGGTTTCACCTAAACGGATCGTGATGATCCATTTAGGTGAAACCTAGGTAGGTTTGTCTGGCTCACTAGGTGTATCTAGGTCTGCTCTATGGTTGTATTGAGCTCTTTTGTTAGTTTACTCATATTTTTTCTTTGGGCTTCAAACCTGCATCTCTGCGATTTTTTCGACACAGGCTTTCATGTTTGTAGCTCTTTCTTTTTTTAAAACCTTTTTTTCCCTCGAGATTGATTTGATTATTAGCAAATCAAAAATTTGAGGGTTTTTCAAAACAAGTATAGTTATCTATATTTGTATGTATATATATATATATATATATATATATATATATATATATATATATATGTTTTGGTAAGTTACCCATGGACTCTCCCAGCAGGTACCACTTTTTGAAGAGGGAAGTTTCCAGCAGCATTCTTGCTGTAACATTTGTATATGTTTATATTACTGTTTCTGTTTATGTATTTGGTTAACTCAATTCCTTTCTTGTCTCTTTATTTCTGGCCCTAACAATAAAAAGTAATGCAATTTTTTGTCATAGGAGGCAAATTCTTCCATGAAATTATTTGAAATTTTGCACAGATGTCAAGGCACATACTCTCTTGATCTTTAATTATCTATTTTTTCCAGATATATGAATAAATGAGGTAATATGAAAATGGCTACCCTGCTGGAAATCCATCAGAAGCAAAGAACACTAATTGATTACTTTGTTGCTGAAGGAGAAATTCCTGTGAACATTCACAAAAGACTTCCATCTCTTTGGTCCAATGAAAAAGCTATAGACAGGCAAATGTCATGCTGGTAATGAAGAAGTGAAAACTATTGTAAAGTTTGGTTTAACTTGTTTTAAGGCATATCGTTCATTTAATGCAGAAATTTTATTTTTTTGTGAGCTTTGGTAATTTTTTTTTTATTTTTTAAAAGATGTATTGCTGGCGATTTTTTATTTTTTTACTACAAAAATGTACTGCTGGGAAATTTTTCAAATGAATTTTTATATTTTCATGTTTTGGGGATTCACTATTTGCCCATGGATTGGACCCTAAGAAAGGCTATCACCTTGAGTCAGTTTGGACCTGGGAACAACAGCAATTAAGAGGTGGTTTCCCACTCCTCAAAGACCTCCCACTCAGAAACCTTGCTGCCAGATGTAGTTTATCATCATTCCCAGAACACTGTTGTAAGGAATTTCTTACATAAGCAGTATATTCCTGGGTATGATGATAAACTAATTCCAGCAGCAAGGTATCTGATCGGGAGTTTTTGAGGAGCATGGAACCACTTGTTAACTGCAGTTGTACCCAGGCCCACCTTGAACCAGGATGGCAGCACCTGTTAGGGCCCCAGCTATAAGCAAATAATGAACCCCAAAACACTATGAAACTATAAAAATGCATATTTAAAGTAAAATACACAAGCAATATATTATTATATTAAAAAAATTACTAATACATACTTATAGTAGAATTACCAACAATACATTTTTAAGCCAGAATTACCAACAATAAATTTTATAGTAAAATGATTAACAATACATTTTATCAGTAGTTGGGGCCATAAAACTGTGTTCAAAATATTTAGATTTCAACATTAAATAATCCACAAAGATTGATATGCCATTAAACAAAATCAAAGAACAAACCAACCAATCAACTTGAAAGATCTTTCCCATGACATTAGTCCATATAATATCCTACAATTTTAAACTGTATTCTAAAATATAATTTCAACAGAACTATAACATAAAACACATGTCCATACAACATGTATATGCACAAATACTGGATTAAAAATAAATCCATGAATTCTTTAGAAATACATACATATATATATATATATATATATATATATATATATATATATATATATATATATATATATGTATATATATATGTATATATATATAATAAATCCATGAATTCTTTAGAAATACATATATGTATATATATATATCTATATATATGTGTATATATATATATATATATATATATATATATATATATATATGTATTTCTAAAGAATTCATGGATTTATTTTTAATCCAATTTTTAGGCATTTAAAACAACATGCCTACCCGCACACACAATTCCGTAAAATACTTGTCGAAAACACAATTATACTTTGACATGAAAACAATAGACAAAAACTAAAAATCCTTGAAGCATTGTACATCAAACAGTTGAAATCCAACCTAAACAAAATCAATTATGGAATCTCTACAAATATTCTTAAATGTCTATAATTGGTAACAGAAGCCATTGGTTTATACCAACGGCTTCCCATACTTTATACTTCTCCAATTCACTCTCATGTGGTCATGTATGATGTCATGAGATGCGGTGCGATTTTCGCTTCTAGCGTCTTATATGTATGTGTTTATCGTTGCTTAGAAATCATCTATGTAAACAATGACAGACTATCATCACTGTCTTGTCCGTATATTGCTTAATATGTTGTAACTGACATCTTTGATAATGGCTTATGTAAGCCGAAAGCTTAGATTGTATTAAAAAAATATGGATCGATATTGTGAATTTCTTTCTTCGTTCAACGATAATGTTATTAAACTTATCAGACGTTATGAAAAAAATTTACATAAAATAAATAAACACTTGTCTATATTATTTAATGAAACGTGTATGAATACATACATATATATATATGTATGTATTTCTAAAGAATTCATGGATTTATTTTTAATCCAATATTTTGATTACTTCAAATATTATTACAGTAGATTTAAAATCGATGTCCCAGTGGGTATTACATTATTATTGAATAAGTAGGCCAATAAAAATAATGCATACACTCACAGATGAGGGAGATATTAGTTGAAAATACTTCTATATTACATAAAAACAATAACAAGCAAAAACTAAAAATCCTTGAAGCACTGCTTGGCATTCATGCTGGAAGCTCAAATACAAATATTTCAGAGTGTTTGGGTGTCAAGCTGAGGAGAGTGCAGAGGATTTAGAAAGAGTTGGACAATATATCCAGTCAACATCATGGTGTTTGCAGCGATCACTAGTGAAGGCAAAGTTATGCTTCCATTCATCTTCCCACAGGGACTCAGACTCAACACAGAGGCCTGCATCAAGTGCCTTGAGGAGGTAGGGTTGCCCTGGGTCAAGAGGGTAGCTGGTAGAAGATCTTGTGTCTAGCAAAAAGGACTCTGCACCATGCCACAAAAGCAGGAGAACCCAGACATGGCTGTCAGACAATTTCTGCACCCACATCACCCCTTATATCTTTCCACCAGACTGCAACCGCCTTGACTATTATGTGCAGGGCTCAGTTGTGCAAGAGACCAACAGAACTCCTTGTAACACCAAAGATGAACTGAAGGCAAGGATTATGGCAGAATTCACCAATTTAAAGAAGGAGACCGTCCAGAAGAGTTGCAGGAGATTCTGAAATCGTCTGGAGACTGTGATTGAAGGCAATGGAGATTTTATTGAATAAATTTACTCTTTCTTATTTCAAGATATTTTTGCAGAATTTTGGTAAATGTATCCATTAAAATGAGATGTCTGTGTTATTTTCATTTTTGCATAATTTAGACAACATTTTATCCATCACACCATGTATATATATATATATATATAGAGAGAGAGATAGATAGATAGATAGATAGATAGATATATCATTCTTGTACTTAGGAAGCAAAGTCAATTCAAGTGCCTCTTTGGATGATGAGATAGTTAACTGAATATCAAAGGCAGCCAATGCTTTTGGAAAGCTTAAGCATCGCCTATGGGATGATCGTGGGATTTCACTGAAAATGAAAATCAGTGTCTATCGAGCATTCATTCTCATCACACTTCTTTATGGGTCAGAATCGTGGATGTCATACAGGACATGCATCAATCAACTTGATGCTTTTCATAAACGCTGTTTTTGTTCAATATGCGGTGATACATAGCAGGACAAAATCTCTAACCCTGATCTTTTCATCAAATGTGGCGTCAGTGGTATCAAATCCTTTCTGATGCAATCACAGTTCAGATGGGCTGGTCGTGTTATCAGAATGAGTGATGATCGGATGCTGAAAATCCTCATCTATAGCCAACTTTTTTATGGTAAGCATTATGTAGGCTGTCCTTTCAAGGACAAACTTAAATACAATTTAAATGCTGCAAGAGAAGTTCGAAGTCGATGTTGAAAACCGAACAAATCGGAGAAACACCTGCTACTAAGTTATAACTAACTTTGAAAAGAATCGTCTCAACCATCTGAGAGAATTAAGAACCAACACTAAATCTCGGGCCATATGATGGTCAACCCTTCAGCATGTCCCTCATTTGGACTTGTTTGCAAATACTGTGCAGGATTGTTGTCTGATATAAAGCATAAACATAAAAATGCACAGATACTTTCACATACATAAATATATTTTTTTCTCAGATGTTATAAAAACAGTGCTCAGTGTTATATAACAGAGCTATTCAGTATATATTAGTGAATATACATAACATCCCATGTTGATAACATGACTCGGAGTTTCATGTGAATATGCAATCTTCAGGTGTGGATACTCACTAACCATTAAGCATTATGAAATTCACATTTTTGTGGTGTTGATTTAAAACTGTGTGTTAAGACTTGTTCATTTTACTATTGTTGTTTATTGTTGTGGACCCAGAATAGGTTTGGAAGAAAACTCAAACTCAGCAATTTCGTGAAATCATATTATTAAACAAACAGAACGAATACAAAAGTGTTGCATGTCCGATTGACAGCAAAGTACAGTAGACAACTCATCAACTGTAGACAGCAATATTTAACAGTCCCCCCACAAGGAATGTATGCGGCACAAGGCCAAGTTTAATGTGGGTTTCTTCGAGCAAAAATATGCCCTTTGAACCCGCCTAGACGGGTTCAGGCCCTGTCTACCTCCCGGACGAAACTTTGCCTTTTGACAAAGCTTCGTCCGGGTTCCTCTCTGCCAAAGCAGAGAGTTCAACAGAAGTCATACACAGAAGATGTACATAGTCAGAAACTGCGGGTCAACTGTAGACAGACCTCTTGAGAGGCATAATCTCCCCGAACATATAGTAATAGGATGAGTCCATTTAGTCCATAAAGGTAGGTCCCATAACATCTATAATATTTGTTTTAAGTTTGAAAGACAAAAATTTTTTAAAAATAGCATACATATATATATATATATATATATATATATATATGAGTACCAAGATTTATATATGATAATATATATTTATATATATATATGATAACCAAGAGTTATCTTATTACTTAATTGGTCAAAGACAAGCAAAATAAATCTATGTATTTATTAACGAAATCACTTTAACCAATTTTAAAAACTGTCTATAAGTTTGGTAAGAGTCATTAACATTTCAAAATTCTTTATTAATGGACACAAGTGAGAATATATTTCATTCATTTTAAATGAATGTTTGCCAACTTTCTAATAAAAGAGACTCATCATGTAAGCAAGAAGGCTTAGTGTTTATCACAGACATTCTATGCATTCTTCAAAAAAAGTAAACTTCTTTCCCTTGCTGTTAGAGTAACCACAACATTTTGGCTGATACATGCTGCAGCCTACTTTTGAGATACAATTCCTAAGGAAAGGAGAAGTCTCTTTTTTTCATCTCAGCCTGTGGATGGTGGCTCAGTCTGATAAATCAAAGGGCCATGTTTGAATTTCAGTGAAGTTAGTTATATATATTTACACACAAATATCCACCATAAATGTATGAATCCCTCTCTTTTACCTCAAGTATGGGTAGATAGCAGAACAGACTGGGCCCTATAGCCTTGTTTGGCAACCACTCTAGGAGGACATCTCTGAATTCAAAATCTGGTTGTCTGGAGCCCTTGTGGTACACTATGCTTACCAGTTCTCTGTATTCAGTTCTTCCAAAAAGTGTAGTTGATTCTGCAAAAAGCTTCACTGCTATAATCAAATGCAGAAATAATCTGGCTCTTCAGTTCAGTTCTATACTCTACACTCATATGTCATGTCGTAAACACTGGGAGAGTCCAGTATATGAAAGAGTGCACTAGAAGTTTGAGAGCTAAGAAAAAAAAAAGATTTTTTTTTAATTATTTCACCCCAAGCAAAGTGGAAATGCGATGAGCATCCATGGGGGTCACAGGAAGTAAACGTGAGAGAAAAGACTGGGTATAGGAAGGATTGAGGAAAAGACAAAAGAAGAATGGAATTTAAGAAGACAGAAGATGGTGATTGATGTTGCATTTAAATTTTTGAAGATTGTAGTTATCAGGGAAGCCAGTAAACAGAAGGGAGTTCCACAGGCAGGAAGTGCGAGAAATAAACTGTTAGAGTAGAAGTGACAGTGGCATTTCACTATTTCAACAGTAAACAGGTGGGACCTAGATGACAATCTAGTAGCATGCATAAATTCATGTGGTTGGAGCACCAGGAAAAAAAGCACATCAGAGCAGTTGCCATAAAACTATTTGTTGAAAAGACAGAAAGAAGCCATGTTACATTGGTGAGAAAATGACTGAAGATGTCAAGTCAGAATCGATTACATTAATAGAAATGTCTGTGTTTCAAAATTTGAACACAATTTCAAATTAGGAAAAAGGAAAAAACAGTTATGAAATAAAACAATTCACAATCTTGATAACTACTTATGTGAGGCCTCAGAAGTATCACTGTACCAAGATCAGGTGGCTCTAATATTGGTAATCAATAATGACCATCTGAAATGACAGTCTTCAATTTGGTCAGGGTGACAGGCTGTTCGGTTCATCTGCCTCACGATAACACCTCAGGCCCAGTGTTCTGGAGGATTTAAATCAGGGGAGTTAGGCAGCCACAAATTGGACATGATCATGAAAATTCCTGTTGGAACATATACAGCTACCCTCTCAATCTAGGGCTCAACCACCATGTCAATTATCTCAATTTTGGATGGCTTGCCACTACATTACAGCCTGTTTTAGAATGGTTTAAGTTGTCCTGCATCAAAGATTCTTTTGAATTCTCTGGCTTTATGTAGAATTACTCGTCAGCCAACAAATTTATGCATTCCTTTGACATTTCTAGCTTTTTCACATGTGTCCTTCTTACTGAAACTATTGATATATGTGTTGATGCCTTATATCACAGTCAGTTGGCTCCTCCTCCTATTTCAGAGGATATTTTTGTTGAACTTATGAAATTTGCCATGATGTTGGTTGGATTTAGTTTTGACAGTGTCATGTACAGGCAAATTAATGGAGCTTTCAATGGGTTCCCCTTTTGGCCCCATTTTGGCTAACTTCTTTGTAGGTTTACATGAAAAGAGTTTATTATCTGATCCTGATAAAACTGATGTTTACTTTTATGTTAATGACACTTTTTGTCTCTTCAATAGCGAAAATGAAATGGGCCTTTTTCTTATGTCCCTTAACTATATCAATCCAGCTCTTAAATTTATACAAGAGGAGGAAATTAATTTTTCCCTTTCTTTTCTTGATGTTTTGGTTCATAGTACTTCTTCAGATTTTCTAACTTCAGTTTATTGAAAACCTATGTTTACTGGTTTGTATACCTGTTGGGAATCTTTTTGTCCCCAAAAATGTAAAATGAATTTAATTATGACTCTTACCCATAGGGCCTTAAAGATCTGATCAAAAACCAAACTGGATGATGAAATAAGATTTATTTCTACTACTCTCTGCAAAAATGCCTATCCTTTAGACATTATCCAATCTGTAATTAAGCATAAAATGCTGGCATTTAATAAAATGAAACCTGCTTCAGTACATAGATGTCCCGTGTACCTACATCTTCCTTGGCTAGGTAGTTTTAGTGATAAATTTGCTAAACGGGTTTCCATAGCAGTTCAACAATGTTACTTTGCTGCTAATACATGTGTGGTTTTCTCTGCTAAACCTGTCCTTGCATCCATGCACAAAGACTTTCTTCCACCTCACCATAATAGTTCCCTAATTTATTTATTTAAATGTAGCAATATGCACTACACATGAAGAACGACCCAAAACTGCATGCTAGGATTAAGCAACACATGACTACAAAAATCTGGAACTCTACTTCTTCACCATCAGATGTCCTGAATAATACATATGGGTCTTACATAGCAGAATACCTTATAAATAATCACAGCTGTGTGGCTAATTTCAGTGTGGACTCATTTTCCATCCTGAGTAGGTCCCACTCAAATTACCACTTTAACATATTGGAGGCCATATATATTTTATTAACGAATCTTTCACTTTGTAAACAGAAGGATTTTCTCCTTGGTCTCCAATTGATTTCAATCTAATATTTCCCCACCCCCAGATTTTGTTCCTTTTATTGATAACTAGCAGTAGAGCCTGGCATTGCCCAGGGATGTAACAGTAAGAGATAGATCAAGTATCAACCATCATAAAGACTGAAAAATAAAATTGACAAAGATTATTATTTAAGGTTGACGAACACACATGTCTTGATTAGTTATTTTTTACTAGGTTGGTGCAAAAATAATGACGTAATAATGTCATTTTTTGGCGTTAAAAAATACGTCAAAAAACGACATTATTACGTCATTATTTTTGCACCAACCTAATATTGTTTTGTTTTTGTTTTTTTTACGAATTGGTCAAACCCAAACTCAAACAAAAACATTGTTTTCAATCGTTATGAGTCTACCGATTGAATAGAATTTTATTATAAACAATTGTCTTGTAAATGGAATTTTTAAAGCATTCTGAATGTAAAAATAAAGAAAAAGCGTGCAAGACAATAAGAAAAACTACCTGCCAAAAAAATGTGAAGTTTTGTTGAAATCGGTTGAAAAATAAAGGAAATCCGATCTCATATATAAACGAACACACACACACACACACTCAACCTGGGTTTTATAATAAGTATAACTTGATATGAGTTGTCCTCCTTTCATTCTCACAACAGCGATGGCTCTTAATCGTGTTTTCAAATTGATTTTGTGCAAAAACAATTGTGTTTTTCCAATTTTTGGTACTGTCAGAACCTCCGCATGGTAATTTTATGTAGTCCTGTGAAATTTTGTTGAAATCAGTTGAAAAATGTAGGAAATCCGATCCAATATATAAACGTACAGACACACACACACACACAAACAAACAACCTGGGTTTTATAATAAGTATGATATATACATATTTATTAACCTCAATTTCGCTCCATTGACTGATGTTCGAAACTGGTGAGCTAGCTTGTTCTTCATTTTTTCTTTTAATTATAATCATGTGTGTTGGTATTGAAAATACAAATAAAATTTGTCTATTTATGGTGGATATATATATATATATATATATATATATATATATATATATTAATAAACATAAAAAGGAAATTCAAAATTACATGACATGAGTATAGACTATTTCTACCAATGTCAATACGATGGCGGTAAAGGGAAGGATGGATGTTGTCAGACTTCAATGAAAAATTCACTACACAAATTCAACAAGATATAAACTTTAACACCCCAAGTTGTGGTTATAAGAAAGAAGAATTTATACTAAAGGAAGCTGAAAGAGAAGAGGTTTTTCATATGAAAATTAATTTATATAATAACAAAAAAAAAAAATTTTAACACTCAAATTTATCAAAATATGCTTACAAATAAAATATGTTAAGATTAACAATAAATCGTTTTTAGATAGTTTATATTAAGAAAAAAATCATTTCTAGATAGTTTATATTAAGAAAAAATATCAAGAAAAAATAATTAAAAAAATTATATCAACCATTTAAAATTTAAAAATAAGTTAAAATATTAAGAATACGAACAATACACTTGAGCAGTTTTTATGTTGTCTAGCATATTGACGTTGGTTGAAATAGTCTATACTCATGAGGCAATTTTGGATTTCTGTGTTATCTAATTTATATGCTCTATTATAATAAATTCAAGGAGCTCTTTTTGTGAATCATTTTTAATATTTATATTATTAGGATTCACTTGGATTATATACCAATGGATTTATTACCTGTACTATTCATATATATATATATATATATATATAATGAAATAGACCAAGTCCAACATTTATTTAATATATTTTCTGTTTATACATTGTTCTATAGAAACAATTTATTTAAGTAAATGTACTGTTCTTAATTAAACAGCATTAATTATATTTACTGTCTTGGATATTAAAAAAATTTAATAGAAAATATGCGTTCTATGACAGGAATTGAACTGTATTCCTATACAGAACTGTCATTTGATCTGTTGTGCTATAGCATTTAGCTACAGAGAAGCATCTGGTTAGCAAAGTTCAAATTACTGTTTATAAACACACAATCTTCAACAATTTTTCTCAATCAATCATATCTGCTCACAAAACGTATCTTAATGTAAACAATAACAACATATGAAATGGATGAAGTCCAACAATTATAATACAAGGTCAACACCAAGCAAGCAGCAATAGTCTGTTTCATATTTAGACACAATCTTTAGGCCATGTGTGTTATATTTTAGCTCAACTATTTATATATGCTGGTAAGGGGTACATTATGCGTAGTAAGATCTATTGGTTTATCCTAACAGTTTTTGAGTGGGTGGGTTATGCTTCAAATTATTCTGGAGGCTATTGAGTAGAAATAATTATAGATCTGAATTTTATGTCTACATAATCTCTATCTCTGACACTTTTAACCATAATTATAGCATACCTCAAAACTTTATTTTCATCAAGCACACACACACATATATACATATATATATAGGTGTGTGTGTCTGTGTGTATTATAATAATTCATTGAGTCTAGAAAAGAATGCAGAAAGCACTGTACCAACAGGCCTTGGTGATGGAGAAGAAATTGAATAGACTTAATATAGCGCTGCTACTCACAAATTTTGTGATGATACTCATCCAAGGATTCATAACCCAACAGATTGTGCTCCAAGAGCCATGACTTTCCTTTTCTCTGAAACCATTCCATCACAGAGCATTAGCTGGGTCAGGCAAGGATATACAAGGAATAGAATTTTTGGTTATTTAGGCAAATCATTATAGTAATGCATTGAGTCTAGAATAGTCCTCAACAGAATGCAGAAAGCACTGGATGGCTGTTTCATCCTATTTTCAGATTCATCAGCAGTGCACATCCACATGGAATTTGTGAGTAGTGGCACTATAGTGAGTCTATTCAGTTTCTCCTTCATTGCCAAGGCCCATTGGTACAGTTGGTATGATGCTTGCATTGTATCAAAACGGTTCAGGTTTGAATCTCAATAGTGACAGTTTGTTTTATGCTTTACAAGCTTGAGGCCAGAAAATTGGGCTAAAGGATGAAACAGATCTCAGTAGAGAATTCTGTATTCAAACTCATTATATATATCTATATAATGAGTTTGAATACAGAATTCTCTACTGAGATCTGTATATGTATATATGTACATGTATATATATATATATATATATATATATATATATATATATATATAGGGTGCGATGGGTAAATTTCATATTTTTAATTTTGTGCATGCATATTGTTTGCTTTTGATTTTGTCAACTGCAGAATAAGTTCAGTTGGGCACCACCTGTAAGAAAAGAGCACCATGACACAATTCAGTCTGCCAGAAATTTGGAAAATGGCATGTTGTACTGCTTGGCATTCACACTGGAAGCTCAAACATTTCAGAGTGTTTGGGTGTCAATCTGGAGACAATTCAAGATTTCAGAAAGATTTGGATGAGTCTAATGGTGATTACAAAGGAGTTTTAAGTGATCACTAGTGAAGGCGAAGTTATGCTTCCATTCATCTTCCCACAGGGACTCAAACTCAACACAGAAACCTAAATCAAGTGGCTTGAGGAGGTAAGTGCTGCTCTGTGTCAAGAGGGTGGCTGCTGAAAGACTCTGCCATGCCACAAAAGCAGGAGAAACCAGTTATGGCCGTCAGACAATTTCTGCAACCACATCACCGATTGGCCACCTAACTCCCCAGACTGCAACCTCCTTGATTATTATGTGCAGGGCACAGTTGAGCAAGTGACAAACAAAACTCTCTATAACACCAAAGATGAACTGAAGGCAAGGATTATGGCAGCATTCATAAAATTAAACAAGGAGATCATCCAGAAGAAATGCAGGGGATTTTGAAGTCATCTAGAGACCATGGCTGAAGCCAATGGTGATTTTACTGAATAAATTTACTCTTTAGTATTTCAAGATATTTTTGTGTAATTTTGGTAAATATGTCCGTTAAAATAAGATATCGTTGTTATATTCATTTTTGCATAATTTAGATGACAATTTATCCATTGCATCATATATATATATATATATATATATATATATATATATATATATTATTATTATTATTATATAAATATTTTAATAATTCAAATATTATTATTAGTGGATATTCATATTTGAAATAGATGTCCAATTTTAATTTTTACTTTAAAATTGTGTATTGCATTAGCCTATGCATGCCACTCAAAAAATTGGCACTGTTTGAGTAAATTTCAATATATATATATATATATATATATATATATATATATATATATATATATATATATATTTTAAGACATTTTTATGTCTATAAATTCTTTTTATAGATACAAATATTTAAGCAAATCCTCTGTTTATAATATACAGTATTAAACAACATTTACCGGCCTGAATGTCTGAGAAATTTTCACAGGAAAATGTCTTAAAATAATTGTCGGCATTTGTCCATTTCATAATGTGTGACGTCATTTGTTTACATTTGATACGCCATGAGCAGATATGAATGTGCGTGAGAGATTCATAGAAGATTGAAGTTTAAAGACAGTAAATTCGACCTTGCTAACCAAACGCTCCTTCGTGGCCAAATTAGTAAAGGCACATCAAGCTAAATGACGGTTCCATATAGGATACAGGTTCGAATCCTGTCAGAGAACGAATATTTTCTATGAAAATTTCTCAGATATTCAGGCCGGTAAATGTTGTTTAATACTGTTTATTATAAACAGAGCATTTACTTAAATATTTGTATCTATAAAAAAAATGTATAAACATAAACATTTGTCCATTCCATAATATATATATATATATATATATATATATATATATATATATATATAATTTAAATACAAAATTAATTGTTATCTTCTATCTTCTTAATTCCTGTTCTTTTATTGTTCTCTCTTTTAAATAGAGTTTTTTTTTCTGTCAGTGGTTCTCATATTCCCTCACACTCAGTAATACCTTGGGTCTTAGTGGATTTATTGCCTTCCTTGTGGTGAAATGATTATATATATATATATATATATATATATATATATATATATATATATATTCAGACAAGTTTGTTTAAATAATCTCGACATATCATATCAATTAGTTTTCATAGTGATCCTTTCAAGTTCACAGATTAACTTTTTGATAGACTTAGAAAATTGAGTAAGAAAAATACCAAAATTTTACATCACTTTTATATTTACATACATGCTATCTCTGATTTTGAGCACTTTATCCCATAAACATATCATATTAAAACTATATTTCTTTATATATGTCTATATATATATATATATATATATATATATATATATATATATATATATATAGAGAGAGAGAGAGAGAGCAAGAGAGAGAGATATTGTTGGTAAGATCACATTGAATTCAGAGTTTTCCTTTTCCTTGATTGTTAACCATGGTTAGAGAACCCAGCTTCAACTACAATTTGACATGCAGCTGTTGGTAGAAGATGCAATGAATTCCTGTTTTTTTCAAGGCTATTTGTGTTAAAGTGAATGCAACAATCTTTGCTGGAATCTGAACTCAGCATGCTGATCCCACTATCAATACTCATTACACTATGCACACATTGTAAAATGAAAGAAGCATACAAAATCAAACAAGAAAGGCATTTTCATTTAAAAATCCCTCTTCTTCTCAAAGCTTTTCATGCCTACTTGCTTCACCACCTAACTGCCAACTCACTTGGAGAGAATTTTCTGTGTCCTGGTACTTCTTGGCCATTTTCTTTCGTAATCTTGACCGATCGAGTGGCGTGATGCATCGTGGATCAAATATTCCAGATTCTTGTAATGTTTCCTCTGTCTTCAGCCATTCTTTCAACACTTTCTCCCTGGAAAATAGAGACAATGCCTATATCACCACATGTTGGCCACAAGAAAAGAAAATGCAATAAAATAGGCTTAAAATTAAATGTTTGATAAAATTAAAATACCACCACGTTCTTTGTTGGAATTTTTTAGATGAAGAATTATCTTTGCTATTTAGAACAGCATGCTCATTTTGGCAACGTTCCCTTGCAATCCCTGGTCTGCTAGTACTGAAAAGTCTTGTAATCTGGTTCAGTAGAGGAAACAAACAGGCAGCACAAAGGGAAGTAAGACTGATTAGTTTTAACTGATAAGAAAAATCCTTTAAGCACCGAAAGCAGAACGAAAGCTATCTAAAGTGTTCAGTTCAAAATTCGGATGGCAGTTTTCTGGAGGTTTGCAATTAAGCACTCTTTCAATTTTTTAGGTGGTTTCCAAGTGCACCCATTACTACAGGAATTAATTCCTTATTCAAGTTCTATTGCTTAACAATACGTTTGTTGTTGGGTGTTTACACTTCAACTTACAGAGTACAACAGACATCCGAAAAAGCTGAAGCATTGTGACTATAATGACCAAAAGGAACATATTGGTTTGAATAACAAAGTATAAAATAATAATACATCATGTCAAAAATTCTGACATAAAATTTCAAGTAGGTTACCACGTAAGATGACAGAGACCTGAAAAAGGCCAGAGGGTAGAAAAGTTGAAACATACTTCAGTTTTGACAGGATTTATGCTATTCTAAAGAAGGTTGATCTTAAACTGGTGTATGCTTTCATCTATTGTCTTGAAATACTTCCAGTTCATTATTGCTGCTATATATAGTCCGGTACCCCTGCTATTTACCTGGAGTTCCTTGATAAGATCCCAAAAATGTATCAGCAATATTACTGGTCCTTATCTGGTGGCTCAGCTCCAGTCACTTTCCCACTGCTGTAAGGTTGCCTTTTCTATAAATACTTTCATGTTAATTGTTCAGATGAGCTCTTTGCTATGGTATTATAGAGGTATTATGGTGGTTGTATTAAGAAAGGTACGTATGAATGTGTTGTTTTGGTGTAAGGAATATTGTTTTGTATGATTGGGTCAGCGTTTGCGACTAGCTAAGTTATAGTTAAGACAGAAGACCGTCCTTTCCCCAATCCCCTTTTCAGCCTTGTGCCACATTTCTGTAGATAACAGAATAAATATTGCTCTTTGCTATGGTACCTAGACTTTATGAATTTAAGTTCAGTACTAGAATGGCAGTGAGATCTCATCAATTTAGAGCTGAGCTGTCTAGATGTAGCTGTAACTTCTAAGCTAACAGTTTCTTTTCTCTCACTTCTCCATGCTTTCCCACCAACTTTAATCTGAGAAAATTTAAATGCAGTGTCAATTGCTATCTACTGTCTTTTCTCTTTTCTCTTTGTACTCATTACTAATGTTTCTGTTCCTAATTCCTCTCCACCCTGTAACCTCTTGCGTCTTAGTGACTGTACTGCCTTGCTTGGCGTGATACTGATTAAAAAAAATCTGCATTTACTTAGTAGTAAGCAAATACCAAGATATTTGCATAGTTTCTCATGACATACTCTTTTTGAAGACCTTTTTGAATGTCACTCATATATTTTTGGTTATTAAGACACGTTCTTCAATTTTCATTGGAGACAAAACAAAAAAAATCCCTAATCCAAACAATTCAAGAAGGATTGCTCATCTCCAGGCTCTATTATGTTTGACAACCATCTTGATCTTTTGTCAAGGGTAATTACTACCAACATAATACTAACAATGTCCACCTTATAAGAGCTAATGAAAGATTTTTATTAGTGCTTTAATTAAACTATATGCATTGACTTTGTCAGAACAGATGGCATGTAACCTAACCCTTCACAAACAAAGAACAGTAACAAATAACAGAAACCACAGAAACTTTGTTTTGCTATAATTACAACAATAATTCAAATGTAAAAAGTGTAAATAATGATAACTCCTCATCATAGAAATTTCAACAGAAACATCCTTTAATATTTATTACTATTTTATTTTGTGACAACTTCAACAAAGATGAGAACAATAATTATTATTTCTCTGAAAAATTAATTTATGTATTTGTTAATTTTAAATAATACAAGGTTTTGAACATAACCAATTTTAAAAAATTTCTATGGTCATGTATGTTGGCTCTGGAAAGTAGTAATTTTTCAGGAATAGAGATATTTCAAAACATCTGGGGCACAGATTTATATTTTAATAAAATTCAGCAGCAGGAATCACAAGAATTTTCCATCTAAGTTACTTTCTCTCTTAATAAGCATGGCATACTTTAATTTGAAATTTTGATAGAACTTATTTCTATGTCTGACTAATGCATTTGATAAATTGTTATGTAAGAGATAATTTTATAGACACACTAGCAGCATGGCCCGGCGTTGCCTGTGCTTGATTCAAAAATCGTACGACTCATACAGCAATCACTATCACTTGACTTAAAATATTTTTGCCCTTCCTTGCCTTTAAAGGAGTACCCTTTGCCATGCTGATGTTGCTACATGCCTTACTTCTTGCCTATCTCACACTGCAAATTTTTTCTACGCTCTATACTAAACATTAAATCTGCTACAAAAAAAGAACTAAACAAAATGAACACAAAGCGATCAGCTTTAAAAAAGGACACGTAACTGGAAAAACCAAATGAAAAAAGAATGTTAACAACAAATACTCTTTCACACCAACCCAGTTCTGTGGAATCAGAATCAACGTTGAGTTTAAGCAAGCAAATGAGCCAATTGGAGTAAAGTGCCATGCAGATTTAAATTTTTCCCACTTGTGATGAATGCAGCTATTGATTTTTTTGCATGCTAGCATGCTAGTTAACATTAGTGTCAGTCAGCTGTTGCCTCTCACACTGGCCAATAGAATCTTCCTGCCTATTCATGGCAGCCAGCTATAGGCTCTCACTCTGGCCAGTAGAAAATGGCTGCAAACTACATGAAAACTGCTGTAGAAGCATGAAAAAATTGATTTTTCAACTATCAATGGGAATTTGGAAATGCAAACTTGGTCTTGGCCTTCCCACTAACTTGGAGCATGTGCATGTAAATTTTGGTGCAAATCCGTTGAAAATTGTGGCTGTGCATTCGTTACACACACACACACACACACACACACACATTGCCTTTTATAGATAGAGATTCTTTTAAATTTCTGCAAATTTCCCCTGTGTATTGTAAATAGGAGTTGTAACAGTTCATTTTATATTTAAAATTAGTATTGTTATGGATAATTTTTGGTTCTGATCATATCCATAATAGTTTTGAATGTGGCTGTAATTATTTTAATATTGTTAAAATTGAATAAATTGCATTGGATAGTAGATGTTAATGAGTTAGTAGGTAGTATTTCTGTTTCTATCTAAAATTATATAGTTGTCCCTCACCATTCAATGGTATTTAAAGTTTCATGCATTTATCAATCATCAGGTGGGAGATGAAGAACAACGATATAATTCTTTTAATATAAATTTTGTAATAAACTAAGCACATTCCATCTCCCCTCCTGCTTGTAACCATCAATTACAATAAAATAAACATTTTTCAACACCAAAGAAGAATAAGTCAAATAAAGATTCATAAGTATGGCCAAAGAGGTATTCCAAAAGCTAGGCAGAATATTGCAAGACAGGAGGATTTCATTGGTAACAAAAAAAAAGATTACTGAGCTGCTACATGGCATCTGTACTCCTTTACAGCAATGAATATTGGATGGTCTACTCAAAGATGAACAAGAGACTTGAGACAACAAAGGTATGATTCTACAGAAGGATGTTAAGAATATCACAGACTGAGCGTGTGAGCAATAATGAGGTTTTGGAGAGGATCCAAACAAGGAGGAAGCTTAGGCATTTACCCGAGACCTCCCCACAAGGTGAGATGTGGTACAAAGCTGTATTTTTACGTGGGGTGTTCCAAGCCTGCAGGCTCAGCAAAAAATTGTCTATAGACCCTGTATACACAGCCTGGAGGAAGTAGCAAAGGGACAAAACTGATTGAGAGCTACAAGGGATAGGAGGAAGTGGAGGGCCATGATCACCTATGTCCTGAAGGGACACAGCACATAAAAAGAAGAAGCTTCTACTTAGAGTTGTTGCTATATTACAATATATGTTAGTGCTGTTATTTTACATCGAGCACTGTTTTTTTTTTTTTTATCTTCGAGTAGTCAGTATACATTATTTTATATTTATATATTTATATTGTAAGCATCATGTTTTTTGGATCATATTAAAGACATGAGAAAAATATGCATAAATAACATTTCACAGTGATAGACCCAGTTGTCAGTTCTGTTTATCATCTGTATTTATACTCATGAGCAGCAACTACCCTCATTAAGAAAGGGTCATTAAAAAGCCGCAGACATCTTTTTAATCTATACTTTATAATGGTAAAGAACACCTACCAAAATATAAGAAAGTAAAGAAATATAATCTAGTTTAATCTAGCATTTGATACGTTATGGTAATTTACCCACGCACGCATGGACTCTCCCAGCTATAAATAGGAGCAGGTACTGCCTTTTAGGGAGGGTAGTTTCCAGCAATGAGCTCTGACAGTCGGACCAAACATTCTTGCTGTAATACTCTTTTTGTATACGATTGTATTACTGTTTCTGTTAATATATTTGTTTAAGTCAATTCCTCTCTTTGTGTCTTTATTTCTGGCCCTAACAAGGTCACAACATCATAATCCCATGAAAACCAGAGAAAAGAGACCATTTATTAATTTAATTGAAAATCACTTCCTAAAGGGACACATACTAAATAAAATATTTAACAGGAACCCAATCAAACTGAGTTATAGCTAGATGGAAAATGTGATGCAGTTAATAAAGAAACACAAACAAAATTTTTGGAAATGAATTATAATTCATTTCCCAAAATTTTGTTTATGTTTCTTTATTAACATCAGATTTTCTTTATTTGCATCAGATTTTCCATCTAGCTATAACTCAGTTTATAACTCAGTTGAATTAATTCATAATTCATTTCCTGAAACTTTCTGATGAGGCTTAAATAAACGTGAAACATGTTACATTCATAAACGTTTCTATTTGTCCCTTATCCTGATATCATTTTTTTATATATCAAGAACAGTTTTAAAGGAAAAAGGTGGGAAAAGTTTTTGTGACATGTTTCGTTGTTTAGGACATGATTGAACTAAATTGATGAGAATTTTAAATTTAAATGGGTTTTTTTTTTTTTTTTGCTTTTCAAGTATAAATTTTGGGGTATAAAATCTTGCCAATTCCATTAATATTCTTTTTGTTCATGTTTCCATCAAATATGTTATCAAATATTCCAAATTGTGATAATAGAAGATCTGCCAAGAATGGTCAAAAATTGTAAGAACCTTGACCCAAATTTACTTTGGATGATCTAGCAATTAAAGCACTTTGTAAAAATTTTCGTCTTAGTAAATTACTTTCTCTTTTAATTAGAGTAGCATTTTCTAAATCAAAATTGTGGCCAGTCTCATTGTGGTGAGCAACTAATGCATTTCATGTGCTGTTTTTTAAAAGATCTCATTTGTGTTCATATAATCTTTTATTTAAATTCCTTGTATGTCTGTCTATATTTCTGAGATGAGGTATTATGTACACTATTTACATTATTCAGAATATTGTCCTCATCTTTGTTGCCATATTTATCACATTTCGGCTCCAGCTTCTTCAGGTGGTTTGAATGTCGAACTGAACCCTTTATTTCGCTCGCTGGGGTAGACTGTTCTAGTTCCACATGCCATGTCTAATGGATATCAGTTATCTCCTGTTAATTCCCCTCTCCAAGTTCTCCACTGCCTTAAGCAGGTATTGAACTCACAACTCCTTGGATCCTGTCACTGGAGGGCAGGGATGGTTCTCTGTGGTGAGTAATAGAGAGCAGTTTTGTTTTTGAGGCATTAAAGTTAACCAGCCAATTCCTAACCCAGTTCACAACTGATTGGAGGTCCTTTTCCTTTTCCTTTTCCTACCCTGGACCAATAGCGTGGCTTCTGGAAGACCCTATATCTGACAACAGGACTCTCTGCACCATGCCACACAAGCATGAGAACCCAGTCATGGCTATCAGATAATTTCTGCAACTACATCACCACTTACATCTAGCCACCTAACTCCCCAGACTGCAACCCCATTGATTATTATGTCTGGGGTACAGTTGAGCGAGAGACCAACAAAACTCCTTGTAACACCAAAGATAAATTGAAGGCAAGGATTATGGCAGCATTCGCCAACTAAAACAAGAAGACAATCTAGAAGAGATGCAGGAAATTTGAAGTTGTCTGGAGGCCGTGCTTAAAGTTTATTGAATAAATTTACACTTTAATATTTTAACATACTTTTGTATAATTTTGATAAATATATCTCTTGAAATGAAATGTCAGTGTTATTTTCACACAACATCTTTTAGGCTCCCCCATAGGAAAAAGGCTAAAAACTGCAAAAGACAGATTTTTCTTTGTGTGTATACATTTTTTTGGTGGACTCTGTATAAAATATTATATATATATATATATATATATATATATATATATATATATATATATATATATATATACTTAACTATAAATATCAATTTTTGATGTTGTTTCCCAGGCTTTGAAGTTTCTTGTAATTCTTCAAGGGACTGTCGTTGTTTGTTTAATTTTTTTTTCGGGGAAACAACTTCAAAAATTGATATTTACAATTAAGTAACTTTATCATATATTATTTTTAATACTAATATAATTTGAATATTTTTAATTTTGAGCACTATATGAAAATATCTGCTTTACTTTTGAACTATTGTACTCTTAAATCTTATATATATATATATATATATATATATATATATATATATATATATATATATATATGGATGGCTGTGTTGGTGCAGATTGCACAACTCGGAGTTTCATGCATGAAACTTCAAGTAAGATATCATGTATATTGCTTAATATATATATATGTGTGTTAAAAATTTGGGTCTATAATACCATCAGAGTTATAAATAAATGACATTTAGAAAAATGTTAAATGTTATTGAAAGTATAATGTTTTGAAAAACATCTGACTATTTCACCTATTTGGCTTCTTCAGATGAAAGACAAAAAATGTGTTGTGTGTTTAAAATAGTGAAATTCTATATTTTTCTCAAGCTGGCATTGCTTGTGACTAAAAAAGAGAAAGAAAATGAGTGACTTTTCTACTATCTCTGAGAGTCAACTCTATTTCATCCTCAAGGGAATTTTGGAATATATATATATATATATATATATATATATATAGACAGGATGTGTGTGTGTGTGTGTGTGTGTAACGAATGCACGGCCACAATTTTTGATGGATTTGCACCAAAATTTACATGCACATGCTCCAAGTTAGTGGAAAGGCCAAGACCAACTTCGCATTTCCCAACTCCCATCGATAGTGGAAAAAATCAATTTTTTCATGCTTCTACAGCAGTTTTCATGTAGTTTGCGGCAATTTTCTACTGGCCAGAATGAGAGCCTATAGCTGGCTGCCACGAATAGGCAGAAAGATTCTATTGGCCAGCATGAGAGCCAACAGCTGACTGACACAAATGCTAACTAGCATGCTAGCATGCAAAAAAAATCAATAGCTGCATTCATCACAAGTTGGAAAAATTTAAATCTGCATGGCACTTTACTCCAATTGACTCATTTGCTTGCTTAAACTCAACGTTGATTCTGATTCCACAGAACTGGGTTGAGTGTGAAAAAGTATTTGTTGTTAACATTCTTTTTTCATTCGGTTTTTCCAGTTATGTGTCCTTTTTTAAAGCTGATCGCTTTGTGTTCATTTTGTTTAGTTCTTTTTTTGTAGCAGATTTAATGTTTAGTATAGAGCATAGACAAAATTTGCAGTGTGAGATAGGCAAGAAGTAAGGCATGTAGCAACATCAGCACGGCAAAGGGCACTCCTTTAAAGGCAAGGAAGGGCAAAAATATTTTAAGTCAAGTGATAGTGAGTGCTGTATGAGTCGTACGATTTTTTAATCAAGCACGGGCAACACCGGGCCATGCTGCAAGTATATATATATATTTGGAATATATATATATTTGGAATATATATATATATATATATATATATATATATATATTTGGAATATATATATATATATATATATATATATTTGGAATATATATATATATATATTTGGAATATATATATATATATATATATATATATATATATATATATATGGTTGGATAGATGTGAGCTTGTGACCCTGGGTTAATAAGTACCGCGCATATAATATATAAATAATTATACACATATATATATATATTTATTTATATTTATATACACACACTTTTCACATATATATATATATATATATATATATATATATATATATTTATATATTCAGAATATATATATATATCTTAATGTATATTTCAGCAGAAACCTTTCTTTTAAACATCTTTCATTAAATATGGCAGACAAGGAAGATTTCATTAAATTTTTATTTAGATTTTCCAGCATCCTTACATTTTTCTGTTTCGTAGGAGGAAGGGAGTACAAAAATGTTCCATAATTTTCACTATCCCAAGCCCTTTTAGTCATTTTCAAG
Source organism: Acanthosepion lycidas (assembly GCA_963932145.1). Taxonomy (NCBI): domain Eukaryota; kingdom Metazoa; phylum Mollusca; class Cephalopoda; order Sepiida; family Sepiidae; genus Acanthosepion; species Acanthosepion lycidas. Next base: position 45,070,572 of record OZ010607.1, on the reverse strand, counting down.
TTTCTTTTCTTTTTTTTTTTTTTTGGTGTTTTTAGTTTTTCCTCGTGTTTTGACTCTAAGTTGTATTTTATTTTTGTGTTGTTTTTCAATAGAAGCGTACATATATACATATGTAAAAATTTCTCAGAGTTAACCTGTAGAAAAATTCTTCTAGTTGCTAATGACATTTTGTTTATAGATACTGTGTTTCAATAAATTAATTTCATTTTTTGCCTTGAAAAAGTCCACATTGGACAAAATGTACTAGTTTTCCTCATGTCTTTTTCCTTAATATATATATATATATATATATATATATATATATATATATATATATATAAATAGATAGATATAGATACGCTCCTAAACTTTATCTATCTTTGAAGACATGAAATGATTCTATAGGTTTGTATAGTCTTTTTATCAAAATAGTTACTTTTGTGTAAAATTTGATGCAAAATAAATCCACAGAAAGAGGCACAACCAACTAGTATTTATAATTTGTGTGATATTTATAATTTCCCTGATATGGTGTGCCAAGCCCCTGCCTGATTCTCTGAAAAATTACAGTGGAGAGATTTTCATGCAGCTAAAATGAAGGAATAAATAGCTCCTTTCATCAGTCATTAATCAAGTTGCAAACGTTATCAGGTTGCTGACTGTTAATAATTACAGGAATTGTAAGATCGGCAATCAAACTCTGATTACAGACTCCACAATATTTTACAAGATGTAAAAAATATGTTCAAAACTGCAATGCAAATCATAATGCATTATAAATGTTGGAAATTGAAATTCTGTTTTTTTCTCCAGCTCTTATTTGTTGGTTTTCTTCTTTTTGCTTGCATCCACTAATTCTTTAGAAATTGCTATATATATATATATATATTGTTATATATATATATATTATGTTATATATTGTTATATTATATATTATGTTATATATATATATATATATATATATATATATATATATTACAATATTACATCGAAAACATGTCAAAATCACTAAACAATTTCAGTCATGTTTCAATGTGTATCAATTGCATCTCATCAGGCGATTCTAAATTACTGGTGAGTGAATTATTTATTTAGATTTAAATGCAAAATACAACCTCTTTTACAAAAGAAAAGGAGGTATTATAAGGTTTGTGGGCTTTACTCAGATTAACTGATCGAATATAACCTATGTTAAAATTAACCTAAGGGAAGAAGCAAAAATTAAGAAATTATTTTTCATAAATAATATTGCTCTACTTTGTATTCAGCCCTGTTTTAATTTAAATCTTATGAACATTGGAATTGTACTCTATTCATTCTCATCTTACCTGGATATATATATATATATATATATATATATATATATATATATATATAATTGTGTATTTTGGCAGCAATCCCTCTTTTATACAAGTTTCCTTAAAAATGACTGACAAGGAGTAATTTTTTAAATACCTTGTTTTCTATGTGGAATGTGTAATAGTTACAGAATCACAAGCCAAGTGGATTTCCCATACTAACAATATTAGTAACTTCTAAAGGATCAATATATATATATAGATAGATAGATAGATAGGTATATGCCACAACTATCACTGTTTCTGTCTACCCAATTTCACTTACAAGACTTGGGTCAACCATTTTCAATTTTTTTCATTGATTATTTTTCTTCTTTGGCCTTGCCAGTTTTTTTTGTTTTTTTTTACTTCATCACACTCCAGATCAAACCGCAGCCAATGTCTTCCAACTTGAAGACTGTCTTGGTCACAAACATGTGACCGTTGATTCCATCATGGGAACTCTTGGCCCTGGCCATTGATTTCTGTCTAGGAAGTCCCCTGGCCAGCAATGCTCTGTCATCATAACACTGGATGTATACATAGCTATGAGCCCATACTACCCCAAGTCAAAGGTCAATTGTTATCTTTCCACTTTATCCTCATAATTTCCACTTCCTTGAATTTGAGTGGCTCTCAAGTCTTGTATTGGGTGATATTTAGTAAAAAAAAAAAAAAAAAAAAAAAAAACTTGGCCCTGAAGTACCAAGGAGGAGAACTGACTGGTACAGCTGCCATGAAATTATTCATGGAACCGACAGATGGAAGCTACATCATATCAATGGGAAAGTGACTAAAGTCGAGATACCAAGTCAGGACCAATAACTGGAAAGATATCTTCATGCTTTTTTATATTATTATTGTACATTGTGTCTAAGTTTCTACTTAACAGATTGTGTTTTTTTTTTGTTTTTTTTTTTTTGGCTCTCCTTTAGTTAAGGAAGCCCTGTAGGTCAAAATATACACAGTTTATTGCAAGTTGTTAAGAGAGAATTAGAAAAGGACTCATATTGTGCCCCTCACAAATGAGATCTTTTTTTTCTACATATATGTACACATATGCACATGCACAACTAGATACACATATGCATGTGAGCAAAATTTAAAAATAGCAGGATACTAAAAAAAAAATCTTCCACATAGCAGGTGACTCCTAGGAATTTTTATCTAAAATGAAAAATGTTAGGTCTTATGGCAGTTGTTCCAAAATGGTGCATCACGACTCATCGGTGCGTCAGAAGAGGACAGAATGACTGAAAGACAATCAAAGATTTAGAAACAGTTTCAAAAAATTCATATACCAAAAATAAATGATTTCAAAATTTCACAAGTTATTATGGGTTACTTGTAATTGCATGTATGAGTACCAGTATAAATAGTTCTAAATAATTATTGACCGATTTTAACATTGTGATATTTTTATATTATATCAATTATTAAGAATATAGTAACTAGGATCTGCAAATTGGAGGAGAGAGTTATCAACGATAATATTCTGACTTTATGCAGTTATCTCTTTTTAACCTTTTCTGGGGGTTTTTTTATGTTTAAATGTACTTTTTATCAGATAAAATTTGGTGAGGCACGAGCAAAATTTCAATCCAAAAATGCAGCCCAGAGAAAAAAAGGTCTGTTTTAAAACATTCAAATTTGTTAGATGAAACATTGTCATTATACTCTTTTATCATCCTATTTTGATTGCTTTTTAATGCACCACATTAAATATTGAAGAATAAATACTCAAATCTCTGTCTTGGTTAGGTCTTCATTTTCCAATTGTTACTGCTTACTTAAAAAAAATAAAACAACCCAAGAATTGCAATGACAAGTGACAAAAAATAACAAGTAAGGCTTTCTTCTTCTGTGTGCTGCATTCCTTCAGGATATAGGCGATCATGCCCCTCCACAACTTCCTATCACTTGTGGCCTTATCATTTTTTATCTCTTTGCTAAAGCTGCCACAGTTTCCACCACTCATTCACACAAACACACCAAGTATGTGGCTTGCTGCTTTCCCCTATTTCTCTTACATTCAATATGTCCCATGAGAGTTAAGTTCTCCAGGTTTTACTTCCTCATTGTGTCCAAGGAATTTCAGCTGTCTTTTCCTGATTCTGAGTATAAGTGTTCTTCCTGTTGCCATTTTCTTTAAGACCTCCTTGTTGCTCTGTCCAATGATAACAATGCTGCATCCAAGAGCTTTAGACAACTTCAGACTATTATATCTACTACTTCTAATACTACTACTTAGATAATAAATTTAAGATGAATAAAAACTAGCCAAGATTAATAAGGAGAATGCTTCATCTTAGAAATTTAGACACATTAATGTTATTATATTCATGACTACTATGACAAAAATTAATTATGACAAAAGTTAATCTAAGAATGACACATTATTATTATTATTATTATTATTATTATTATTCCTACTGCTATTAATATTACTAAGACAACCAAATTATAATGAAAAAAGTCTCATCAAACGTTAATAATGATAATGAAATTTGTATGCTGCCTGTTGATGGATTGCTGTGCCAAACTTGACATATTTATAAACCTGCACTTTTAGAAGTCTACTATTCATGCATGCATTGCATAGTGCTGCCACACCTGGTCTGGCACTTCTGCTATGCATCTAGAGATTCTTGGCAAAAATCCTAAGAATCAGCAATGTTATTGGTTTTGAGCTGGCATCTCAGCTTCAATCATTTTTCCACCACAATAACGTAGCTACCCTGTGCCTTTTCCATAAGTATTTTCAATGTAATTATTCTGATGAATTTTCCTCTTTGGTACCTAGACTTTATGAATTTAAGTGAAGTACTAGATTGGCGGCAAGGTATCGTCATTTTACAGTTGAAATTGCTAGATGTAAGTTCTATGTTAACAGTTTCTTCTGTCACACTTCTCACTTGAGGAACTCTCTTCCAGTTTCTTGCTTTGCTGACATCTATGATCTTCAAAGATTTAAATGCAAATTTTCCAGGGAAGACTAATTTCTATAGCCTTGGTTGCTGACCAGTCTAGGAGAAAAAATTTTGAAACCAAAATTGGTTGGTCACAGTGCTGGCAATATCATCCTGTCAAAAAAAAAATGTTGCTATGGAAACCACAGCAGTAACATCCTAGCCTGGTGAGGCTATGGCTCTAAATGCCAGATGAGTCAACAAGTTTAACAATAACAATATAGCATCTCACTCTCCATTCTCTTAACGATATTAAACTTTAATTTTGTTTTTTTTTTAAATAATTTTTGCTAACAGCTTCAATTACTGATACTCTATTGGTCTCTTTTTGCTAAAATTTACTTACTCACTAATTATAAAACTACTGTACTTTAAAAAAAACTAATAAACAATAAAATTCTGTAATAACAAAGGGTTTGATTTACAGAATAGTTTGATTTTTAATATTTTTCAGCCAATACAGAGCCACTAAATATATGAAGTCTAATAAAAATATTGGGTCTGTTGCTATGGTAACAGAGCTAAAGTATTCAGAGGAAAGCTGCTTGGTACAGATTAACCTTGAACTCTGTTACAAATATACACTAAGTTATAACATTCTTGCTCACTGTTTCCATTGTTTATAGCAGCCCTTGGTAGGAAAGTATGTAGAGGTGTGGTCATCTCACTACACCACAAAGATTCCATCAGCGACCATGGCTTGCACAGCAGTTTTTGGCAAAGGATAACATTCCCCATAACTGATAACGATCATATTCCCCAGATCTAGTCCCTTGTGACTTTCCCTTTCCAAAAATCAAATCCCACTTGAAAGGAACAAGATTTCAAGAAGTTGAGCCAATCCAAGAGAATGCAACAAGGCAGCTGCTTGCTATACGAAAATAGGAGTTCCAGAAATGCTTCCAACACTGTTTAAAAAATAAAAAATGTATGCTAGATAACAGTTGACCCTAGACTTGAAGCAGTCAAGATTGCAGTGATTGGAGAAGCCTCCTCTCAGGAGTCTTTTTCCACAAGGCAGTGGCTCTTGAGAAGAAGTTGTCTGAATGGAAAGTCCTCCTTACTTTGGAATACAAAGTGTCAAGAATACAGGTCTGGTTTAAAATATCAGTAGTTCTTCTAGGCAATTCAGAATGCCAAGAGAGAAATCACAGCAGTTTAAATAGGATCTAATGGCCCAATCCACCCTGGGCAGGAAGGGATACAAGTCTATGCTCCTGCTGCTGCCATTGCTGATAAGAACAGTCCATTAAGTTGGGGAGGGAGAGAACTGGTTATACCCGTTTTAATAAACAATTATTAACACAAAGAGAATGAGGATAATTTTTCTGAGTGTACATGGCATGGTGACTCTTAACTGTAAATGTCTGAACTGGTGTAACTAAGGAATGTAGCCTATCCAAACATTTTCCATGGAAATAGTGATAGAGTAGTGAGAGGCTTGCAACATTTTTTCTGTAGGAAAGGGGTTGTAGGATGGAAAATCATTCATTATTCACAAGGCTTCATAGAAGCTTTTGAAGTCTTTCGAGGCTGGAAAGAGTATTTTGGGCAACTCCAGTCCAGATACATATGGCATCAATGCTTCATTTTCGTTGGATTTGATTCATGTAAAGACAGGGAATGGTAGAAAGATTCACATATTTTCTGAAGCAATACAAAGAACCAACCATTTTTGCATCATATTTAACAAGGAATTGTATATATGAGTTCTACATGAGATCTGGGTTGGGCTAACCCAAAAGGTGTTCAAAGTAAGGAATTATTCAGCATGACTGAAGACAATTCTGGATCTATTTGGTAATGGTGAAATGTTACTAGCTTGTTACCAGGGGATAATACTGTCATTAAATATCCTTCCACAGCTTTGTATGCTCTATCCCTTTTTACCAACCCAATATACTGATTTGAAGACTTTACATAATTGGAGCTAGCTACACAATCACATTAGGAAAATCAGCAGCTTAGTAAAAATTTTAATATGGTCACAGAATACATTAACTTCTAAATTTCATTATTCATTTTCAGGAATAATCAGTCATTTGCCCTGGTGAAAAGGTTCAACTTAATCTCTAAGTTTGATTCTTGCCTCAACTTTGAGATGAAGTAAAAAAAAAAAATATTTGATCCCCACCTACATCCACACACATCATCTTCTCCTCCCCAAATTCCTCTTCTCCTCTTAATTGATGTGACTGACTCAATAACAGCTCGTAAATATTTCATCTGAATTTTTGATTAGATATCATTACCCATTACATTAAATACCTCAGTGTATGGATCAGTTATAACAAATTATAGAAGATAAGGAAATTGAATACAGAAAAGGCTGTGCTGGTTGGTAGTTTCGCCCAATACCACAAAATGCTACAAAACCAAAACATTAACCACGTTCATGTCCTTAGCCTTGTCAGATTGAGATTTTCATATGGATGTCATGAATGGTGCCAAACCCATTCAGAAATATATATAAACTGTCAGTTGTAAATGACCACTTTCTCAAATAAAATAGATTCCAGAGAATGAAGCCTGTTGGTCTTAATTAAAATTATCTTTCATTAAACCTCATGGACTGCTACTAAAGAATCTCAAATACCTGCACAAAATAACAGAAACCACATATCTTGAGAACTTTCAATGGCAGCAACAATTAAAACATGTCACTCAAAGAGAAAATAATGACTTAATCAAGATGTTGACTGTTGTGTTGTAAATAGGAAATGTTGACACACATATAGAAAATAATAAGTAGTTTATTCCAGAGAATAATATGGTACATGGGTGAGAACACACACTAATGGAATAAACAGTTAATTGTTAATTCCCTCAGTAAGAGAGAGTGCTGTTTAAATAGTCTTAAACTGGTCCATCTTTTGGGGGTGTTCAGCTACTCCACAACATTGATGTTTTACACTACTTTAAACAAAAGATCAGGAAAAAAACTGCAATCAATATTGGAAAGAGCAATAACAGTTACTAGGCATGAGAAGCCTATTTTCCTGAAATATTGCTTTAATACAAAGTTTAATAGTTTATAAATTTCAACTGAAATACCAACATACCAAATGTGTAACATACCAAATGTTTCCATAGGAGAGAATTACTAATTTCTCCATTACCATTAGCATTTGCTAAACAATTTGCATTGTCTTAGTAAATGTCATCTAACTGGAAATGATGCAGTTTTAAAAAATAATATAGCTTTTGAGCAAAATTCAACATTTTAAACTTATTTTTCTAATTCTGTCTGAATTTCTGGGATGAGGAGTTATCATTACTTAAACTATCTTCTGTTTTTTTATCTAGTACTAGTCAGTTATTGATTGCCTGTTTCCACTCAGTACAAGTACACACTGCCTGACTCAGGGACTGAATTTACAATAACTATGTCACCAAATTCACAAACCAACACTTTAATCACATGAGACAATTTGCTCTAGTGAACTTGAAGCCTGCAAAGTTCTCACCATATTCAAGGAGAGATTCATAAAAAATCCTATGGTTTAATCATTTGGTAACATTTACCAAGTGGGTCAAACTGAGAAATTATCAGCAACCCCCTTGTATATAGATAGATACACATTATTTTCCAAATAGACAAACTAGAATTATGATACATATGCATACATGGATTACACATACAAACACAGCTTAACAGGACAGATGTATGTGAGGTCTGCTTAACCAGTGAAGAACAAACAACACAAAATTAAAAATAGCAAATTTTTCTTTTCTCCTCCATATTGCATTTTCTGATGAAGCTTTAATAAAAGCGAAGCAAGTTAAATTTGTAAATGTTTCCTATTTGTTATTTATCATATCATAAACAGATATATATGTACTAAGGGAGATAGATATATACATACATACTGAGTGAGATAGATAGTTACATACTGAGTGAGATAGATAGATAGATAGATAGATAGATAGATAGATAGATAGAAAGACAAATAGTTTTGATAGATAGATGAACATAGAGACAGACAGATAAACAGACTGACATATAGATATTGATATATATATATAAATATAAATCCGTTACTCTACTTTTGTAGCCCTGGCATCGATGACCCAGAAATTGAACAAGTGATCGGCTTTGAGTTGAACTGCGAGATGCTCAGCTCCACTTGAATGCTTGAAGTCTGGAACTCAGACGGCGAAAAAGTCACTTTGATTTCCACATTTCCATTTGCTGGAACAGTTCCTGAAAGATTAGGTTTTAAAAAAAATCTGAAATAAGATTTGACTTTTTCACATGACCATCCATTTATTTGTGGGTGAGTCAGTAAATTTAATACAGACATTGCTTATTCTTGGGACAGTTAAGATGGTGAAAATGTAGATTTGGATTATTAAATTCTGTTCAATCTATTGTAAAGCAACAAGACCAGTGAAGATATCGACTGAGGATAGAATTCCTTAACATTGGCTTTTGAAAATGTCTTTTCTAAATCTATTTTAAAATTTTTAGATAAAACATTATCATTTTATTAGTAGATTGTCTTTGTCTACTAGGCAGAAAAAGGAAAATTGTGTAGCTAATTGGAGAGAACTTGTTGAAGGAATGAACAATGATAGGAGGTAATAATGAAGATTGCATCAACACAAAGAGTTGGAATAAAAAGACACACTAAGATAGAATCTAACTAGTAATAAATAATAGCAATAATACTGATTGTACCAACCTGAAATATTGGGATAAGAATCAATGATTATAAGTTGAAGTAAGACTAGTAATAAAATTTCAGTAATGATGTTTGTAATGACCTAAAGTATTGGGATAAGAATCAATGATTATAACTTGGAGTAAGACTAGTAATAAAATTCCAATAATGTAGATTATATCAATCCATTGCGTTAGTATAAAAAACAACAATAATATGTAATAAACTACTATTTTGTGATTATTTCTCTATAACATGTATTGCAAAAACATTAAAATGATCTGTTTGAAGCTTTTTGAAGTTTTACCTTTACATATAATTCCTGCTTCCATTATATCAAAATGTTCCATTTCGGTAACAATGTGGGTGTTTACATTATCTTTATATGATTATTAGCATTACATTTTTTCATAATGTAGCTGACAATAATTTTGACTGAACAAATAGTGTTTTAATTTATTTTTAAATATAATTTATTATTGTGAAGACGTATTGAAAGGATGGAGGTGGAATCTTTATTGGTAAATTTATATCCAGGATTGTACGATATCTTTCAAAACAAAACTAATGCCAGTACAATGTACTGGCATAAGTTTTGTTTTGAAAGACATGATAGGATATGTAAAAACATAGATACATAGGCTTATTTTTTTGTTAAGGCAGAACCAGAATTAATCTCACACAAATTAAGGCAGGTCCTGCCTGACAAGGATTTGACATAATGATATGAGGCCAGATGCTCTTCCTGACATCTAACTCAGGCACTCGTGGTTGTACGAGTACACCAATTCTAAGAAGATTCTCATTCAAAGCTTGGGACCCTATCCAAGCCTTATATATATATATATATATATATATATATAATGTTAGGTTGTAATCATAGGAGAATATTTCTCTTAAAATATTTTAATTCTGGACAAATATATTATTTGTTTGTTTGTTTTGGTTTTATGGCATATCAACCACTGTGGGTTATTTAATGCCAAACCCAGTTTATATGAATTTTAAATGCCTATTTTGTATGGAATAAAAATGTATAGCTGGCAACATTATTGTTTAAAAAAAACGTATAGCTGGCAACATTATTCCTTTTACAAAAAAACGTATAGCTGGCAACATTACTCCTTTTACAAAAAAACGTATAGCTGGCAACATTACTCCTTTTACAAAAAAACTTAGAGCTGGCAACATTATTGTTTCAAAAACTTAGAGCTGGCAACATTATTTTTCTGAAAACATTATCTGAGACCTTGCTGTTGGATGCAGTTTATCGCCGTACCCAGGACGTGGATGTAGTTTATCATCATACCCAGGACGCGGATGTAGTTTACCGTCATACCCAGGACGCGGATGTAGTTTACCGTCATACCCAGGACGCGAGTAAAACTTGGAAAACTAGGAGTTCACTATTTGCCCATAGCTGGGACCCTAACAGGTGCTACCACCTCGGGTCAAGGTGGACCTGGGAACACCAGCAATTAAGAGGTGGTTCCACGCTCCTCAAAACCTCCAGATCAGAGGCCTTGCTGTTGGATGCAATTTAACGTCATACCCAGGACGCTTCATTGGGAGGGTCTTACCCCTCTACAGAGGTGCAGTCGGAGTATTCTAAAGCCCCAGCCGACAGGGCCGACAAATATATTATCCAAATATCACTTTCACTTCCCATATTTTAGGCTACATATCGATTACACCCACCCCCTCTTTAACCACTTTAAAATCTATTATTACTTAATGAATTACCCAGCATTCTTCTTTTAAACTTTAAGCTTCCTTTTGTTTTTTTAATTTTTTTTTTACAATAGCCCCCTACCTACACCCTATTTTCTGTATTTACACCCCAATATTATATTTAGCTTATCTTAAATTTGAGCGTGTAATTCAGCGTTCCTCCTATGAGACTCAGTATATTTTTTTAAAATCATAAGTAATAATTAGTGCCTGATGAGTTGGTAGAACAACAAAACTCATATATATATATATATATATATATATATATATATATATATATATTCATGAATCATTCATACAAAAAACAAATATAGCGGTTAATGATTTAAATGGCAAGAATACATCATCGCAAACAATATAAATAAGATACAGCAACCACGAACCTGTATATGAATGATATGATCCCTGTTGACAAATTCCAGTTGCATAAGGTCTTTTTAATTTTTTACAAGCTTTCGTCTGTTCCTGCAGACATCATCAGGTATGGAAGTAGATTTTGTTCTTGTTTTTACTTCTCGGTAATAAGAGGACAACGAAAATAGAGATGTAATCCGAAAAATTAAATCATTAACCTCTATATTTGTTTTTTGTATCAGTGATTCATGAATTTATGAATTATAATTGCACCTTTTAATTGAAATATATATATATATATATATATATATATATATATATATATATATATATATATACATGTTTCATTAGAGATGACTGAGAAGATACTGCGATTAAGCTTTTTAGTTAATTTTTCATTGTGTTATCATACAAGTGAAAGGAACAAGGAAAGTAACACCACAACATTCAGAAAAAACTGTGCCTTACAGCAAATAAAAACAGCTGAAAATGACATCCAACATTTAAATAATGAAATCCAAAAAACATAATGAGACATTAAAAAACACTTTGACCAAACCCAGATATAAGGAAGCAATGCACCACCTCAACCTTAGTATTAATAAACACCAACTTGCACACAAATAATTACAAAAAATCTATGTAAACTATATCAAAGAAACATTCTACTGCCCAATAGCTGTGATAAAACCTGTGTAGTCATAAATTAACAGATGACCAAAACGAATTCTTAAATTTAGGGGAAAATTCCCATCTCCAATCTAAATTTGACGTCCTTACAAAGAAGACCGAAATTGAAATTCTACACCAATCACTATCCCAACTCAAAGCACGTGGAGACATAGCAGTTCACTCAGACCTAAGAGATCTCCTTAAAGCAGAGGGCTGAAAAAAAGCTCTCCTCACAACAACTATAATAATATCCTAATAACAAAACTAAAAATCACTGCAAATTCTAAAATGTATAAAACCAACCCACGGTATTTTAGCATGACTCAAAGTTGAAAATGTATTCACAAACATCCTCATTGATTAAACTATTAACATAATCTTTAACTCCATGTACACAAATAATTCCATCCTACCTCCATCCATCAAACCAAATATCCTCAGAAAATTATTACATGCATGCAAAACTAAAGTCCCTTCTATGACCATAATGGCAACATCTACACTCAAACTAATGGTGTTAGTATGAGAAATCAGCTCGGCCCATGCTTTTCCAATTACATAGAAAACATATTTAAGCTGGTCACTAAACCCAAAATATATGTCTGCTACATGGATGATATTTTTATTTTAGTGAAAAACAAACAAGAAATAAATAATCTTAAAACCACATTAAAAAAAATATTTGTCCTTGACTTTACCTATGATCTGAGTCAAAAGAATAAACTCCTATTTCTAGACATTCTTGTAGAATACAATAACATCACTTTCACCATCTCATTATATAAAAAACCCACTAGGAGAAACTCCTGCCACCTTAATTTTAAGAGTGAATGCTCACTTAGATATAAAATAGCAGTTATAAAAAAATTTCCTAAAGAGAGCACACAAGAATTCATCCTCTCATCTACTTTTCCTTACAGAACCCATCAATGCAAAATAGACACTAGTTAACAATGGTTTTCCTAACTACCTCATCGACCACCAGATTAGACTATTTCTTTCTAAAGTAAACAGACAAAAACAATAATATTAACATCTTCTACAAAAGCCAAATACACGTCAACTATAAGCAAGATGAATCTTCACTTAGAAATATCATAAAGAAATACACTACCCCAGTCGACCTGAACAAGAAAATTAATTATCTATTATAAAAAATTTAAAATAGCTAACCTTAGCATCAAAAATAGCAACACACCTACAAAATCAAAACTATGAAGAACCAACATTATTTACAAGTTCAAATGCCCTTAAGGAACCATGTTCCTGATCAAATCAAATTCATAAATAATTACATTGGTCACACAACTTCATGCCTATCCAGATGACTTACGTTACACCTAACTGACCACAGCTGTATTGGAACAGTTTTAAACATACATAAAAACCTACCAGATTCTAGTAGAAAATACAAGCATAATAACATCATCCACATGTAAAAAAGATTAAAAAAAATGAAAGCCCTGATAATAAAAAAGAAAAGCCAACACTCAATGACATTAACTATGAACATGGCCACAATGTGCTGACCATGTTTGGAAAATAAACACCACCTCTATAACTTTAGGTACATACATAACACAACCTATACATTCAGTGAAAAATAAAATAAAAATTGCCCTTGATAATGGCTAAAAGTATAGATGAAAGCACTCAGAAATGCAAAACATTTGGACAGTTTTTACACACTTTTTTCCCAGAAAAGAAAACACTTGTAAAAACACAAAAATAATTAAATACAAGGCTTAATCAAAGTAGCTTCAATGGAGCATGTATAAAAGAGGGATTGTTGCCTAAATACACAATTTTATATATATATATATATATATATATACATATATATATACATATATATATATATATATATATATATATATATATTTACATATTTATATATATATATATATATATATATATATATATATATATAAAACCGCCATGAAAAGAAAAAATTTATTTTTATTACCACTCATGAGGATAATAGATAAAAAGTAAAACTGAAAAATGGGCTAGCTAACTGGTTTCGAACCTTGCTCAACAGAGCTAAATCGGGGTTAATAAATTTTAATAGAATTATCACTAAAAAGATGGAAAATATGTATGTGGGGAGAATATATATATATATATATATATATATATATATATATATATATATATGTATGTTAGCTGTTGGCACCTATAAGATGTGCATTCACCCTTTGACAGGGTTTGTTTTTCATCCTGTGAGTTAATGATAATGCCCAATGCTGCAATATTTAACTAGAGTAAGCCTACTAGTATTGATAAGAAATTGGGATTACATTATACATGAGCTATATGAAAAAATCAGGTTTGTTACAAAAATCCAGGAGTTGACTTATACCATAATTCTTTAAGATTAAGAACTTTTAATGTCAGAATGTTTGACTTACTAGATTTTTTTCAAGAGAAGACTTCATTGTTGGAATTTACTTTGCCTGAAAGATATTTAATTATCAAAATGCTGGAACCATGTTGCCTGCTGATGTTATTAAATTTTTAAATTTCATTAATTGCAGCTTCCCTATTTGAAGTCTCTTGACTATTTTAAGGCCCATAATATTTTGTGTATTTGTTGACTAACAGCAATTTGGATTTGAAAAATTTTCTCCATCAAGGGGAAAACAAGTTTTAATTTAATTTTTGAAAATGCCTGTTCATACAGCCTATTTCTGCTTGAACATCAACATGCCAGAAAGACATTGGAATTGTTGTCTCATGGTCGACAAAAGAGCTCAGATGTTTGCATTTTGTGGAATCAATTTGGCCAGATATTTTCACTGACAAGGCATGTCTGTCTATTTTTTTATTACGTTTCCAGTTCATGTATGAGCTGCTATACATCTAGATTAAAGCGCTAGAGAAACTATTCAAATTTCATAATGTTTTTTTCAAGTATTTTTATTTTTATTTTCATCTTCACCCGTTGGTTTGCTGGTAGAGAAATGTCTACAATCTGGTGTACTTTCACTTTATCTGGGAGATGTAACTGTTAATTTCTCCCTATCTTTCCCTCTTTCTCTGTTATTGTGAATTCTTATTAATAACAAACTTTTCACAATCTTGCTTTACATTCAGACCCATAGCTAGACACCACTCTACATTTTCAAAATCTAAGGGAAACGTTATCATGGAGGTCAGAAAATGTGAAAATGAAATCCAAAGGCACATTTGGGTAGTGAATGATGCCTTTCAAAAGCGAAACAAAGCATTAAGAAACAGGAAAATATTGTTAGAAACAAAGAAAAAAGTGCTTAAATATCAGGCCTCCTATATGGCACTGAGGAAGGAGAGACATGAAGCAACAGAAAAAAGAAATGAGAACTGAATTGTTATGTAATATCCATCCTCATATATGGCAATGAATGCTGGACAATCTCCTCACAGATGGAGGAGAGACATTAAGCAACAGAAACAAAGTACTGAACTGTTACATAATATCAGTCCTCCTATATGGCAGTGAATGCCGAACAATCTCCTCACTGATGAAGGAAAGATGTGAAGCAACAGAAACAAAAAAAAGAGTACTGAACTGTTACATAATATCAGTCCTCCTGTATGGCAGTAAATGCTGGACAATCTCCTCACTGATAAAGGAAAGATGTGAAGCAACAGAAACAAAGAAATGAGAACTGAACTGTTTATGTAATATCCATCCTTATATATGGCAGTGAATGCTGGACAATCCCTACACAGATGAAGTAGAGAGATGAAACAAGAGAAATGTGGTTCTAAAGCACTCCCTGAAGAAGAGAGCAATTAGGTACTTTCTGGAGCAACACAAGAAAGCAAACAATTTCCCAGCATCTTTAATGATGGATCACACCTAAGATAAGTGGGGAAATTGTTCAAATCAAGCAAGAGTCATAAACCATTCATAATGCCTGCTGAAAATAAAGAGTTTCTATGGTGGTGATGAAACAAGGAAGATAATTAGCATCCACAGGTATTTCACTAAACAAAGAAAAGAGTACTAAACTGTTATGTAATATCAGTCCTTCTATATGGCAGTGAATGCTGGACAATCCCCACACAAATGAAGAAGAGACTAGTTAGCAATGGGAATGTGGTTATACAGAAGGATGATGAGAATACTATGCACGGAACATGTGTGCAACAATGACGTTTTAGAGAAAACAGAAACAAAAATAAACTTAAACTTATCATCAGAAAGAAAGAGTTTACATTTATAAGAAACATGAGGAAAGAGGGTTTGGAAAATTTGATACTTACAGGACATATTGAAAGTAAGAGGGACAAAGAAAGCAGTGCATAACCTACTAAACAAGCTTGTTTAAATGGTTGGCAGAAGAGAGATTAATAGTGATAGAAAAAAGACAATCTTTACTAAGACGTAAAAATGGCAGGAAAATGTGAAGAGTCGTAACTTCCCCCATTGTAAAGGAACACAGCACATAGAAGAAAAATAATTTTAACATGAGCGATTTCTATAACAAATAAAAGAATTGATTTATTATAATGGTTGGCCAAAGTATGTCTATTTTCAGGGGTAGCTGGCTAATGTCTGCTTTGGTAGATTTCTCTTTCTTCAACACCTACAGTGCCACCCTGTAGTTAATACTGCAACTATGATGTCAGTAATGTCTTCTTGGAGAGAGCCTATAATCTGTAATCAATGGTTGAACAAGACCAGTATGCTCAAACCCTCAGTTACAATGGCTTATAATTTAGTGTTTCCAAAGAGTTTCCTCTACCCAATTTAATTCACAAGGCTTCACATGGTTTTCAGGCAATTCCCAACAGTTATACATACTAGACTTCATCTGCTATGCCAATATTATCAAAAAGTCATCTCCTTAACAAATTGGCCATGGTGAGACACCAAAACTTAGATCTAATGGTTAGAACATTCACATTCTAAGTATTCAAATATCCACCCATGTTACATGAAAAGAATGTTTTAATATTTGTTATAATAAATCCTGTTAGGAAAGAACTGATAAAAAAAAAAGGTGTGTTCAATCCTCACTGGGTGACTGACTACTATAAACCTTGTATTACACTATGCTGAACTCTAGACACTTAAATTCTTAATCCTAAATAGTCCTAAATTAATCCCAAATCCTAATAACTCTAAATGAATCCAAAATCCTAAATTAATCCATAATCTAAATTAATCCTAAATTAATCCTAAATAATCCAAAGTTAATTTCTAAATACTTAACTCCAAGCACTTAATTTTTTGATCAGCTCTGATCAAGTGCTTATTGTATTAATATTGCTGACACTGGCTCAAGTCCCAGGTTTGTAGCACCCTTAAAACTTTTCACTTTTTAAACCAAGAATTTGTAAATAGAATTTTTTGAATTATAATGTGAAATGTTTCAGTGCAATCGATTTGGAGTCTTTTGAGGTAAAGAGAATACGTTATTGGTATTTGATGTCTGAGAATCTTATTTACATCGAGATACGCCAAGTTTAAAGAAGACAGCAGATAAAAAAATATATCCATTAATGTAAGCTGCAGTGTTTTATTAATAGCATTTCATGGAGACATATATGAAAATCTATTATACGTAATATAATACATGCATATATATGTGTATGTGTGTGTGTTATACTAACAATGTTATGGATGTGTAGTTTGTGTAAATGTTATCAAGGAAAGTGAAATTGGCAAGCTGATTTCAAATTCCTACCTACATTTTGTGATAATATACTACGGAAATCCATCTTCTCTCCCCCAGGTATGGGTTAAATACTGGGTAGACAGAATTTTTGATAGCAGTCAGTCTATGAGAAGGACTAATTTGAATTCAGAACTATGGAGAAGGAAAAAGGAAACCATGCTACTATCTTTCATGGTAATTCACATATAAGAAGAAAGGTAAGTGTGGGGAGCCATGATCGCCTTTATCCTAAAGAAACATGACATTAAAAAGTAAACTAAAATATCCAGCACTATGTAGGCTAATTTTCTTTACTTTATTTTTCTATACCGTCATTTCATGTGCTTTGATATTTCCCATGTAATTTTTTTTTTTTAGTCAAGTTCATCCCAAGCAAAGCAGTAAAGCCACTGTGACACAAGGGGTTACTGGGTGTGAAAGAATTAGAAACAGGAAAATTGCAAGAACAGTGGGAGAGTAATCAGGAGCACTGTAGATAGTGATTGACATTGCATTTAAATTTTTGCAGATTAAAGTTGGCTGGAAAGCATAGAGCCAGAAGAGAGTACTCCAAGTGAGAAGTGCAAGAAAAAAAAAAACTGTTAGCATAGAATTTATGGTTACATCTAACAAGTTCAACTGTAAATTGATGAGACCTCATCACCAGTCTAATACTGCACTTAAATTCAAAGAGTCTAGGAACCATAGCGAAGAGCAATTACCATGAAAGTATTTATAGAAAAGGCAAAGGGAGGCAACATTATGGCAGTGAGAAAGTGACTGAAGATGAGACACCAGATCAGGGCCAGTAATATTACTGATTCTTCTTTGGATTTTATCAGGGAGCTCTAGATAAATAGCAGGAGCATCGGACCATACATGGCAACAATATTCTCAGCATGGACAAATGATAGACTTATAGATATGTAAGATTGACTCAGGAGAGAAAAATCTAATAATTATTGATATTATTTACATGCAGACTATTGTCCTTATTTTTGTTGATGTTTAATGTTTCAAATTGTGTGCCCTCCATCCTTCATCAGGTGTTTGTTGATCCTGTTAATCTACTGGGAATTCTGAACAGAAACCTTTATTTAATCAACAGGAGTAGATGTTTCTCATTCCACTACCTATGCCTAAGAATATCATGTCTTCTTCTAATTTTTAGTACTGCTCAATATTTAGTACTGCACACTAAGGCAGGTTGAATTTTCACCATTTTTTAGAAAATCAACTTTGCACTCAGTGTGAAATCTGGTTGTTTGATGTGATACGTACTGACATCAAAAATTAGTTTTGAGCATTTAGGTTTAAAGATGATCTGAAAAATGTACCAAAATACCTAATTTCTGCAGGTTTTTACTTACAAACTGACTTCAAATTTTTACTATTTCCAAATAAAGTTAATATCTTTTGTGTTAGATACATTTAATAGAAAATATATTCAAACCAGAATTTTAATTATGAATCACCACAAGCAAAATATGCATTTTTTTACTGTATTTGATAAATAAAAACTGTGTAAAATTGTTACATATTACAAAAAAGATCATTTGATAGATCATAATTAATAGAAACAAAAAATAGATAAAAGTGTATATAACCCCATAATACTGCTGGGCATACATTATAAAACAAAATGCATTGTTTATTGAAAATCACACTAAAATTACTGCACTGTATAACATACTAGCAGCATGGCCCGGCGTTGCCCGTGCTTGATTCAAAAATCATACAACTCATACAGCAATCACTATCACTTGACTTAAAATATTTTTGCCCTTCCTTGCCTTTAAAGGAGTGCCCTTTGCCATGCTGATGTTGCTACATGCCTTACTTCTTGCCTGTCTCACACTGTGAATTTTTTCTAAGCTCTATACTAAACATTAAATGTTACGAAAAAAGAACTAAACAAAATGAACACAAAATGATCAGCTTTAAAAAAGGACACGTAACTGGAAAAACCGAATGAAAAAAGAATGTTAACAATGAATACTTTTTCACACCCAACCCAGTTCTGCGGAATCAGAATCAACGTTGAGTTTAAGCAAGTGAATGAGCCAATTGGAGTAAAGTGCCATGCAGATTTAAATTTTCCCACTCCTTGACAAATGCAGCTATCGATTTTTTTGCATGCTAGCATGCTAGTTAACATTCATGCCAGTCAGCTGTTGGCTCTCACGCTGGCCAATAGAATCTTCCTGCCTATTCGTGACAGCCAACTATAGGCTCTTACTCTGGCCAGTAGAAAATGGCTGCAAACTACATGAAAACTGCTGTAGGAGCATGAAAAAATCAATTATTTTCACTATCAATGGGAGTTGGGAAATGCAAAGTCAGTCTTGGCCTTCCCACTAACTTGGAGCATGTGCATGTAAATTTTGGTGCAAATCCGTCAAAAATTGCGGCCGTGCATTCATTATACACACACACACACACACACATCCTGCCTTTTATAGATAGAGATTACATCATAATATTGCTAAAGTGTTCAGTATAATTTCCCTTTGAAGTAAATGAAGGTCAATGATTTAGTAATAATGTGCTCATGCCATGCATCTTGTCCATATACAATTTGTAAAGCTTCAGTAAATTCTAAATTTTATAAAGCTGTGTTATACTGATCACAGGAATTAAATTCCAACACAACACAACAATTTTTAATATAAACTTAATCTTCAAGCTTGTTTCCTCAAAAAACAATAATGAATTGAAAAAAATATTTTGTGTTGTTATTTATCATATGAAACCCTAACTTTCAAATTGAGTGCAATGTCACAGTTCCAAAATTAACCTGCCCTACTTCTCACCCCAAAATCTGCAATATCATTAACTTGCAACTTGGCTTCAATCATCTTCCTACCTCTACTCTTTGGTACCTCAACTTCACAGATATAAGTGCAGTACCAGATTGGCAGTTAGGTCTTATCATGTTACTTTTTTTTTTTTGGTAAATGTAACTGTAAGTTCTATTTTAATAGTTTCTTCCTTCACACTTCTTGTCTGTAAAACACTCTTCCAGATTCATGCTTTCCTGTTAACTACAATCTTCAAATATTTAAATGCAACGTCGGTTGTCATCTTCTGTTTCCTTGAATCATGTTCTTTTCATTGTTCTTTCTCCTTAGTAACATTTTCACACTTTCTTTCACTCTGTTGTCTTTCATCCACAGCAACCCCTTGCAGCTTTGTGGCTATAGATATTATAAAAACCTAAGCCACAACTGGCCAACACTCTTTTATCTATTCTCAAGTTGGCTATATATGAATACCTTAGGGATTCTGTTGTCACTCAACCCAGTGAAGTTGTGACTGCATCAGGAAGGTCTCAATTCCACCAACGCTGTATTTTGTGAGATGATCAGCATTGGACATCCTATATTCAAAAGTATAGCCATGGATTGCATGGAGACAACTTTTGTGGAAGACATCAAGCTGATTGGTATGGGACCTATATGGAGTCTACAATTCTGAACAATACAACAGTGGTCAAAAAGGTCACTCTATAAACCCTTATTTTGGTGTCCAATTTGATAACTCTATCATTCCATAGATGGTGATGAAGCTTCCCAAATACACTTGTAACTTTGTCAATCCAATTTGTTATTTCATCATTAAGGGATGCATTTGCATTAATCTTGCTTCCTAAATATGTAAATGACTTCATATACTTCAAGTTCTTCCCATTAATTTGTATTGGAGTGTCTAGAATTTTTTTAAAATAACTGTATTTTTAAAATTCATTTCCAATCTGGTTGTTTAACTTTTATAAGCAATTGTTTTGTTGATGGCTTTTATCAATGGAATGCTTAATTATTCAAATAAAACTATTTTTGGTCCTGAAAGTGGTAATAACCCTAGCATTTAGATCACAGCTTAGTAGCAAAGGGAAATAAGCAGTGTATAAAGGGAAGTAGGAAATGGTGCTACTTTTTAAATAGTTTTGTTTGAAAATATGATAAATATTCACAATGATAATATATGGCATATATTAAATAAATAATTGCTAAAATATTTAGCATAATTGAAGATAACAGAAGATCTGAGGTCTATACAACATCAGGATAAATCTCAGAAGCAGCTCCATTACAGAGAAATTATATTAAAGTCAAGCCTAACATGAGAGAGAACATGAACAAAAAATGTATGTACTCCATTCCTTGCAGTTGTGGCAAAGAATATAAATATGAAACAAGTTGCCCTCTAAAAGTAACTCTGGAGGAACATTGGAAAGCCATAATGAGACAATGAAATTGGGCATGGCTGATCAAGTATGGATGGAAAAAGGTAATTAGCAGTCACTTTGGAATGAAGGGAAAATACTGGACAAAGAACACTGTAAAATCTTTGGATTTTGTGAACATTCTCTAGACACATAGTAGAAGCACCAGACCAGATGTGGCAAAAATATTCAAAGCACAGACAAATTGTAGACTTCTAAAGTTGCAATACAGATTTGGGTGAAAAAAAAATTGTCTAGTATAACAGAGTGATGTAACTTCCTCAGTAGCAGACTTAGTGACTCGACTGATGACATCCTCAGGCATAGTAAACCAATCGATTCAAATCAGGAGAACTATGAGGCTACATGTTGGAAGTGGCATGATCATGAAAATCCTCAACCAGAAACACCAGTCTTATACAGGTGATTTCAGAGTTGTTGCAACACATTTGGCCCTGTCACCAATCCAGGATTAAAATCCTCAAATCTAGTACTTTGATGTTAGCAGTTTCTGGCTCCATTTTCCAAGAATCAGTTCCAAGCAAAACTGCAGCCATGCCTGGGGTCTGGAGCTGCTCAATCTACCCCTTATGCCATAAATGGAATGCTTATGAAACAAGGAAGTCATAATGGCAAGAAAAAGGACACTTATACTTACAATCAAAAAGAAGTACTTAAAATTTCTGGGAGACTTATTAAGGAAAGAAGGCATGGAGAATTTGATACTCTCCTGGTATATTTAAGGCAAGAGAGGAAGAGGAAGACATGAATCTGTATTGATTTTTTCCCTCTTCTTATATTGAGTTTATAGCAGAAGAAAGACTACTCTTTCCAGCTTTGACAAACATTCAAATGTTTTGATGCAGCCTTGTAAATGATGAATTATTTTCCTCCCTTTTCCGCAGACAAAACATTACAAGCCTCTCATTACTCTGTCACTATTTTTATGGAAAATGTTCTGATAAGCTATATTCTTTAGTTCTAGAAGATCAGACATTTACAGTTAAGAGCTGCCATACGATGTACAATGGTTTGATTTATTTTCATTCTTTTTTATATTCAATTAGTAAGAAGGAAGTTCCATTCAGACAGCTTGTTCCTAAGAGCAACTGCTTTGTAGAAAAGACTGTTGAGAGGATGCTTCCACAATCACAACAAAAACATACGACTGTGCCATATCTGGGTTAGATTTGACCAATCATCTGTTTCAAGCCTTGACAGAGTTCAAAAGCATCTATACAGCTTTGTAGGCAATGAATTATTTCCCACTCTACAACCTCTTTCCCTTGGATGAAACATCAGAAGCCTTTTGCTATGCTGTCACTATTTCCATGGAAAAGGAGCTGATGAGTTACAGTTGTACCAGTTCAGACCTTTACAGCTAAGACCGACCATGCCATATACACAGTGATAAACCATCCTCATTCCTTTCATATTCCATTGATAAGAAAGAAGTTACATTCAGATAATTTCTTACCAAGAAAACAAACTCCCAAGAGGATGCTTCCCCAAACACAGCAATTTTGACCTCTTCAACTTTAGGGTCAACTGTTACCTATCCTACATATCCTCATAATCTGCACTTACTTCCTCCTCCTACATCCATATAACAACCTTATTTACTAACCTTCTACCTTAAGTGGCTCTTGGGTCATGTAGTGGGGGAACATTCAGTAAAAAAAAATGTATCATTTATATGAGGCCCCATGGAAGGAAATGAGGTGGGATGGTGTGGATCTGGTTACTCAGGACGTCGTAGTTTATGTGAAGAAAAACTTTGTATAAATTAAGATTTGGCAAAACAAAGAAATTAAACAGATTCAAATTATAGTGGACACATTATTAGAACATATACTGTTAAATATTTGTGTGCATTTTGTGTCCACTAAGATACACATGGGGTATAAATAAAAGAATAAGAAATCAGTCAGTCAGTGAGAACAAGAGTTCACGCGATAGTCCAAATAGCAACCAGATGTAACAGTTCAAGCTGAAGTCATTAAGAACTCTTCCTGTGTCTAGTCTATACCCTGATGTATGAAAACAGCCTTCAGGAGAAGAAACTGAGCTAAAAAAAAAAAATGAAAGGCAATTCACTGCAACTATTTGTTGAATATAAAAATTTTGTCTATTTACATCAATTGGAATGTTATCATTGTCTTTATTGCCATATTCATAATAAGAATATGGCAATAAAGATGAGGACAACAGTCCAATCGGTGTAAATAGTTATAATACCTCATCTCAGAAATATAGACAGATGATAAAAATTTGGGATCTACACTTTATTGGCCATTTTCTTTTCCTTTTTCTTTATGGACAAATTTTTCAGCACCTCATCTTTCCACGACCTTATAGATGATTCAAACATGATATGTCTCAGCATATGTGCCTCAGTTTGATCCCTGCAGAACCAATGGTCATTCCTCCTGTTCTGTCTACTGTCTGAGTCACTATGGTTGGTAGCTAAGTGCCATGAGGATTTTGTGCTTTTTTTACACATAGCCACCCTGCTATGTTAATACCCTCAATGCATCTGAAAGAGAAATGAGGATGTTCAAATTTTGGCACATGCCACATAACATCATATTGGGTTGTCTTCCATTTATGACACCCCTGGAGATGCCAGAATGGAAAATAGGATACAGAAATCTGGAAATACATTGAAATAATTAAAAATGCCTTCCAGAAACTAAGCAAAGTGTTAAGAGATAGGAAAACTTCATTAGAAACACAGAAAAGAGTGCTGACCTGCTATGTCAAATCTATCAACCTGTATGACAATGAATGCTGGATAATTTCCTTCCCGATGAGACTTGAGGTGACAGAGATGTGGCTCTACAGAAAGATACTGAGAATACTATGAATGGAACATAGGAGAAATATAGAAGTTTTAAGAGAAATGGTAACAAAAAACAATTTTACTTACAATAGACAGAGAACTGCAATTCAACTACTTTCAGGTTTGTAATAACCATAGCCCTCAACACCTTATTAATTTAAAAATAAAATCCAACACCTCCAAAACAAAACTGCTCTCCATTAATCATCTGAGAGACTCCTTTCTGCCTTCCATCAGTATGGCTGATGCTAACCTCTAGGAGAGTGAATCATTATGCCTACTCAGGCTAAGAGTCTCTGCTGATATAAAGTGGAAAGATTATATGGAATCCATTGCTAGGTCATCTGCTATGAAAGTTCAGTTTATTGTCTTACGAGACAGTTTCTCTCTCCAGAGTCTACTTTACACATCTATAAGTCTACCATTGATACATGCTTAGAATATTGCTGCCACATAAGGTCTGGTGCTTCTGCTATATATTTGGAGATTCTTGATAAAATCCAAAGAAGAATCAGTAATATTATTGGCTTCAGTCACTTTTCCACAGCCATAAAGTTACTTCCCTGTGTCTTATCTATAAATAATTTCATGGTAATTGTTCAGATGAGCTCTATGGTAACTAGACTTTATGTATTTAAGTGCAGTACTAGATTGGCAGCAAGGTCTGAATTGGCTAGATGTAACCATAAGTTCTATACTAACTGTTTCTTTTTTCACACCTCTCTCTTTCACACTTTTATTTTCAGTTAACTTTAATCTTCAAAACTTTAAATGGAATGCCACTCATTATCTAATGTCATACTGATTACTCTTCTTTTGTTCTTTCTCCTTAATAAGGTTTCTGCTTTCTAATTCTTTCAAACCCAGTAATCCTTTGTGTCTTAGTGGCTTTACTGCCTTGCTTGAGGTAAATCCATTTAAAATATCCTCCACCCTTATTCTAAGTCACAAGCTATTTATTTTTGTTGAAGTATCCTAGAAAAAAAATTAAATTCTCTGAAAACTCTCATTTAGAATTGTGAAACTGATCCGATACATATTCTAAAACTTCATTCAAATTATAATTCATTCAGTCATAAAAATTAATTCAAATTATGACAGATCAAAACAATATTTTAGTTGTGTAACATGCCCCACCCTTCCATGTTATTTTAAAAATAAAAGATATGGCTGAGAAAAGAACATCTGGATGGCTTGATGAGTGGGAAATGGCAATGTTTCATATCTCGGTTCATAGCTACGTACAACAATGTACAAGAAAGAAGAGAATAACAAATGAACGACATTAGAAACATGTTTTGTAAAGTTTACGTTTGTTTGTGGTAAAAAAATTGATATAGAAGAAAATTTTTTAACTCTCTTTAAATAATGTGCCATCTGTTTACATACCATAATTTCATTCAAATAAACTGAATACTAAATAAATGAGATCCCCTACTCAGATTTTAAAGATTTTCCAATGCACCTGATTCACTTATTCCAAACTGCTCTTTTATTCAAAACCTTAGAGTACCTAATATGTTTGTGTAAATGAATGGTAGATCAGAGATTAGGAGGGATAGTAAATGGCATATATTTCTAAAGAATTAATACACACACACGTATATATATATATGAAAACGAACTCCCATTCTTAGATGTTCTCATAGAATATAGCAATAACACTTTTATCACCTCATTTATATAAAAAACCCACTAGCAGAAACTCTTACTACCTTAACTTTAAAAGCGAATGCCCACTCAGATACAAAATAGCAGTAATAAAAAACTTCCTAAAAAGAGAACCCCAGAATTCATTCTCTCGACTACTCTTTCCTAAAGAATTCAATAACGTAAAACAGACACTAATTAATAATGGCTTCCCTAACCACCTTATAGACTACCAAATTAGACTATTTCTCCCCAAGGTAAATAACGACAGTTAACATACAGTCAAAAATTACATAAATATTTTCTACCAAAACTAAATGCACATTAACTACAAACAAGATGAATCTTCACTTAGAAATATTATAAAGAAATACACTTCCCCAATTGACCCAAATAAAAATATAAAATTAATTATCTACTATAAAAAATTTAAAACAGCTAACCTTGTCCTCAAAAAAAACAGCACACCAGCAAAATCAAAATTACAATAAACGAACATTTATATGAGTTCAAATGCCCCTTAAGGAACTATGTTCCTGATCAAACCGGATTCATAAATAATTACATCGGTCACATGACTACATGCCCATCTAGACACCTTACATTACACCTATCTGGCCACAACTCTATTAGAACCCATTTAAACACACACACAAATTTACCAAACTGCATTTGAAACATACTAGTAGAAAACTCAAACATAATAACCTTATCCACCTGTAAAAAAATGATTAAAAATAATGGAAGCCCTGATAATAAAAAAGAAAAAGCCAATACTTAACAATATTAACTACAAACACAGCCACAATGTACTATGTTCGGAAAATAAGACATCTCCATAACACTAAAAACATACACACAATGCACACACTCAATCAAACTAAAAAAATAAAATCATCCTTGATAATGGCTAAAAGTATAGCCAAAAGTGCTCATAATTATAGAACATTTGGACAGTTTCTACACACCCTGTGCCCAAAAAAGAAAGCACTTATTCAAACTCAAGAAAAATTAAATAAAAAGCTTAATCATTGTACCTTGTCTGTCATTTTTACTATATATATATATATATATATATATATATATATATATATATTATCACTTTAAATGTCATTATTAGTGGCTACTTGCATTTGAGTAGGTACTCTGTTTATGTATTAAACAGTATATTTATTTATATTCACCTACTGCCTGAAGGTTCAAGAAATCTTGTAAAAAAAAAAATTTATGCTCTTCAACAGGAATTGAACCTGTGTTCCTTAGAGAAGAGAAGATCATCATTTAGCTCGATGCACTTTAGATGGTAGGTGAATATAAATAAATGATGACACAAAAGTAAAAATATTAGAACTCCTCCTGCTAGACAGACGCACATTCACAATTATGAATACACATTGCCATCTGATGCCCACTTAGGCATATCATATTTTTAAAAACTTGCTACATGTAAAATTATATATAGTTTTAATGCTCATGATACATGACTGACCAATGAGAATCAAAGCAAACAAAATTGAAAATACCAAAGTTCTGTCTTTTTGTCAGTTTTCTCTCAATGTCTGACAACGGTTTAATAAAGTGAAACATATTAGATTGATAAAGGTTTTCCTATTTGTTCTTTATCATATTATACATATAGTGTGTATAATATATATATATATATATATATATATATATATATATATATATGAAGAAATATAGTTTTAATGTGTGTTATATTTATGGGATAAAGTGCTCAATATCAGAGATAGAGCATATGTAAATATAAATATAAAAGTGAACATTGAAGTCAACACTCAGAGGCGACAGGCTGTTTCATGCTAGATGCAACCACTAGGCTGCCCTATTGCATCTAGCATGAAACAGCCTGTCACCTCTGAGTGTTGACTTCAATGTTCACTTTTATATATATATATATATATATATATATATATATATATATAAGGAACAAATAGGAAACATTTATCAATGTAACATGTTTTTTCACTTTTATTAAAGCTTCAGATGAAGCTTTAATAAAAATGGAACATGTTAGATTGATAAATGTTTCCTATATGTCCTTTAGCTAATCATTGTCAGATTTAATCCATATTTGAATTAAAACTTGATCATAAATCTCTCTCTCTCAAGTTTTACTTGTAAAACTTGGGATGACCCATGCCCTTTATGCCTACATGAGAAACTACATATTATTAAGTTTCTAAATAATAAAAATCTATTAAACAATAGACATGAGTTAACGGTTTTTTGCCGACATCATCAAATCTTTGCATTGAATAATTAGTATATAATTTTTTTTAAATCCTTGGTCCTAATAAATAGCTTAAATACCCTACAAAAAAGATAACCCTTTATGAAGTCGTCAAAAAACAAATGTTACGGCAGTTTTGTTTTTTTGTTTTTTTTATATACACAAAACTCTTTCAGAAAAAAATAAAATAAAAAAATAAATAAATCTCCATAGACACGTAAACCAGACTAGACGAAATCATCTTCCGTTTTAAATTTAGACACCCCAACCTTACCCTGACTTGACACCTATGAATGTAACTCTATACTGATACAAATTATTAACACCATGCGCCCCTCTTTATATGAACAATCGCGCTGGCCGTTACCATGGAAATTTTGATTTAAATAATGAATCTGCTATTAAAACACGTCTTGAAGATGGAACAGAGCTTACTTTAATTCAATTTAATTCAAATAATTATATTGAAGTTTTCGGCTCTTGTTTTGAAACATGAGAACTCTTATGTAGCATGTTGGAATCATATTTTTAAATAAATAATTATATATATATATATATATATATATATATATATATATATATATATATATATATAAAGAGCAAGTGAGAGGAGGATAGATAGGATAGGTATGGTAAAAGCACTCAATATCAAGGATAGAGCATATGCAAATATAACAGTGAATACTCAAGTCAACACTGAGCCTCAACAGTCTGTTTCATGCTTGAATGCAATGTTCAGGCCATGTGTGTTGTGTTTTGCCTTGATTATATATGCTCGACAATGGGTCATTATTGTAGTAAGGTCACATATTTTTAGTTTATTCTATAATCCTAATGTTTATTGGATAGATGGTAATGATGACATTTGCAGATAGATAGATAGATAGATAAACACAACAAAACAGATTAATTGATAGATAAGTATTACGCTTTCATTTGAAAAGCAGACTTTGGATGACTGTGCAATGCTTCTGACATAGTCTCTGCTTCAGGGGTGGAATGCTACATCACATCTCTTCCTGCACATTACGTTAATAGCAAGTTCAAAGATGGAATAGCAATTACTATCCAAGAAGAAAGAAACAGGCTGAAGCATCAATCCACTTCCCCTTGCACTTTGTCTCACTTGCAGATTATCTTGACAAAATGTCTTTTCATTGGTATGCCACAATACTGAAAGTTGAATTAGTGTGTTGAGTTCAAATTCAATCTGAAGTCATTGTCTTCACTTTCCCACAAATACACTTGAAACAGTATAAAGCCATATCTCCTCTATCACAGGGGATAATAACAGGGTAGAATGGGCTCTGTAGCTTCGGTTGGTAATTAGTCTAAGGAAAGAAATAGATAAGTTTTATGCAAGTCTGCATCCATACATGTGCACAGCTGCATGCATTGCACTCTTGTTTTTGCCATTTCTGTATATATCATACAGGAAGATTTTAAATGTGTGCATGCATGTGAATCTCTTGCTTGTTGCATTTGTGTTGCATGCTCCTTTGCAAAGGATATGGATAACCCTAGCATTTCAGCTTGAAAACAGAACCTGCAACGGTCACTGAATTGGTTGAGTCAAGACTGGAGAGGTTTGATAATGGTTGGCAATGAATAATTCATTGCATTAAATCCAAGAGCAGTTGAGGGGGAGAAAAATTACATTTGAATTATTCATGTCTAGATAGATGGAGGGGGATAGAGCAATAGTTATTAGAGGGGAGGAAAAATGTCTCACCATCTCCCAATCTACAACAGTCCCCCACCCTCACAGCCCTGCAACTTGACAAGGACTGACTGGACAGGACAGGCAAATTTAAAAGCCCATATTCGTTCAAGATAATTTACAGTCGGTGAACCATGATAATTTGTCTGAAACAAAAGAAATTGAATTTGGACTTGAATTTGGATGAAATAATTATATGGTCTCCTTTTTTTAATTTTTTTATTTTGGGTAGAATTCTGTTTGTTATCATTCCACAAAAAATACCAGCTTATATTTTTTGTGTGTGTGTTCTAGTTTAATCATTTTTGATTTGAGTTCTTTGTTCTTCAAGATTCTTACAGATTCAAAAAATATGGTGGAAAGAGGAAAAGAAAGATCAAAGTTGTATGACAGAAAAATAATGGAGACTTATTTTTTCTTTTAATTATGCAACATAGGTAACTTAAAAGAACACAAAACTTTACTTAGTCGTGTGCCATATCATTTTGATATAATGTAATCTATTTTAGGCAGATAAAAGCATGAATATAGTCTATTCTTCTTACCATGCATGAAAGATTAAAAGCAATTTGTTGTTCACCAATGCAAAACCTCATTTTATCTTAAGACAATTTTAGAGGACTGTATAAATCCTACATTTCAATCCTCACTTGGTGACTGAATATTCTAACACTATGATTAATTTAATACCTAACTCTTGGGGTTTGATCAGCTCTGATAGTTCAGTCCTCACTTGGTGACTGACCATTCTATCTATGTCTTATCCTAAAAGATGGATTGTACTTCTGGATTTTTAGTGTGTTTAGTATTTTAAATAGCTCAACATTTTTTATTTTTTGAACAGTGTATTGATCACTTTTTATAATATAACTCTTTCCCAGACAAGATATACTTTCTTGTTTGTAAAAACTATTTTATCATAAAGGGTGCTCCAGTAACTTGGACCCAATTTTAAATGTGAATTAAGTTTAACTGTCGAATTTTCAAGAGTGCAATTGGAAAAATTGTTTGTAAATTCAAACAAACTGGGTCAGTGGCAGATGTGAAAGTACCATTGCATGCTTGTTCACGCCATTCAGCTGAAAACATTGCTGCAGTGCATGAGAATGTGGACAAAAATCCAGACACCTCTATTCATTATTATGTGCAGGAATTGAACCTCTCCATAATTGTTTGGGGGGGTCCAGAATGGATTAATGATATTTTAATTCATTTCAATGGCGAAAATTGATTTGACATATGAGTAATCTGTAATGTAATCAATTCTGACCAGGCATCTCAACTTCAGTTTCTTTCTCACTGATGTGACATTGCTTCCTTTTGTCTTTTCTATAAATATTTTCATGGCACCTGCTCTGAAATTGAAATGTCATCTTTGGTACTACATGAATTTAAGCATGCTGCTAGATTGATAATTAGGTCTAACTGTTTTACTGTTGAACTAACAACTGAATATTCTATTTTAATACTTTCTTTTCTTGTACATCTTGCTTGTGGAATTTCCTTCCGATAATCCTTGCTTCCCTGTCACCTATAATCTTCAAAAATTTAAATGCAATGCCAATTACCATCTTCTGTATTCCTGAACCCTATTCTCTTTATTGTCTTTTCTCCTCACTTCTCCTCAGTAAAGTCTTCTCATTCTCATTTTCCCATTTGTCTCATTATCTTCACTTATTTATTTATTTTCTGAGCGCTTCAATTGGTCTATTCACCAGGTGAATACAGTATCTGATAGAAAATCATCAATTATGAAATAAGGAAGTTTATTAAGATTGTTCCATGGACGCCATATTTAATTGGGAAAGACTAGAGAATGGAATGGAATGGAAGCACAGAATAGAATTAAGGAAAGTAAAAAGCTGCAGGAATATTTGAACCTCCCCAGAGAACTGGATAAAAAGTATGGAATACTGGGAATAACCCCAAACTGATGCGAAGAAGTGAAACTCTGAATATAATTCAAGACCATCCTGACAACAGCAACTAAAATCAGACTAAAAAAATAGAGAAAAGTGCTTGATCTTTGGGGAGACTTGCAGTCACTGGGTCACCAGTTATATCCACCATGTACTACTGCTGTGAGCACTAAATGAATAGAAAAATAATAAATCATTGAATGATGAAAATCTGGGACCTGTCCATAAAGTATCCAGCCATTTAACTAAAAAAAATAGCTCGGCTAATGCACTGACACCTTAGTTCCTTTCAATGCACTGCCCATGGGGTAACACATATTTATGCCAGGATCCTTGCCACTTTTCAAAACAGTCTGCAATGTCCACTTTGCTGTGATCTTCTTAATCTCACTCACTCATACCAGCATCATTTTCACTTTTTAATACAGTCCTCAAAATCTTTTTTTGAGATCACCATCAGCTGTCTGATAGTGTCCTCCTTAAGGTACCTGGTTTCATCAATGTGATGGACATTACAGGGACCTATCACTTTCATGATTCTAACATACACACACTTGTAAACATAAATAACACACCAAACATCTACAGAATTATTAAGACAAACTATTTACCTTAGTCTTGATGTTTAAATTCTCTTTACCATCAGCCTTTCTCATATCAGAAACAATTTACCTTAGTCCTGATGTTTAGCATCAATGTTTAAATTCTCTTTACTATCAGCCTTTACATATGAAACACAATTTAAATTAGTCATGATGTTTAGCTTCAATGTTTAACCTCTCTTTAACAGCAGAATTTTTCACGTGAGAAACCATTTACCTTAGTCCTGATGTTCAGCTTCAATGTTCAAAATTCACCATCAAATTTAGCATCAGCCTTTTTCATATGTGAAACCATTTACCTTAGTCCTGAGGTTTAGCATTTTTCATATGAGAAAATACCTCATACCTCCATCATTATGTTTGGCTTAAATATTTAAATTCACTTTACCATCTGTAAAACATTTGGGAAACCATTTGCCTTAGTTCTGAATTTAAACAATGAGACTAAACGTCTCATTGTTTAAATTCTCATTAAAATCAGCCTTTTTAATATGAGAAACAATATACATTCATCCTGATGTTTAGCTTCAATGTTCAAATTCTTTTTAACATGAGACTTTTCATATCAGAAACAATATACCTTAGTCCTGATGTCTAACTTCAAGATTTAAATTCTCTTTACCATCAGCCTTTTATATATCCTCTTCATCTGTAAGGAAATTGTCCAGAATTCACTCCTGTAGAGAAGGACTGATTTTACATAGCAGTTCAGCAATCTTTTCTTTGTTTCTGTTGTCTCAAGTCTACCCTTCATCTGTGAGCAAAGTGTCCAGAATTCACTGCCATAGACACAGACTGATACTACATAGCAGTTCAGCACTTTTTCTTTTACAAAGTTTTAAGTAGTCGTGTCGGAATTATGACAAAGTGAGCAACATACAACCCATTATCCTGCATTTTTCCAAGGTATATGACTTTCATATATAAATAAGTCTATATACTTTTGAAAAGAGAAAAATGGAGAGAAAGTGTACACTCATGGAACAAAGCGAACATGACTCCTCATATCATATCAGCATAGATATCAGCATAGATTAAATGAAGCCAATGAGAAAGTGCAGAAAAAACTTGCATTAAACAACTTAAATGCACATTAATAACATTCGGATGTCGTTTTTCTTGTCATATTCATTTACAGGTTTTCTTATCTTTT
>OZ010607.1:44899356-45034356 GCA_963932145.1 Acanthosepion lycidas | reverse complement strand
TCTGGCATGAATGCCAAGCAATACAGCATGGCGTTTCCAAATTTATGGTGGAGTGATTTACATCATGGTGCTTTTTTCTCACAGAAAGTGCCAGACTGACCCTACTATACTGTGCAGTCAATAAAATCTAAAACAAACAATGCGCATATACGAAATTAAAAATATAAAATGTCAATAATTTACCCATTGCACCCTGTATATAAGATATAAACACAATCATCAGGCCATGTGCATTATGTTTTGGCTTGACTATTTATATATGCCAGTAAGTGGTGCATTATGGGTAGTTCTATTGTATTATTCTAACGGTTATTGGGTGAGCAGTAACCGTTCAGTTAGTCCTACATATATTTTTTCTTTGTTATCTACTGATTTTACAGTGGCTTAGTATATTGCTTTGTTCTGCAATCAGTTGCCATTTAAGGAAGATTTGTTTGTTGCTCTGCAGTTACACACAGGTTTAATTTATGCAATGGTTTGTTGATTGTTTTGCTGTTGTGCTTTTTATTTTTAGTGCCATGTTCTCAGTATAACTGTAACTGCTTTTTATCATGTTTTTGTTGAATATCTTATGGAGAGTGCTTGATAGGGTTAAGTGTTGTATGGTTGGTTGAACCATCAGTTATATGCCATGCATGATACATGCCTAGGTGACTATGTATCTTTCGATACTGATGAGGTTGCCATTTCTTACTGCAGTAGACGAGTTGCCATCCAAGGCTATAGAACTGGGGGAGAAAAAGAGAAATCATACCTTTCACAAGGGTATTAGCATGTCAGTGGATGTAACGGATTTGAGTGGAATTCGAACTTGGCTCTCCAATTCCTCAAACCAAGCCACTATCCATCACTTCACCATGCCTCCTGATGGGTACATTAGGCTTTGTATACTTGTACCCCAATGTCACTTTTTTTGGCATGCTGCTCTCATGCAATAATCATAATTCAAGCTAATAATATTACCAGTGTAAATAAAGTAACTAATATTTTTATATTATAGATCATCCAATACAAGGCCTAAGAGCCCTTTAAAGGTCAAATAAAGTTGTTATAAGAGCATGCAAAGAGGTTGTAAGATAGATAGCAGTTGACCCTTGATTTGAAGAGTTCAACAATGTAGGGATTAGGGAAACATGTTGTAACAGTTCTGGAGAAGAAGCTGTCAGGATAAAACTTCCTTCTTACCAATGGTATACAAAGGGAATGAGAATGAGTCATTTCAGTGTACATATCACAATGGGTCCTAGCTGTGAAAGTCTGGACTGGTGGAACTAAGGAATATAGCTTGTCTGAAAGTTATCCAAGAAAATGGCAATAAAGTAGTGAGAGACTGGCACCATTCCTTCTGCGGAAAACAGGTTGCAGGATGGAAAATAATTCATTACCCACAAGATCATTAAATTAAGTAAAGATGAAATAAAATAAAAGAAATATGAGTAAAAATTCATTAATGGTTGAAAATGTTTTGTCTCATAATGAATTCAAAATATTAGTACTAATACAACTAATGTAAATAAAGCAACTAAAATTTTAATTTAAAAAAATACCAATCAGAAATTGATAAGGGCTGACTGTTTTATCCAGTAATAATAATTCAAGATAATATTACTACTAATAATACTACTAGTGCAAATAAAACAACTAAAATTAAGATAAAAGAAATACCAATCAAAAATTAATAATGACTGACGATGTTTCAATTAATAATCCACAAAATTTAAAATGATTATTATGCATATTGTTTATATCTATCTTTAATTCTATCTTGGTTTGTCTGTCAATATCAGATTGTCCATTTATCTATTTCCGTCTGTTTTCAATATGAATGCCTGTCTTTCTTTGTAGCTCTTAGTTTTTTCATATTGAGCTGTCACTGATTTATACTCAGCTAACTATGTTGGATTACAAACAATGTTGTCTTTATATTAAAGAAAAAAAAAAGAGATATATACAAAATAGTCACCAATGTTAAATTATACATATTATTACAGAATCTCTTTGTTGTCTATTGCAAAATTTATTTCGACATTTTTTTGTTGTCCATTTATTGTTTTTTTTATTTTTTTTTTTTCCTTCTTTCACTTTAATTTCCCAGCAAGTGACTGTCCATCGAGCGCAATATCTTTAAATTGCTGATACTGTGCATTACATTCTATACTGGACATTTTGACAGCTACAAGTGCATGAAAGCAACAAAATGATTATATGAAGGAAGAAAAGACACAAAGAAAAATCCATGTGAATGCCTCAGTGCATACTGATAATGAGATGTTTAGATGACATACAATTTTAAAGGGCTGAAACAGACACACACACACACACACACATATACATATATATATATATATATATATATGTATGTGTGTGTGTGTGTGTGTGTGTGAAATGAAGATGGATGAGAATATAGGCACAGAGATATGAACAGAGTGATATAGATATTAACATAGCTACTTGAATTTTCAGTGTAGATACTGAAGGTGTAGCAAATTATCAGTTAAGAGTGTGAGAAAAGAAATTGGCAAGCAAGCCAGATTGGATTCATGTCATGCTAATGCCATTGGGAAAGGTATGAAACCATTTCTTCACTTGGCTATGGGTTAAACCAAGCTATATACTCAAGATTTTGTTACCAAACAGCCTCTGAATTCAAAAAGTCTGGAAAAAGCAGCAGAAAAACACTCCACTTTCCCAAGAACAGTTATGGCACTGCACAGTTTTGGGGTACCAGTCTTAGAGAAGCATAACTCAGAAAAGGAACTATGAAGAAGGCAACAAGAAACTACTCAACTATCTTTCTTAAGAAGAATCATGGTACTGCACAATTGTTGGCAAGCATTCTAAGAAACAGATTGTTCGGAACTCAAAATCCATGGAGAAGGCAGGCAAAAATAACTCCACTATCTTTCTCATGAACTATCATGTCAATGCACAGTTTAGAGATATTAAGTAAAAGGAAGCATTGGAGAGCCATGACTGTCTTTTATCCTGTAGGAATTGGTAATTTTTAAAAGATATGTGAGAGAGCTCAGGGAATGAAATTGGCAAAAGACAATGTAATTTATACTGAGGCTGCTTATATTTTTTAGCAATCTTCTTCTATTTGACTTGTCCATGGGTGATCTTGTCTCTTCACAACTTCCTATCTTTCAATGCCCTTAGCAGCATTTGTACCTTTGCCAAACCTCTGGGTCCCTGTTTTGCTATTCATTCATGATAGCTCATCCAGTAGATGGGCCACTACATACCCCTGTCTCTTGCTCTCAGTATACCCTGTGTGAGTTAATTTTTCCAAGCTTGCCTTCCTCATTATGTATCCAAGAAATTTCAACTCTCTCTTTCTAATACTGAATATAAGTGTTGTTTTTGCTACCATTTTCTTGAAGACTTTGCAATTGCTTACTTACTTCATCCACATAGTTCTCAGAATCCTTCTGTAGAAACTCATTTCTGTTACCCCAACTTTCTCTTCATCCATGAGGAGATTGTCCAGCATTCACTACCATACAAGGGGATTGATATCACATAGTAATTCAACACTCTTTTCTTTGTTTCCAACAAAATTAAAATTTTCTGTTTCTAAAGCCCTTGAAAAAGTTATGAATTCACATCTGAGATCTTTCCCATGACTGTTTCTTTTCCCTGCTCGACAAGATGCCAGGCCAGATATCCAGAAGAAACAGCATTTCATGCCATAATTCTTCTAACCTGACACTAACTTACCAGTGGGGAAAACATTGGCTGGTTACATTCAATGACTCAAAAACCAAACTGTTTACATTCCATCACTGCCAATTAGACCCCGAACTACTGCCATTCATTATGAATGGATGCCCCCGTTGAAGAGGCTCCATGCCTTGAGGAAATATTGGGCCTCAAGATTACATGTGATTTGAAGTGGAACTCCTATATACAAACTATCATTAAAGATGAAGGTAAAACAATGGCTGCCTGTACCGCTCCAATAAGTATCTGACTCCTTATGCTATCCTCTACTTTTACAAGTGCCATATCAGGACAAAAATAGAGGACTGTTGTCATATGTAGGTGGAAGCTGCCCAGTCATCATTTTCCAGTCTTGATAGAGTTCAAAAGAGTTTCCCAGTCCTTGTGGGAGAAGAATTATTTTCCACCCTTTCTCTCACAGGATGGATGTGGCAAGTCTCTCACTGCTCTGTCACTACTACTATGGAAAGTGCTCAGATGAACTACATTCCTTGGTTCCACCAAACCTAACCTTCATGGCTAGGACCCACTATGCCACTTACATAGTAGCAAATCCACCACATTCCCTCCATATTCCATTGGCAAGAAGTAAGTTCCATTCAAACAGCTTCTCGCAAACCACTGCCCTGTAGAACAGACTCACAAGAGGATGTTTCCTCAATCACTACAATCTTAACCTGATCAAGTCTAGAGTTAACCATTATCTTCCCCTCCTATCTATATAAACTACCTCTTAACATAACCCTCTACATCAAGTGGCACCCATGCCTTGTACAGGATTAACATTACTGTTAAAAAAAAAATAGCCCAAAAAACAAAAGGAAAATCAAAGGATTTGCACCTAAGAAAAAAAGAAACTTTGAGTACATGTGCACTTGTCAAGTACATGAGTATAAATAAATAGTTTTATTCCAAACTATTTTCATGTGAGTTGGTTGTCATTTCATACAAAAAGAATAACTTAAAATAAAACCTTCCACAGAAGTAAGTAAATTGTGTTGCCACAATTTTCTACATTGAAGTGGAATGCCAGCCATTTTACTCTGAAGACTGATATTTCAAATATTGGTCTTTACCATACCACAAGCTCTGAGTACAGATACCAGAGATAAATATACAGCTATATCAGTTTCATCATACATAAATAGATAGATAGACAGATAGATAGTGTAAAATATATTGAATATAGACTGAAAGAGGTTAATGATTTTGAACAAAAAGATAAAGAGATGATTTTATATAGATATTTTACTATATTTATTGTTTATACATTATTTTATAGATACAGATATTTAAGTAAATGCTCTGTTTTTAATAAACATTATTAACAACATTTACCAGCCTGAATGTCTGAGAAATTTTCATAGAAAATATGTGTCTTCATGCTTTCCCTTCCCCCAGTAATCAGTATAAATTGTCACCCTTTATTAAAAGCATTCAGTCTGAAGGGATGAATATATAAAGATATTCACAAAATAAATTATAATCAAAATGGATTTTTAAGATTTTCTTCTTCATTTATTATTATTAAGCTCTGTAGTTTACATCAAGCTCACTCTCTTAGGCTTAATATACTCCTTGGAGTCACAAATTGGTAATATATATATATATATATATACTAGCAGTAGAGTCCAGCGTTGCCAGGGGATGTAACAGTAAGAGATAGATCAAGTATCGACCATCATAAAGACTGAAAAATTAAATTGACAAAGATTATTATTTAAGGTTGACAGACACGCATGTCTTAATTAGTTTTATTTTTTTGTTTTGTTTTTTTTGTTTTTTTTACGAATTACTCAAACTCAAACAACAACATTGTTTTCAATCATTATGAGTCTACAGATTGAATAGAATTTTTCAATTTTATTATAAACAATTGTCTTGTAAATGGAATTTTTAAAGCATTCTGAATGTAAGAATAAAGAAAAAAAGTGTGCAAGACAATAAGAAACACTACCTGCCAAAAACAAGTGAAGTTTTGTTGAAATTGGTTGAAAAATGCAGGAAATCCGATCACATATATAAATGAACACACACACACACACACACACACAAACAACCTGGGTTTTATAATAAGTATAACTCGATATGAGTTGTCGCGATGCCTCTTAATTGTGTTTTCAAATTGATTTGGGGCAAAAACAATTGTGTTTTTCCAATTTTTGGCGCTGTCAGAACCACTGCAAGGTAATTTTACATAGTCCTGTGAAGTTTTGTTGAAATCAGTTGAAAAATGTAGGAAATCCGATCCAATATATAAACGTACAGACACACACACACACAACCTGGGTTTTATAATAAGTATGATGTATATATATATATATATATATATATATATATATATATAATCATCCACAGACAAACTGTTTTGTTGTGTCACAGCTCATCAGTGTGGATAGACATCCAATTGTTTCAAGCTGGGATCGAAACCCAACCAATTTGGCATCAGTCAGAGATTCTACCACTAAGCTATCATCACACAGCAGAGAGAAAGGAAAATTTTAACATTTTTACTTTACGAAAGATGTCAGTGGCTAGGAGAGCTCAAATTATGAAATGGACTAAGTCCAACAACTATTTAAATATATTTTCTGTTTATACATTATTTTTATAGATACAAATATTTAAGTAAATGCTCTGTTTATAATAAACAGTATTAAACAACATTTACCAGCCTGAATGTTCGAGAAATTTTATAGAAAATAAGTGTCTTCCTGTTAGAGGACATATATTTTCTATGAAATTTCTCAGACATTCAAGCCACTAAAAGTTGTTAATACAGATAGATAGATAGATAGATAGATAGATAGATAGACAGATAACCAGAATCGCGCAGATAGATAATCAGAATGACATAGATAGATAGATAGATAGATAG
The DNA here is from genome assembly GCA_963932145.1 of Acanthosepion lycidas. Lineage (NCBI taxonomy): Eukaryota > Metazoa > Mollusca > Cephalopoda > Sepiida > Sepiidae > Acanthosepion > Acanthosepion lycidas. The sequence continues at coordinate 45,027,755 of OZ010607.1, read as the reverse complement.
ATAGATAGATAGATAGCGTTAATAAAATGTCTATCTATCTATCGCACTCTCTTCATTATCTATCTATCTGTCTGTCTGTCTGGTGGTTTTTGCATAGATGATATGACAAAATCAGAAAATTTATCTATCTATCTATCTAGATAGATAGATAGATAGATAGATAGATAGATAGATAGTGAAAAATATATTAAGATAGACTGAATGACGTCAATGAGATTAATGATTTTGAACAAAGAGATAAATAGATGATTTTAGATAGATATGAAAAACAGAAATTGACTAAAATTAACAAAATCAGTTAGTTAATAGCAATTTTATTATGAAGATAGATAGATAGATAGATAGATAGATAAATATGAAAAGACAGATAGATATATAGATATGAAAAGATTTGTGTGACAGGAACACAGTCTCAGAAATTGTGAAATAAGTTGAACAGAGATTGAAAGCAATCAAAAAAGTAATTGAAAACATTGTTAAGATGAGAAAAAGGAAAAAAAAAATACCTTAAGATTATTACAAAAAGAAATTTGACACAAAAATGATAGTGCACTGATTGCCTCGGAGACGGGGTTGACATCAGTGCAGTGTTGCAGTGTGCTGTCATCTGGGATCTTGCCATGACTTTTATACTGGGAATTTAAGTCAAAGAGTCGCCCACCTGCAGTTTCATTTTGGAAGTCATTTACCTACTTTTATATTTGTCCTCTTTAGTTTTGCTAAGATAATAAAATGATGCTGTTATATTAACAACTAGCAGCATGGCCCGGCATTGCCTGTGCATGATTCAAAAATCGTACGACTCATACAGCAATCACTATCACTTGACTTAAAATATTTTTGCCCTTCCTTGCCTTTAAAGGAGTGCAATGTGCCGTGCTGATGTTGCTACATGCCTTACTTCTTGCCTATCTCACACTGCAAATTTTTTCTAAGCTCTATACTAACCATTAAATCTGTTACGAAAAAAGAACTAAACAAGATGAACACAAAATGATCAGCTTTAAAAAAGGACTCATAACTGGAAAAACTGAATGAAAAAAGAATGTTAACAACAAATACTTTTTCACACCCAACCCAGTTCTGTGGAATCAGAATCAACGTTGAGTTTAAGCAAGCAAATGAGCCAATTGGAGTAAAGTGCCATGCAGATTTAAATTTCTCCCACTTGTGATGAATGCAACTATCGATTTTTTTGCATGCTAGCATGCTAGTTAACATTCGTGCCAGTCAGCTGTTGGCACTCACGCTGGCCAATAGAATCTTCCTGCCTATTTGTGGCAGCCAGCTATAGGCTCTCATTCACATGAAAACTGCCGTAGAAGCATGAAAAAATCGATTATTTCCACGATTGATGGGAGTTGGGAAATGCAAAGTCGATCTTGGCCTTCCCGTTAACTTGGAGAATGTGCATGTAAATTTTGGTACAAATTCGTAGAAAATTGCTGCCATGCATTCATTACACACACACATCCTGCCTTTTATAGATAGAGATACTATTTTTTAATTTCATTCCTATCTCTTATTTAAATAGCCACATCTTCCACAAAATATCTCATAAATAAACTTGTAACCATAGAAATTACAATTGAGCCACTCCAAATAAATGGAAAAGGAAAATCCTAGGAAAACTTACACACTTACTTCCTCATAAAAGTATAGTTAGCAAAAAAAATATACATGGATTTATCAGCAAGAAAATATTTCAAGCTGGTGTTGCAAATGTAAACACTAGATGAAAAAGACACAGAATATTAAGAACAATGACATAAAAGCAATCAAATTACTACCCTTAAGTAAAAAGCACACAGAAAAAATGTTTAAATTGCTTGAAGAAGTATCAGATTGTCGCAAAATTTAGTGTCCAATTAGAAAATTAAAAACAAAATTTTTCATACTCACAAAAAAATATTTATTAGTCAAGTCCATAGTCTCCATTGTTTTTAACAACTGTCTCCCATCGTTCTAGTAGCTCGTTGATGCCATTTTCATAGAAACTTTGTGCTTTTTGTTGGGAGAAGGTTGTGAGATAGTTTTTGACTGACTGGACAGTCAAATCTTTTGGCATTTAAATTGTTCTGTCAAGACCAGAACAAATGAAAATCAGAAAGGAGCCAAGTCAGGAGAATATGGTAGCTGTTGGAGGGTGCGGTCCCATTTCAACACTTTAAGCTGCTGCAATGTCGTGGTGGAAAATGATGCCTTTTCAATTTGCTAAGACTGGATATTTTTCTTGAACTGAAGTCTCTTTAAAGGATAAAAGGCAGTTGAGACATGACAAGCAGAGCGTCTTCATTGATGTCGTAAGTTCACCTGGGACATGGTTGATTACTTAGATTAAAATTGCTCTGATGCAATGTGTCAAACCACTTTCTAACCATTCAAAGAGCTGGAGCACAATCCAAAAAAAACCTTCTGAATGTTTGTTTTTTTTCAGAGTTACAATGCTTCCTCCTTTCCAAAATACAAAGAGCATAATATAGCAAAAGTGCAACTTTTCATCCTCCATCTTTAAGGCATTCATTTGTGGACAAAATGTCAACATTCAACAAAGTCTGACTCTCAACTGAACGATGCAAGATTTCAATCTAAAACATACCAGAAATTGGCACCAAAACAAACACCAGTGTCAAGTTGTGGGCATTTTTTTATTAACAATAAAAATTGGGCACAAACTTTTGCAATGAGCTGATACATAAAAACTGATTTCCTTCATATTCTCCAAAGCTGACTATTGCCAAAAAAAGGAATTTCAAATACATCAAATTAATGAAATGGTCCATAGCATTGCGAGATATTAATCCAACAGCAAACATGGGGTACATCACTAAGAGAGAGAATGTGTATATGAGAATTGAAAATAATATTCAAGCAATGAAGATTTGGAGGAATCAATAAAAAGGACTTCTTCAAATAAAGATAAAAAAATAAATATGTCCTGAAACATTTACTGAAACCAGTAGGTTCATATCAACTTTATTATGAAAACAGATAGATAGATAGATAGATAGATAGATAGATAGATAGATAGATAGATAGATAGATAGATAGGAAAAATTAACAGACAGAAATAGTCATTATTGTTTTGGGGACTCCCTATCTATCTATCTATAGAGATATGTGTTTGTGTGTGTGTATTTTTGTTTGTGTATCTTATGGAGAGCTGAAAATATATATATATAGCTAGGAGTAAGCATAATTTATATGGCATTTTAATGTATATTTTAAAAGCTAAAAAAACAACCGGTTTCATCCCAGCCTTATCATGTTTATTTCTGGGATATAAAAAAAATAAACGTGTAAATTTAATTGATATTAATGATAACCAATGGAGGGAAAAGAAAAACAAAATGAATTTCAAGAATGCTAGAGTCCAATAACTTTCAGACCCAGTAAGTATTCCCTCTGTTTACATGATGGAGGGAAGGACATCCTTACAAATGGAAGAGAAAATAGGATGGGTAAAAAATATTACCCGAACATTAGCCAAAAAATAACAACTATTAATCGCACACGAAATTCGCCTAGCTAAAGACTGACCCTCTGTTCAGGTAATATTTGTTACCCATCCTATTTTCTCTTCCATTCATAAGGATATCCTCTCCCTGTCCATCATATCAATTCAGTCATTTATAAATATAGGTGTAGGTGTTTACTACATAGGGAGGACGTCTCAATGTTTGGATCTGAGAATAAAGCAACACTGACCCACCAGAATTTTGAATCCGGATATCAGGAAAAGTCAACTAATTAATACTTCTGGCTCTTCTATTGCAGAGCATGTTATAAATAGTAGCAATTGTGTTTTTGATTTTAGGGTGGACCGTTTTTCTATTTTATTGAGGTCCCACTCTTCATATCACCTCAAGGTTCTAGATTCCTTGTATATCAGATCCCGTGGGCCTTCCTTTTGTAAACAGAGGGAATGCTTACTGGGTCTGAATGTTATTAGACTCTAGCTTTCTTCTTTTTTTTTTTCTTTTCACTCCATTGGTTATCATTAATATAGTTAAATTTACACATTTACTCTTTATATCCCAGATATAAACTTGATAAGGCTGGGACGAAACCGGTTGTTTTTTTAGCTTTTAAAACATACATTAAAATGCCATATAAACTATGCTTATTTCTAGCTATCCTTAAATTTTGTACTACAAAAACTTATTTAAATATAGATAGATAGATAGATAGATAGATAGATAGATATATCACTCTAAATGTTATTTTTAGTAGATACTCATATTTGAGTAGACATTGCATTTATCTATTAAACAGTATATATATTTATTTTTGTCTATCAGCCTGAAAGTTCAACACATCTTATTAAAGAAATATTTAGATAAATAGAGACGAGCAAGAGATATTAGGTTGGTACAAAAATAATGACGTAATAATGTTGTTTTTTGACGTATTTTTTAACGTCAAAAAACAACATTATTACGTCATTATTTTTGCACCAACCTAATAGATAGATAGATAGATAGATAGATAGATAGATGCAGAAACAGGTGAGTATAAACAGAAAGAGAGAATAGAAGAAAGAATGAAAGAAAGAGAGACGTATTCAGTGAGATAGATAGATAGATTGATAGATAGATAGATAGATAGATAGATATGAAGTAAGATAGATAGATAGATAGATAGATAGATAGATAGATAGATAGATAGATAGATAGATAGATAGTTGCAGAAACAGGTGAGTATAAACAGAAAGAGAGAATAGAAGAAAGAATGAAAGAAAGAGAGACGTATTCAGTGAGATAGATAGATAGATAGATAGATAGATAGATAGATAGATAGATAGATAGATAGATAGATAGATATATAAGTAAGATAGATAGATAGATAGATAGATAGATAGATAGATAGATAGATAGATAGTTGCAGAAACAGGTGAGTATAAACAGAAAGAGAATAGAAGAAAGAATGAAAGAAAGAGAGACGTATTCAGTGAGATAGATAGATAGATTGATAGATAGATAGATAGATAGATAGATAGATAGATAGATAGATAGATAGATAGATAGATAGATATGAAGTAAGATAGATAGATAGATAGATAGATAGATAGTTGCAGAAACAGGTGAGTATAAACAGAAAGAGAGAATAGAAGAAAGAATGAAAGAAAGAGAGACGTATTCAGTGAGATAGATAGATAGATTGATAGATAGATAGATAGATATGAAGTAAGATAGATAGATAGATAGATAGATAGATAGATAGATAGATAGATAGATAGATATGAAGTAAGATAGATAGATAGATAGATAGATAGATAGATAGATAGATAGATAGATAGATAGATAGATATGAACAATTTGAGACAGAGATGAACCAAGATACATAATTGCCATTGATAAAGTAGACAAAATGGCAGGTGGATATTTCTGCTGCTGTATTGGATTTGTTCATTTTATTTACCAGTGCAACTCTGATTACTTCACAATTCAACTATAGATTTTTTTTTTCAAAGAAACAATCTTGCAGGCATTGTGTGCGTAAAGCATTTGGCTGGTTTAACTGATTTCTTTATAAATGGAATGGTAGATATATAGAACTGGAAGTGTGACGGTCTGGTTGGTAACAAGGAAAACATAAGTATATTTTTTTCTTCAGAACCTCCAATGCCTGCAGATAATGCAGATTTGCATGAGAATTTTTCATTTGTGGCAGAGGGAAAATTCTTTTGCTTTTATTCAATATTTCAACTCTGATAATTTGATGAAATCATAGAAACATTTTGACAGGACAAACTGTTGTACATTTATTAGGCATTTGCCCATTGAGAAAAACAGATAGATAGATAAACACATATATACACACACAGATAGATATGAGGAGAATGAGATAGACAGACATGAGCAGAATGTGATACATAGATAGATAGATAGATAGATAGATAGATAGATACTAAAGACAATTTTTAAAAACCCTTACTAAGATTATTTGAAAAAATTAATAAAAAGATTAATCAAATTTTCCTTGTCTGTCATATTGAATGAAACCGCTCACACACACACATATATATATATATATATATATATATATATATATATATATATATATATTTAGTTGGATTGGTATGAGTTTGTGACCCTGGGTTTCATGCTATTTGTGATCGTCAGACAAACTGATTAATTTTTAAATTTTGGTTTAATATATGGTTGCGTATATCGTTGTTTTTATGGTAGTGGGAGGAAAAACTGTCAGTGGAACACCACTCATATGTACACAAACATACACGCACGCACGTTAACTCATTGATATACGCAGACATATATACATGCACACTCACTCGCACAAACATATATGAACAGTGTGGGACTGGGCATGCATGCGCATCCATGTGTTGTTGCGTACATACGTATGCAATTGGTCATTGTATTCAATGTTGGATTGTATAGTGGACATCTTTTGTCAGTTGCAGTGTCAACCCGCAGATCATTCATCTATTTTGTTTGCCAAATAATGTTTTCTCACACACATGTATATATGTATGCACACACGTTCACACAGATAATATATATAAAAAATTGCACATATATATAGAGATATATATTTATATTTATATATATATATACACATATTATATATACTTCAATCCCCCACAGGTTGAGCACTCACACTGTTCTTTTTTTAAAAAAATGGATAAGTTTGACTGAGGGTACTCACTGAAAAACATCCCTATACCCACCGAATCTTCGTATAAACTTCAACTAACAGAGAAAGTCAAAAGTATCATATGAAGGATGAGATGGAAAGCATACTTCTTCCTCAACGACCCAAAAATGACAAAACTGAAAAACCCAAGACATTTGACTTCAATACAAGAAAATGCCCATGGAAATGTAAAGAAATGCTAAAATTCGAGGAGGACATGACAAATATAGTCAGAAACTTGAAGTTCAAATAACACCTGGACAATTTCCAGAAGAAAATTATAGAAGACAAGAAAAAAAATAATGAACACCAATAAGGTATTCATATTGGCTGACAAGACTAGGAACATATACACAATGGAACCTACAGCCTACAATATCATCATAACTAACAACATCACACAATTATACAAGAAGACAACCGTGAACACAAAAAAACATGATAAACCAAGAAGCTAAAGATAATAGCCGTCAAACTAAAAATAGATGAAAGGATAAACTGCATAGCCAAACAACAAGCTTTCATGACAGCAAAAGACCACAAAAACAACTTTGAAACCCACATTCCACCTAATAAACCCCACCAAATGTGAAATAGGAAAAATCAGCAAAAATATATTAGAAGCTATCAACATGAAGCTAAGGGCAAAATTAGGACTTGGAATGGAAAAATACCAAAGCTGTCACAAACTAGTTTACAGCTATAAAAAACAAAGCTACTTTCATCCAATTTGACATAGTGAATATCTACCCATCCATCATAGAAAACATATTGAATGATGCTATATAACTAGCACAACAACATATAAAAATTACAGACAGTGATATTAAAATAATCAAGCACTCCTGTAAATCTCTGTTGTTCCACAATAATGAACCAAAAAAAAACAAATCACAACCTATTTGATGTAACAATGGGTATCTACGATGGAGGTTTTGTGATTTAGTAGGCATACTCATCCTCTTATATCTAGCCAGGATCCAAGAGAAAAAAGACATGGGACTATATAGATATCACAAACTTATCCTGATAAGAGAACCCAATGGCCCCACATTAGACAGATTTAAGAAAAAAATAGTAAATGCCCTAAAAACAATTGGATTTGAAATAGAAATAAATGCAGGTACAAGAACAGTAAATTTCTTAGATGTCACTCTCAACCTGAACAAAAACACATATGAACCGTACAAAAAAGATAATGACACTCCAACTTACATTCACACATCCTCCAAACACCCACCTTCAATCATCAAGCAAATACCCATATCAATCAGCCACAGGCTACCTGAAAATTCATCAAACATAGACATTTTCAATAACAAGAAAACACCATATGATGAAGCACTAAAAAACATGGATATACACAACAAATACAATACACACCTCCACAAATGAAGCATAAAAACAGAAGAAGAAACATTTTACTCACCATACAACAAAACTGTCTAAACAAACATAAGAATCACATTACTAAAATTAATAGAAAAGCACTTCCCTGAAACAAACAGATTATCAAAAATATTCAACAAAAATAACATTAAAATCAGTTACAGCTGCACAAAAAATATAACACAAATAATAAAACGCCATAACAAAAAAGTAATACCCTGCAATAATGCAACCAAGGAACCTTAAAGCAACTGCAGAAATAAAACAACATGTCCACTCCAAGGAAACTGCCAACAAACAAATATAATATATAGAGCCAAAGTAAGTGTAAACAACAGCACAATGTACCACATCGGGGCGACTGAGGGACCATTCAAGAAAAGAAAAAACAACCATGACATTTCATTCTCTGACAGAAAATACTCAAACAGCACTACACTACCCAGATACATATGGTATCTACAAGACATAAATATTACACTAAGAATAAGCTGGAAAATATTGAAAAACGCACCTGCCTATAACAAAATTACAAAGAAATGCCTACTTTGCCTACATGGAAAGGTAGGAATAATTACTTATACCTAACAAAAGAAAATACTAAACATAAGAACAGAAATAATTTCCAAATGCAGACATGAAAACAAATACCTATTATCACAATTTATGCCAAATGGATAAAAAAAAATACCAACCATTACTACCACATCAAAATTATCATTGCCGCATTAGTCCACAATTACTACGACTCCACAATTAACATTACAATATCAATCCACAATTATACTTACTTCCCCACCAGAAAAATTAATACCACTGCATAAATACAAATAAGCATTATAAGTTGTAGTTTCTACCATTTACACATGCACAATCACCAAAAACAAGCAAATAACCTGCTTTAAAATAATAAGAAAACAGCATTAACAAAAATGAAAAATAATAGCAATTTTACCTACCAGAGTCTTACACAGATGCCATCATAAAAAAAACAAAAGGAAAGAAAGAAAACAGATGGATAGATGTGTGAACACGTGTGCATATGTTTATACGTGTGCGTGAGAAAACGAAATAGACGAACAATCTACATGTTGACACTGCAACTGAAAAAAGATGTTCGCTACACAATCCAACATTCAATACAGCAACCAATTACATATGTATGTACACAATGACACATGGATGCACATGGATGCTCAGTTTCACACTGTTCATATATGTTTTTGTGTAAGTGAGCATGCGTGTATGTATGTGTACATCAATGAGTAAATGTGCGTGTATGTATGTTTGCGTACGCTTGAGTGGCATTCCAATGACAATTTTTCCTCCCACTACCATAAAAACACCAATATACGCAACCATATATAAATCAAAAATTTAAAAATTAATCACTTTGTCTGATAGCGTGAAACCCAGGATCACAAACTCATACCAATCCAACTAAATGTGTCAGCTCTATCACTTTCCAATAAGTACCACGTATATATAATATATATATATATATATTATACTATATACATACACATTTTATATATATATATATGTATATATATATATATATATATATATATATTATTTTATACACATACACATTTTATATATATATATATATATATATATATATGATCGACTCTCCCGTCGAGATTCGACATATGAGGGTCAAGCAGATCAGTTTCCAGGAAACCGACAGCCTGACACCGGCACATGAGATTTGATTATAGTGGTGAAGGCCTCGGGCAGGACCATCCACACTTTTTGGAGGGATGAATACAGAGACCTGGTGCACCGAATGCCACAAGGTTCCCAAACGACCCTCCGCAGGTTTTGAATTCAGCGTTGTCCTTCTACCTAGACCAGTTGCCATCCAAGGCTATAGAACCCAGTCTGTCTTGCTATTTTACCCATAGCTGGAGGGAGAAGAAGAGGATTCATACCTTTCCCAAGGGTATTAGCACGTAAGTGAATGTAATGGATTCGACTGGAATTCGAACTCGGCTCTCCGATTTCTCAATCCAAGCCGATATCCATTACTCCACCGTGCCTATATATATATATATATTAGGTTGGTGCAAAAATAATGTCGGTTTTTGACGTATTTTTAACGTCAAAAACCGACATTATTTTTGCACCAACCTAATATATATGATGATGTACTCTCCTGCCAGTTTTGAAAGAAAAGGATCTGACAACAACCTCATTCAGTTTTTGTTTGTGCCGTATGGAACACTTCAGTCCTTTCAGTGACCTGCATATAAGCCCACATATTGTACAACAGCAAGGATCTTGGGACATAGCAACAGAAATATTTGCTAACACTTTTTGCTGTCATCTTTCATCTCTCAGCCAATCAATACCACTGATTTCAAAATTTCTGATACAACTCTGGCACAATTATTTCACATTTATTTCTATCTATGATATATATATTTTATATAAACTAGCATAAAATCGGGAGGCATTTAAGCTAGGTCCTGCAGAGGGCACTTTATTAGGCTTTTATCACAATAGGTATGAAGGAGTAGATGTGATAGGCAACACTAGAACTCAAAATTAATCTCTGCATTTAAGTATTGATTAATATTTATGCTTATCTTTTAAAAGTTCAACAATAGTTATTTACTGGCAGGATACTTGCATGCTAAGCAAAAGGTCTTCTATTGTAGGCACATTTCTGGCCTTCTATCATTTAGTCAGTTCGACTTTTTTTTTCCATTCAGTACTTTGTCCATTTGATATTTAATCCATCTGACACTTTGTCATTTGACACTGTCTATGCACATTTAAAACATGGCCAACCCTTCAGTGCAGCCACTGACTCTGGATACACAGAGCAAATGTCCCTTATTGCCTGTGTTGAATTACTGAATTAAATTCAGAGAGTATTCAATTGTGAATATGATACTCATAAAAATGTTTTTTACTCAAACCATTAAATGTTACGCTAAATACTAAACTATGTACAACTTGATAGAACAGGTTACATGCTTTTCTATTTGGGGCAGCATGCTCATCTTGGTTGTTATAGGAACGTTTCAACTATTGCACCCTTCAGCTTTCTCAGTTATATCTCATATTCAGTTAACTTTCCTTCTTATTCCCTAATTAATATACACTGCAATTGGCTGGCCATGTAGCCCTTAACAGCCAATTACAGTCTGGACAGACAACAGTTTTGGGATACATGCTGTGAAGAAAAGATACTTCCCTGGCATGTGGGAAATGTACAACCTCTAGTACACTGGACTTATGAGTAAAGATAGCTTTTACAACATCCACTAGCTTTCCTTTTCAGGGTCAGAGAGAAAAGCTAAAGCCTTTATTCAATCTACAGGGATAAATTATTTGCATTTCACTTTGCATTTTTAGGGGATATTTTATCTGCCTATATTTATCAGATGAGGTATTGTAAATATTTACATTGTTCAGACTGTTGTCCTCATCTTTATTATCACATTCACAACATTTCAGCTTTTGTATGCTCTGGCCTTCTTCAAGTGATTGGAATTTTGAACTGAACCCTTTATTTTGTCCACTGGGGTAGATTATTCATTCCACGTGCCTCTTCCGGATGTCTCAGTTATCTCCCTTTAACTCAACTATCCAAGTTTTGCTCACCACTGCAGTAGCCAGGTATTGAAATCACAACTCTTTGGGTCAAGTCACTGGATTTTTTTTTTTTTTTATATCAGTTAATACACAGCAGTTTTATTCACCTTTCTATCATGTGTTTATTTTTTGTTCCACTGTACAAGAAGTATACATCTTATCAGCATGATCAGACCTAAGGATGGAACTCACAATTGCTAAGGAACCAGATATGTTTTCAACAACACTTTAATTCCCAGGTCTGCTAAAACTGAAAAGCCATAGCCCTGGTTCAACAGCAAAAAAAAAATTATGCAACCCAAAGATGAATAAGAGTGGTGAGTGTTAACTGATATAAAATATCCTCGAAACATAGAAAGTGGAATGAGAAAAATCTGCCCTCAAAGACTGAATAAGGGATTCAGCACAAAATTGTAGGATTGTTACCAAGTGCAACAACAGACACCCTGAAGAAGACCATGGGGGATAATTGGTCGACACTTTGTGAGCAAGAAAAACAAGATAAACATGCCAGTCTCAGTGTTCTTACTCCATGTGCTAGGTCCCTTCAGAACATGTGTAATCATGGCTCTCTACAATTTCCTGTCCTCTGTCAGCAATTGGTATTTTAACCATGTCAAAGGTTTTCATTATTTCCAGTAGAATTTATCTTCCTTCTTCGGTATGTAAAAGATTTGACAGATTTTATTGATTCACCTGAGATCGTTTGTATTGAGCCTTGCTGGTTGAAGCCTATGAATTCAGTTTTAGAGGCAATGACATAAAGTCCGACATCATTGGCAGCATTTCTAGATGATGTAGGAAAGCTGTGGCATTGGTAATTGTGTCTGTCATGATATATAAGTCTAAGAGTAAATCAATAAATGACAAATTTGTGTTCAAGTTCATACAGTGCATCAACTTTCCTAACAAAAGCTATTGCCATTACAATTTAAGACCTTTCAATTTAAAAAATGCTAATTTAACAAAAAAGAAAAAAAATATTTAGTAAGACAAAAATATATAGAAACTGCATTGATTGCTAAATCATCCACAGTAAATTTGAGTCCAGGTTTTTACAGTATTTCCCCTTTCTTGGCAGATCTTCTGTTGTCTTATTTTGGGAAACTTTAAAATAAAAACAACTATATAGGGAAACTGGATGATACATCTGACAAAAAAATCCTTAAAGCTTAAAAAATCTTTTAAACTTTAAAATCTAGCATTCCCATATTTTCAGCACTTCACCTTGGTACATAATTATAACTAACACTTGCATTTATATCTCCTCCTCCCCCTAAACATATATAATTCCATCAATAAATATATTACTCCAATGTAGTCCTTCTAGAGGATGATAGACATTACACAGAAATTTTCCACTTTGTTATTCAATTACCTAATAATATAGGATATTTAAAAACAACAGCTTTAAAAAATTGTTGTAGAGTAGGACTCAGTGTACTTCCTGCTTTTCCTTACTATGGTGACAATGGAATGCTTCTACTTATAAATATGGCAAGTAGCCAAATTAGAGTCGAATTTGAGGAGTATATGATTTATTCATTTATCTGGTATTATACGAGTATTTAAACCTTTATCACAATGCAGAATTCTCACATTTTTCTACTCTAGGTGCATTCTGTCGCATTGAGACAGTTTCTATTAATAGACATTTGTCAACTGTTATTTCTGGTATTTTAAGCTGGATATTACCTACTACTGCTTTGGAAGAAGGTTAAATTTCCGTTTTTCGATGCCATTTTGAATTCTTCTAGACTCTACATGTGGTGTAACACCAATTAAACCCATGTTAATTTTTTTTGTGATTTTTTGTAATCAAAAATGGCCATGACAATATTAAATGAAGCATTTATTCAGGATATTTTTTTGTTTTTTTAATGTATTTGTTTTTTATTTTGCATTTCATTTTTTTTTTTTTTGTTTTCAACGTCAAAACATGCATGCAAAATGTAATGCATAACATCAAAATATTACTCATCCATTCTTTTATTAGTATACAGAAATAAAATCTACACGCACAATGCAAAGAAAGTTAATTTTAAAACAGTAGGTGTTCATGTTCCTGCACCCTCAAAAAATAAAAATGAAGTGGCAGGGGGGAACAATTCTAGAAAGAAATTAGTGTGGTAAAGGATAATAAACGTCTTCTTGGTTTTCCCTACCCTAGTCTTCTGTTCCTTTGATATGTTCTCTACCAATGGCCTTCTCAATTTTCAGTTATTTTGAACAAAGACATTACAGCAAAAGCAAAAGACAAAAATGACAGAGAGCTGAATGAGATTCAATAGGTTATGCATCGAGATACAGTAGACATGAAAAATTTAAATGTAAATTTAAACATCTTTACTGCATTTTCTTGATTTTAAGAGTTAACCATTTTGATAATTTAATAAAAAACATTTATTTAAGATATTTACAGATTTAAATTCAGTTCTCATCATATTTTTATTCAGAAGTGTGATGCTTTTTTAATCTAGTGTCATCAGCTGTGTTATGGTTTTTTTAGCTGCTTTCAAATGGAATCTCTGCAGTCTCAAAGATCCAATCAAATTTATCATAAGATTTGCCAAAATATTAACCTCAAGACAATTTCTTTTGTCAGAATAAAAATACCATCACAAAAAACTCCTCTTTCAGCCTCTGCAGAACTTACAGCAATGGTATTAATCATATTTTTTGCTATTATATATTGGCTATTAATATATAAGATTATTTCCAAATAATCCAACAACCAGTTTGCTAAGCTTTTATAATTTTAAGAATCGGCTTGTGCAAACCAGTAGGATGCCACCACTGGTAGTAATCAGTCTAAGAGAAGGACAACTCTGAATTCAAAACCCCCAACTATGGGTTAAATAGTAGAGAAGTCCATGCTCTGTAGCCTTGGTTGGTAACCAGTCTAGGAAAAGGACAACTCTGAATTCAAAACCATATATAGCCCTGGCAAGGCACATACTATGCAGCTAGGGGAATGATTGTATTGTTCACATTGACACTATGATCCCGAGTATGGTCAACCATACATACTAATATATATACATATGCTTTTTTAGCCACCAGGATATTTGGCTATGATGTTATATTAGTGAAATATTGTGTCAGAATTTCCAAGAAAAGCATTGGTTTTACTGCCAGCATTGCTATGCAAGAACTGTATTAATTCAATATCCAATTTACTGCCATAAATAATAATAAGACTCAAGGAGAAAGCAATTTCTCACAAGACATGTTGGCAGTCACCCCCAACTTGTTAAGAACCCCAGGCAAATTAAATCCTTACCTTCCATTGGTTGGACAGCGAAAGCTGCATTTGACTGGAGCAACTTCAACTTGAATTCAAAATCCACCGGGACATCACAAGACAAAGTAAATGTATTTTGAATGCTGCAAGGAAAAATAAGAGTAGTAGAGAATAGTGAAGTAAAGTGAATGGTTAACAAATATGTGTGTGTTTGCATGTGTGTAGCTTTTATGGGTTCATGGCCAAGTGGTTAAGCAGTTCACTTTCCAACCATGAGAAGTCCTAGGTATGACTATAAACTATATCTGGCAGCATGGCCTCTGATTGGAAGATTAGTGGTTATGAGAAGCATTGAACCACCTCTTAATTGCTTTTGTTCCCAGGTCCACAATGACCCTGGGTGGTAGCACCTATTGGGTTCCCAGCTATGGGCAAATAGTGACCCCCCACCAAACAAAGACACTATGAAAGTATAAAAATACATTTAATAGTAAAAATACCAGCAATACATTTTTATATAGAAAGGAGCAACAATACATATAGTAAAATAACCAGCATTGCCTTTTAGCTGTAGTTGAAGGCATGCAATTGCATTCAAAATATACTTAGTTGAAATCATAAAATTGTGTTCAAATTATTTAGATTTCAGCATTAAATAACCTATAGTGATTGATATGCAGCTAAACAAAATCAACCAAGCAACTAACCATGAAATGCAGGTTTGAATCGCACTATGGTCAGTTTGTCAAGAAGGTGGTTTCTTGATGTTATCAACTTGAGGAGGTGATCCCAGTGTGTTGCAGCTTTTACCTGAAAACCATACCATGGTTTGACTCAAGCTTCATGAGTGGACTCGTATGGACAGAACTATTTGAGAGCTGTCGATGGTTGTGTTAGCACAAAATCACAAGTCATCATGACCGAGGGTTTAAGCCTTGTTTAGACTGTTGATCACACCAGATTATATGATCTCTCCCAAGAACTGTAACTAAAGACCACTCAGTATAGTTTCAGCAGAAAGCACAGGTTGAGTCTGTGAATGTTGAACAAACATACGTGTTGGAGCAGGCATCTGCAACAGGGATTGGCTAGTCACCAGAGTAGACAGGAATACTCGGATATGATCGGACAGCCATTATATAGTTTTTAAGCAATTAATTTTTTTTTTTAATCTGATTTTTCTTATTGATATAAACATTATATTTTTATAACAAATTAATGTCTGTCAAAATTTTCTTTAGTTGGACTTTTCAATCATGAAGCCAGAAGACATTAATTTCAGTGTTTGAAAAAATAACAGTGTACTCACTGAAATATAGCAAAGATAGTAATAAAAAATAGTCACATGAAAAAAATTGATTAACAGCTTAAAAATAAAGTTAGCAAATATAGATAAACTTTGAAATGTCTCAATGAGATGTGCAACTCTAAAATACGTAAATTGTGCCTTGCTTTGCTGTGATGGCTTCCTGTGGCCAAATGGCAAGGAACAATTAGCTTAACATTGGTTTCTCTCACTGCAAAAGGGAATAAATATTTAATATCTATCAGGACACACATTTTTTTGATTAGATCTTTAGACCAATAGACAGTAATTTCAATCTTTAAAAAAAATCATGGATACCTTCTCAAACACATGGACCAAGTAAAATATAATGTTTATATCAAGGGTTTCAAATACATTGCCTATGGGCCACATGTGGCCTATGGACTATTATTCTGTGGCCTGAGCAGAACCATTTTTGTGACATATTTTCATCAAATTTTTTAATGTTTAATAAATTTCTCCCTTGCCTCTTCTATACTTTTGCAGTAGCAGCACTGAGCTTGACCTAACCTCCAAGTCCAAACAGACAGCAAATCAATTTTAAGGTCAACAGAGTCTGTTGGAGTTTCACTCCAGGGAAAGAGAGGAAACTTGACCTCCGCACCATAACGTATTCTTCATCAGCCACCTGATGGGAGGGTATAAATACACTTGGCAACAATGTCTTGTTTTAAAATTTTATCAGTTTGACAACTCATAGTAGAGAAGGTTGCCCCCTGTCAAGAAAATTGTTGCCTCCTAACTCCACATTTTTGAATGTGTTGTTATCTAATTTTGATGTGAGAAAAAGTGCTTCTACTTGTGGGCCTCCTTCTGGGTTTGATGCACCCCAACCCATTGTTGATACTCTCCTAATGCTAATACCATGGCGATGTGCATACTTCTGGCTGGGTGCACCTCACATTCAGAATGTAATGGCCATTTAGTGTCTTTGAGTTTGAAACCCTTGGTTTATGAGAAATAGCTAGCTAGCTAGATAGATAGATTGAGATAGATATATAGTTGGATAACAGACAGTTTTTTGTTTGTTTAACATCAAGACTCATTTAATGCTGAAATTTAATTTTCTTGGGAACTTTGAAGTAAGAAAAAATATGATATATGTTATTCTGCCTTTACAATTGAATGCATGATAGATAATACTCAGCTTTTGTGCATATATATGTATAGTATGGTATATAAATGAGGTACTCCTATAAAAGCAGTACACCACAGCAAATGCCAGTCAAGCTACAATCGTTTGACCTGTCAACAACTATTCCAGAGAGTATTCTACTTCATAACAATATGGCATCACCGATAGGATTCCTAACCATGTTGCATGTAGAAATATAGATTAGATGTTGAGTAGCGGTAGCTAGGGTAAAGAAATTGAAAGACAAAAAAGTCTCCAGAGGGGAGAATGAAATTACTGATTTATTTTTTGCTTCAGCAGGATGTGAAGTCATAAAGAAAATTATGATGTACCCTAAAATACTGGAAGGCTTAACATATGAGGAAATTTCAACCATTATGAAAAGAATCATGTGACCAAAAACAAAAAACTGATCATTACAGAAAGAACAAAAGCATACAATACAACAAAATTCCTAATTAAGTGCAAATATTGAGACAAAGAACACAAAAGAAACAAAACAAATGTCCAGCCCTAGGAAAATTATGTTTAAACTGTAAAAGAAAAGACCTTTACCAATCTGTGTGCAGATACAAGAGAATAGAAAGGGGAGAAAGTATAAACCCTCATACTAAAAATACAGAAGTATATTCGATAAGAATATCTCCAAAATGTAGAGACAGTAAAATTGAATGGTATGACTTTTCCTAAACAGGTTGACACAGGGAGAGATGTTACCTTGATCTCAAGAAATTTCTGGGAAAAAAATGGGTAAACCCAAATTAAGAAAAAGTAATCTTAATTTAAAACAATTTAATGGATCTGTCATCAAAACTCTAGGCTCCTTTGAAGGAACTTTTGAAACAAAAAAAGCATTTTGAGATTATTCCCATCACTGTTGTAGAATACACACAAAATCAAAATCATGGACTCCTGGGAATAGACATTTTGAAAGAGAATATCATGAAATTAATAAATTGTATAAAGTCAGAAAAACCTGACATAGGACTATTGAAAGGATATAAAGCGAGTCACCTGATCTATTTTGAATCTCAAAATATACCTATTTACATTCTACCCATGGTAGTTGCAAAACTAAAGAAAATAGTAGAACAAGGCATATTGGAGAAAGTTACCCAAGGTGGTAGCAGTTGGGCTTCACCAATTGTTGTGATACAAAAGCCCAATGGTGATTTGAGGATATGTGGGGATTACAAAGTAGGTGTGAATCATCACATATGTTCTGATTCATTTCCTTTACCTAACATAGAAATGGTAAGTCATGAATTAGCAGGAACTAAATGTTTTGCCAAGATTGACATATAACCAAATAGAAATTGATGAAAAATTTAAAGAAGTCACTACAATTAATACTCCAATAGGCTTACTAAGATGGACTCATCTTCCAGTTTAGAGAGGTGTAGTATGGTATGTAAATGAGGTACTGCTATAAGGGCAGAATGCCACAGCAAATGCCAGTCAAGTTACCATCTGTTGACCTGACAACATTTATTCTAGAGAATACTCTCCTTCATAACATGTTTGTGTGGACATAATTATAGAGGTAGTTATATGTGTGTTTTATGTGGTTCTTTTGTTGAAGCTATATTTTGAAATACGGTTTGATTTCTTTAAGGAATTATAGGATATTATATATATTAATGTCATAAAAGAGTTCTTTCATGTTGGTTGGTTGAGTGGTTGATTTTGTTTAGTGGCATATCAATCACTATGGGTTATTAAATGCCAAAACCTAAATATATTAAACACAATTTTAAGGCTTCAGTTAAATATTTTGAACACAATTGCATGCCTTCTACTACAGATAAAATGTATTGTTGGTCATTTTGTGATAAAATGTATTACTGGTTATTTTGTGATAAAATTTATTGCTGGTAGTTCTACTATAAATAGGTATTTCTGGTAATTTTACTATAAAAATGTGTTTTTATACCTTAATAGTTTTGTTTGGGGGTTCATTATTTGCCAATAACTGGGACCCTAATGGGTGCTACCACTTCAGGTCAGGGTGAACCTGGGAACAACAGCAGTTAAGAGGTGGTTCTACACTCCCCAAAACCTCCAATCTCCCGATCAGAGGCCTTGATGCAGGATGAAGTTTATCATACCCAAGACTTAGATTTAAATTTTGTGGACTTGAGTTTGAAACCCCTGGTTTATGATAGATAGATAGATAGATAGATAGATAGATAGATAGATAGATAGATAGATAGATAGATAGATAGATAGATAGATAGATATGAGCAAACAAAGATTGATAGATATAAACAGACTGAGATAGATAGATAGATAGATAGATAGATAGATAGATAGATAGATAGATAGATAGATATGAACAAACAGAGATTGATAGATATAAACAGATTGCGATAGATAGATAGATAGATAGATAGATAGATAGATAGATAGATATGAACAAACAGAGATAGATAGATATGAACAGATTGAGATGGATAGATAGATAGATAGATAGATAGATAGATAGATAGATAGATAGATAGATAGATAGATAGATATGAACAAACAGAGATAGATAGATATGAACAGATTGAGATAGATAGATAGATAGATAGATAGATAGATAGATATGAACAAACAGAGATTGATAGATATAAACAGATTGAGATAGATAGATAGATAGATAGATAGATAGATAGATAGATAGATATGAACAAACAGAGATAGATAGATATGAACAGATTGAGATAGATAGATAGATAGATAGATAGATAGATAGATAGATAGATAGATAGATAGATAGATATGAACAAACAGAGATTGATAGATATAAACAGATTGAGATAGATAGGTAGATAGATAGATAGATAGATAGATAGATAGATAGATAGATATGAACAAACAGAGATAGATAGATATGAACAGATTGAGATGGATAGATAGATAGATAGATATGAACAAACAGAGATTGATAGATATAAACAGATTGAGATAGATAGATAGATAGATAGATAGATAGATAGATATGAACAAACAGAGATAGATAGATATGAACAGATTGAGATAGATAGATAGATAGATAGATAGATAGATAGATAGATAGATAGATAGATATGAACAAACAGAGATTGATAGATATAAACAGATTGAGATAGATAGATAGATAGATAGATAGATAGATATGAACAAACAGAGATAGATAGATATGAACAGATTGAGATGGATAGATAGATAGATATGAACAAACAGAGATTGATAGATATAAACAGATTGAGATAGATAGATAGATAGATAGATAGATAGATATGAACAAACAGAGATAGATATGAACAGATTGAGATAGATAGATAGATAGATAGATAGATAGATAGATAGATAGATAGATAGATAGATATGAACAAACAGAGATAGATAGATATGAACAGATTGAGATGGATAGATAGATAGATATGAACAAACAGAGATTGATAGATATAAACAGATTGAGATAGATAGATAGATAGATAGATATGAACAAACAGAGATTGATAGATATAAACAGATTGAGATAAATAGATAGATAGATAGATAGATAGATATGAACAAACAGAGATAGATAGATATGAACAGATTGAGATAGATAGATAGATAGATAGATATGAACAAACAGAGATTGATAGATATAAACAGATTGAGATAGATAGATAGATAGATAGATAGATATGAACAAACAGAGATAGATAGATATGAACAGATTGAGATAGATAGATAGATAGATAGATAGATAGATATGAACAAACAGAGATAGATAGATATGAACAGATTGAGATAGATAGATAGATAGATAGATAGATAGATATGAACAAACAGAGATTGATAGATATAAACAGATTGAGATAGATAGATAGATAGATAGATAGATAGATAGATATGAACAAACAGAGATAGATAGATATGAACAGATTGAGATGGATAGATAGGTGAACATAAATAGATTTGATTCTTACAGCACAAAATTAAAATATATATTTATATAATTAATTGTCAGAAAACCACAGTATTAATATATTCAATGGTGATGGAAATCTGTGTAGTAATGGAATATTTCGAATAAATTTACTGTTGGAAGACAGAGATGGTACTCAAAATATGAAATATTTATGTCTGTATACACTAAAATGTGTCCATTATTTCTTTTTTGTTTCCACATTTTTTTTCATTTTTCCATTCTTTTTTTTTTTTTTTTTTTCTTGAGGTGTCAAAACAAGAAACAGGAATTCTTTGGTAATGGAAGCATTGGATAAAATATTTAAAAATAAAAAATTATGTTAAGATATGAAGCCCACCCAGAGATTTAACCAATCTTTTGATTGTTGAAGAAAGATAACATGTTGTTTTTTTTTTATGTGTTTTTTTTTTTTTTTTTTTTTGGTGGGTGGGGAGATTTTATTAATCTTACATTATAGCTAACTTTTGACTCATAGCTTTATTTAAGTAAAATGTTTTCGTTGATTTTCTTTAATACTTGAGCTGTCAATTCTACAGATGTGAGCAGACAGAACAGACAAAAAAGATCAAATCCCAAGGAGATTGAAACGTGTGTAATTTTTGCCTCAAGGAAGCCTGACAAATGCCCACCTGCTTTGCTGCTAAGCTATCTGAAACTGACAACATTTCAGAATCTCTGTCAGGTATAACATACATACATATGTCGTGTATATCTTGTCTAATATACTGAATATAATATGTATGTCTACTCTAAGATGCACAATATGCCACAAACATCATAGATACATTTAGCACAGTTCTGGTCTAATATATGTTATATAGTGCACAGTACTGGACTAACACAAATCAACTGCCATGTATATCTCATCTAACATATGCAATTTAATGTGCAGGTTTACTTGAAAATAATTAATATGGTGTATATATCTAGCTTAACATTGGTAACACAGTGTATATTTACTCAATATTCATATGTCAAATAAAGCTGATTTAACAGATGTAATATGCTACATATGACTGTTCTCACATACAAGGATTAGAAAAAATATTTGCAGTAATTTTCAAATACTCTACACTGTCCTCAAAACGACACTCAAACACTCTGAAATATTCATATTGGAGCTTCTATCATGAATGCCAAGCAGTACAGCATGCCATTTCCAAATTCCACAGTGTATATTTACTCAATATTCATATGTCAAATAAAGCTGATTTAACAGATGTAATATGCTACATATGTCTGTTCTCACATACAAGGATTAGAAAAAATATTTGCAGTAATTTTCAAATACTCTACACTGTCCTCAAAACGACACTCAAACACTCTGAAATATTCATATTGGAGCTTCCATCATGAATGCCAAGCAGTACAGCATGCCATTTCCAAATTTCTAGTGAAGTGAATTGTGCCTTACTGCTCATTTTCTCATAAAGAGTTCCCAACTGACCCTACTATACTGTGCAGTTGGCAAAATCAAAAACAAATAACATGCATTATCAGTCTATATCTCTGAGATGAGGTATTATGGTTACTGGTATTATTTAGATTATTCGGGCTGTTATCCTCATCTTCATTGTCATGAATTCACAACATTTCAGCCATTGTATGCTCCGGCCTTCTTCAGGTGATTAGAATTTCAAACTGAAGCCTTTATTTCATCCACCAGGGTAAATTGCTCTAGTTCCACATGTCATGCCTCTTCTTGATGTCTCAGTCATTTCCCTTTTAACTCAACTCTCCAAGTTTTGATTCACCACTGCTGTGGCCTGGTACTGAACTCACAACCTTTTGGCTCTAGTCACTGACGACACATGGCCCAGTGGATAAAGACGTTGGTTAGATCAAGTGACTAGATCCAAAGAGTTGTGAGTTCAATACCAGGCCACACCAGTGGTAAACCAAGACTTTGAGTTAAAAGGAAAATAACTGAGACATTGCGGTGTTGATCAAAACTACCAGCCACACAGCCTTTTCTGTATTCAATTTCCTTATTTTCTATAATTTGTTATAACTGATCCATACACTGAGGTATTTGATTTAATGGGTAATGATATCTAATCAAAAATTCAGATGAAATATTTACGAGCTGTTATTGAGTCAGTCACATCAATTAAGAGGAGAAGAGGAATTTGGGGAGGAGAAGATGATGTGTGGATGTAGGTGGAGATCAAATATTTTTTTTTTTTACTTCATCTCAAAGTTGAGGCAAGAATCAAACTTGTTAGAGATTAAGTTGAACCTATTTGCCAGGGCAAATGACAGATTATTCCTGAAAATGAATAATGTAATTTAGAAGTTAATGTATTCTGTGACCATATTAAAATCTTTACTAAGCTGCTGATTTTCCTAATGTGATTGTGTAGCTAGCTCCAATTATGTAAAGTCCGCAAATCAGTATATTGGGTTGGTAAAAAGGGATAGAGCATTCAAAGCTGTGGAAGGATATTTAATGACAGTATTATCCCCTGGTAACAAGCTAGTAATGTAATGCCAATCAATTAGCAAATGCTAATAGTAATGGAGAAATTAGTAATTTTCTACTATAGAAATATTCAGAATTCATTGATTAGTGTTATTTTCAGTCAAAATTTCTAAATTCTTTCTATCAAAGCAATTTTTCAGGAAAATATGTTTCTCGTGTCTACTGTTATTGCTCTTTACTGATTGTACTGATTGATGTTTCAACAGTCTGAATATAAATAGTGGAAACAGCAAAAAAATATATGTGCCATTTATGGAGATGGTGCCATAGCTGAGCATATTGTTCAGAAGTGTTTCACTAGATTCAGAAGTGAGAACTTTGATTGGTAAGACTGAGAACATTTGGGCAGGCTTGCAGTCATTGACGATGACAAAACTGAAACACTGATTAAGAATAATTCAGGACACATGACATGAGATAGTCCACATATTTCATATGCGCAATGTAAGACATTTGAAAACACTTGGATACGTGAATTGTTTGAGTTAACAGAAAAAAATTTAATGGATGACATTTCTATCTGCAAATCTCCGCTCAGCACAACAAAATCAATCTGTCTTTGAAAACAATACTCATAGGTGATAAAAAATGGATTGTTTACAACAATGTGGAGTGAAAAAAAAGTTCCTCAGAGAAATTAAATGAACTATCATTAAC
Organism: Acanthosepion lycidas; assembly: GCA_963932145.1. Taxonomy (NCBI): domain Eukaryota; kingdom Metazoa; phylum Mollusca; class Cephalopoda; order Sepiida; family Sepiidae; genus Acanthosepion; species Acanthosepion lycidas. The sequence goes on along the minus strand of OZ010607.1, from coordinate 45,003,309 downwards.
CACTCCAAAAGCTAATCTATATCTGAAGATGATACTGTGCATCTGGTGGGATTGGGGATGTTAACAAGGTTGTGCATTTTGTGTGTATTTTTTTAGGTGAAGGTGCATGTTCAATATATAAACAAAAGAGATAGAAGAAACATACAAAAAACTTGAGTTTCTGCTATGGACATTTATTTCTTTTATGCTGACTGTATTGAAACAAAGTTAAATGTCTCTTGAGTATGTACGTTTTTCTTTTTGGTTCAGAAATTATTTATGAGTAGTAAGGATAAGAACAGGTAAATATGGTTGAGTTCAAGTTATCCTCACAGTCAGTGGGAATGGCCGAATCTCTACTTCATGAGGAGGGTTTCTTAAAACATGACTGAACAATCTCGTTTGATAGTGGAAAAGAGAAAGATTCTGTCCTTTTTGGGAGTGAGGTCATAAAATCACACATGCAACCAGAAACCATTTCTGGTTTCTTTATAACTTGCATCATGGGAAAATTAATTTTTTTTCTTTATTATTATTTTATTTACTGGTTTTATTTTATTTTCCTACGGGATTGGAAAATTAGAAGGACATTATATATTATGAGCTCCTCCTTCAAAATCAGATGTTGAATTCAAATAAGTACTGTTCCCAATTGGACAAATTTAAAGCAGAAATCATAGAAAAGCAACCATAATTGGTATAGTGTTGTCTTTCATCAGAATAATACCACACCATGAAAAAAATGAAAATACATGTAAGTTGCTGGATATATCTAGTCTAATATAAATAAAATGTACTGTATTAATGACCTAGCTATGTGGTATGTGCTTCCGTTAAGATATACACAATCAAATATATATATATATATATATATATATATATATATATATATATATATATATATATATAAAGACATGTATCATTGAATATTTTAGACAAGTTTTGTCTACTTATTTACAGTAGGATTCTCTTGTATTCATCGCCAAGTTTCTTAGTAAAGGAAGAGAGAAAATGTTGATGCATATTCATTTATTCTGAGTACTTTCAACATTAGCACATTAGCATCATCATGGTGTTGTTTTTTTCTAAGACAAAATTGTTGTGTTCATCTAAAAGTTAAATTTTTAACTGTGAAGTGAAAAATGCTAAGGTTATGTAGTGTACGATTTAAATTTAATGATGTGAATGTTAGGGGAGATAACTAAGTTTGAAATGTCTATATGTTTTCTGTTAAAAAGCATACGGACATTTACGCAATAGACATATATATATATATATATATATATATATATATATATATATATATATATATAAAATATGTGGCATATATCTGATTTGATACATATTGAGATGAATAACAAATTTAAAATCAAGAGGTGAAAGAAATTTCCATCATTATGTTAAAATGTATGTGAACATATTTTTTGCTTTCTTCAAGAAATAAAAAACAGACTTTTAAAATATTTATGGAAATGCAGACAAAAATATTTTGCCTGTGTTATATAACAGGATTAATGATTTTTAGAAAAAAGTTATCATCATGCTCAAATACAAAAAAAGAGAAAAAGAATTTTCTGATTAAAATATTTGATTTAATTCCAGTGTGCGGGGGATGAGTTTTCAACTTGTTTATTTATTGAGTGATCCAGATAGCCATAGCTGATAATGAATGCATTTCTCACTTGGTACGTTTTTTTACCAGCAAAATGGTTGCGATCAGAGACATTAGCACATTCACTGATATGAACAATATGCGGCCAGATTCTGGTTGATAACCACTGACACTTCCTAAAATGAGAATGGATTTTAATAACTCCATAGCCTAGTCTCACACTGGTAATTTTGATCTGAAATTTTCACTGTATAATGTTTGATCTGTATTATTAATATTCAACACCAAATCATGGAAGGGAATGAATATGTGTTGTATAAAATAAATACCATTTTATGATTTGGCTACAGATTTCCTGATGTACCTATATATAAATACTTATATATATATATACATATATATATATATATATATATAGAGAGAGAGAGAGAGTTCAATGGATAAACTGTCATCTAAATTATGCAAAAATGGAAATAACACTGACATCTCATTTTAACAGATATATTTAACAAAATTACACAAAAATATCTTGAAATAATACAGTAAATTTATTCAATAAAATCACCACTGGCTTCCATCAAGGCCTCCAGATGACTTTGGAATCTGTTGGAACTCTTCTGGACAGTATCCTTGTTTAAGTTGGCAAATGCTGCCATAATCCTTGATTTCAGTTCATCTTTGGTGTTACAAGGAGTTCTGTTGGTCTCTCGCTCAACTGCACCCCACATATAAGAATCAAGGGTGTTGCATTCCGGGGATTTAGGTTAGCAGATGTAATGAGTGATGTGGTTGCAGAAATTGTCTGACAGCCATGACTTGGTTCTCCTCCTTGTGTGGCATGATGCAAAATCCTGTTACCAGACATAGGGTCTTCCAGCAGCCACCCTATTGACCCAGAGCAGCACTACCTCCTTAAGGCACTTGATGGAGGCCTTCATGTTGAGTGAGGCTCTCAGTAACAAATTTGGGATTTCTTTTCTTATCAAAACATGAAGAGTGAGTTTTCCAAACTGCCATACTTTTGTAATCACCATTAGACTCATCTAACTCTTTCCAAATCATCTGCACTGTCCTCAGATTGACACCCAAACACTCTGAAATGTTTGTATTGGAGATTCTGGCATGAATGCCAAGCAGTATGGCATGCCATTTCCAAATTTCTAGTGGAATAAATTGCATCATGGTGTTCTTTTTCTAACAGATGGTGCCGAACTGACTCTACTATACTGTGCAATTGAGAAAATCAAAAGCAAACAACATGCATGCATGAAATTAAAAATATAAAATGGCAACAATTTACCCATTTAACAAGTATTTATATACAAGAGTAAGAATGTTTTATGTTAAGATACACTGTGAGTAGATGTGAATGTTCAAGGGAAATCATGGAAAACTTGTAGTTTAAAGGCAGTAATTCGATCTTGCTAAGCAGATGCTTCCTTTGTAGCTAAAATGGTATAGCACATTAGGCTATATGACAGTTCTGTGTAGGATACATGTTCGATTCCTGTTAAAGAATGCATATTTTCTATGAAATTTCTTGAACATTCAGTCTGATAAATGTTGTTAATACTGTTTATTATAAACAGAGTATTTACTTAAACATTTATGTCTATATAAATAAAGTATAGCAATAAAATATATTAAAATAATTGTTGGACTTAGTCCATTTCATAATATATGATGTCATTTGTTTACATAAAGATATGCTTAGAGCAGATAGGAACGTTCAAGGGAAATCTTGGGAAATTTGCCTCTGGTTAGCAATGTCAAATTACTGCTTTAAAAAACAGTAATTTGACGTTGCTAACCAGATGCTTCCTTTGTAGCTAAAATCGTATAGTATGTCAGGCTATATGATGGTTCCATGTAGGATACAGGTTTAATTCCTGTCGATATTTTCTATGAAATTTCTCGGACATTCAGGTCAGTAAATGTTAATACTGTTTATTATAAACAGAGCATTTACTTACTTACTTACTTGTGTCAATATAAATAATTTATATATAACAATAAAATACATTAAAATAATTGTCCATTTCATACTATATATATATATATATATATATATATATATATATATATATATATATATATATGTATGAGATAAAAATATTGTTTTAAAGTATGTTATATTTATGGGCAACAATGTTCAATATGAGAGATAGTGCATATGTTAATGTAAAATTGATCACTGAGGTCAACACCAAGTGTGGCAATTTGTTTCATGCTTAAACACAATCATCAGGTTATGTGTGTTGTGTTTTGGCTCAACTATTTATCTATACAGGTCAATGGTGCATTGTGGGTAGTAAGGTCTATTGTATTATCATAAAGGTTATTTGATGGATGGATGTTTCAAATTATTTTAGGTGCTATTGAGTAAAAATAATTGAGAGTCTGAATGCAATTATTTCATTGGGTTGTTTGCTAAATCTTTTCTTATTATTAATTATTGATTTCTTTATTATGTATTGTTTATTTTTATTACATTTACTTATGTTTATATGTGCATTCATAATTTGTTGATTTACTTATTTACTTATTTGTTTACTTATGTAGATTTCTTGTCTAATTTATTTTACTTACTGGGGCTGGATATTTTATTTGTTTAGTTTAAAATATTATCTTTGCATAAAATATATATAGAGATTAAAGTATATTTGAGCAGTAACCTTTCTTTTTAACATGTTTGGTTTAATAAAACAGACAAGGAAAATTTAATTAATCTTTTACTTAGTTTTTCCAGTATTTTTACATTTTTTTTTTTCATTCAGTGGGAGTAAGGGAGTACAAAAATTGTCCATTTTGTTCATTATCCCAAGTGTATTCGGCCACTTCTTTAGCCATTTTCAAGGGGAATTGTTTTGGGTTGTTGTTAATTTCTCTTCATGTTTAAATGTTTAAGATGTGATTTTTTTTGTGTTGTTTTAAAAACTAGTAGGAGTGTTTATTCTGAGCCTTCTTTTGATTGGAATTCAAGTGGGTGTCTTTCTTTTAAAAAAAACTTTCAATATCCCATTACAACTGCTGAATTTTTTTTATTGCGCTTTGATCTGATAAATGACACGTGAAGTGTCGACTCAAGGAGCTGGTAGAATGTCTGATATAAATAACTGATTCATGACACAAAACAGTCTTCTACTGGGCAATGAAATTGATACACTGTATTGGTCATCACTAGTTTAGATTTGATGGGGTTATTTTGACTAATGACAAGGTGTGCAATTTTCCATTTTTTGTAATATATTTTACATGTTTTCCAGAATTTATAGCAGAAATAATATGTTTAATAATCTTATATAGTGAAGTCACCATGTTTATAGTTATTGCACATCTGGTTGCAGTAAAATATGTTGATATTTTGCTGTGTGCTATTTTTATTACTGGTGTCAAGAATTTTTTGTAAGAATAATTTTATTTGTTTATCAATGATATGGTTGGGAGAATTATTGTTGACTAAAGTTTGTTTTGTGTGTCTTGATTCACTCAGAAATATATATATATATTTATTTATTTATTTAATAAATTTTATTATTTAAAATTTTTAAATTAGAGAAGAGCTCATCCGAACAATTACCATAAAAGTATTTATAGAAAAGGCAAAGGGAGGCAACATTGTGGTGATGGGAAATAACTGAAGCCGAACTGCAAAGAATCAGGACTGATAATATTGCTGATTCTTTGGATTTTATCAAGAGGATCAAGGTAGATAGCAGTTGCCCTCTTCAAAGATACAAGGGCTGACCCAAAACAACACTGAAAGCCACAGGACTTGAACCGAAATCATTTGAAGTACAAGCACAAGACCATGCCAACTGATGATATTCCATCACCATTGGAACCAAAAAATGTACTCCTGCTAATAGGAAGATGCATGTGGTTCATGCATGATGGCGCTCTAGCGCATTTTAGTAATATTGTTCTCAATGCACTGGTTGACATCTACCATGAAAGATGCATAAGTATAGGAGGATCAGTTCAATGTTCCCCTGGCCTCAATCCTTTGTGGGGCTACCTAAAACAATTGGTTTATGCAGAGTGCTGTATTAATGTGTTATGAAGGTCTGTGAAACGATTTAACAACATGTGGGAGTATTTGAAAGGGTTCACCAATCAATTATCTGATGGGTTCATGCATATGTAGAAGCAAGCGGAGGACATTTTGAGCATTTGCTATGAGTTGCTGTGTTGAGGTACAATGATGGCCTTTTGGACATATGTTTATAAGGACATTTTACCTTATTTTGATGTGAGGAACCTGCCCCACCAAATTTTATATACACCTTGTATATATATATATATATATATATATATATATATATATATATATATATACGCACACACTTACACGCACTGTGTATGGCATATACATTTCCCTATTATTCATTTTATCATAAAATTAAAAGTTTACAGTTATGGTTAATGAAATTTTACAGGCTATATTTATTGACAATATTTTATATTTATTTACAATTCAAAATGGTCACCCTTAGTTTTCAATGTAGCACTTAATGTCTTCTTAACTGAAGTGTATGACTTCTTCACCACATCTTTGCTCAAATTATAGCATATCATAAGATCTTCATTCAAGTCTGACATTCTTGATATGTAAAATAATTGCTCTCCAATATGGACCATATTGCAAAATCCATAGAAATGATGTCAGAGTTTGATAGAGGTCAAATTAACTTGTCAATAAATCCAGGGAAATGTCTCTTGCACCAGTTGCATCAAATTGTCTGTGTGTCTTCAATGAAGATATAGTGACTTCTGAATTTGTCTGATAACCAGGGCAATGCATCTCTTTCCAACATTTGCAGATAAAGTTTGCTATTCACTTTCACTTTTTCTTCAACACCAAGGGGGATTTCAAGCCATCAGAAGCATCCATGACACCAGGTGTTTTCTTTTTTTTTTTTTTTCAGTTCCATCTCATGCAAGGTAGAAAAGCCACTATGAGATAAGGGCTTACTGGGTTTGGAAGAATTACGTTCAGAAAATTTATAATGAGTGAGAAGAGAAAAGAGTAATCAGGAGAACAGTAGATAGGTATTGATATTGCATTTAAATTTTTGCAGATTAAAATTGGCTGGAAAGCTTGTAGCTGGAAGGGATTTTCACAGGCAAGAAGTGCAAGAAAAGGAACTGTTTGCATAGAATTTATGGTTACATTTATCCAGCTCAACTTTAAATCTTTAAGATCTCAATACCAGTTTAATGCTGCGCTTAAATTCTAAAAGAGTACCTTCCATGCAATACTGTGAGATATCTGATTTGCTGATACCTGGGTTATCTCCAACAGCCTGTAGAATGTGTTCTTTGTGGTCAGGTGTACAAGCAGATCTCAGTCTTCCTCAATCCATAGTTTGGGGTTCCATGGATCATGTCTCAGCAATGCAATGACAAACAGCAACAAAAGTTGGATGACTCAACTAGATTCAGTCTGGAAACTCAATCTGATACTGCTATGCAGCCTCACATCCATTACTATTTGCATAGTTGTATGTAAAAATCATATCTGCCTGCTCAAGACATGAATATCCTGTCATTGTTAAATGGAACGCTTCTCAGATAACTCACTACTACGCACTTTAATCATTGAAGACAGACAAGCCACAAATGTACATGAATGACAAATATAACTTAGTCTACATGGCAACACAGCACCTTCTACTAGTAACTTTCTTTAAACATAATAACTCAGAAACTTGGGGACATATGTTTATATAGACTTTGGGGACATATGTTTATATAGACTTTTGTCTAAAGTTTGTAAAAGTATTTTTGATCCATCTAATTTATATATATATATATATATATATATATAGATAGATAGATAGATAGATAGATAGATAGATAGATAGATAATGGGGTTTAATATAATATCAGTTTATGAGAGTGATATGGAAGAAAGGAATATTCTCAGTTTAGGCATTATTACATCCATGACATGATAACACCTTATTTCATGGACAGAACAGAATAGCTGTAAGGAAAGAAATGACAAACATGATTTGTTGTCAGAGAAAGTTTGATACAGCTAAGTCATATACAAAATTATATACAGATATTTAAACGTGTTCCACACAGAGAAATTATAACATGTATACCACACAGTTTGAAAATGGTGAAGACAGAGAGTGTCTTACTTGTAATAATTCCTAACACATGTTTTTAAAAATCACTCTCACAACGGAATGCAGATTTTAATGCAGTTACAATAAGTTTGTCTTTGTAATTTACCCCTGAATATGATCTTAGAAACGATCAATAGTATTTGAGTTAAAAAAAAAAAACTATGGCACCTTCCTTGATGAATTTCATCTAAACATCAAGAAACAGATTAGATAACTGGAAAGGATCAGTATAAACTAAGTAGACACAATATATCTATATTATTCAATGGAACATGTATGAATGAAGATATGCTGCCTAAATATATATATATATATATATATATATATATATATATATATATATATATATATATATATATGTAAAGGCCTTGTATAAACAGGAATAATTCATTCAAACAAGTATTGTTAAATTCAACCAACAAAATCTGTCTCTAATTTTTCTTCATATTATTACAATTTTCAAGCAAGATGTACATTGGAATCAAAAATATAGATAAACTAATTATCTTCTGTCTTAATACTTTGTTCTTTAATTGATCTGTTTTCTTAATAGTATTTTTTTCATGTTATCTAACACTCTGTAACCCCTTGCATCTTAGTGGCTTTATTGCCTTACTTAAGGTGAAATTAAAAAAATAAGCATGAACTTTCCACACGTACAACCTCTTATTTCAAAATTGGAAAAGTTCAATAAAATATCAAACAGATAGACCTTGTTGGATGAATTTAACAAAACCTGTTTGTATATATACATATATATATATATATATATATATATATATATATATATATATATATATATAATATATAAGTCTCTGTAAGTGTGTATGTGTGTTTTTGTCTGTGTTTGTGCTGTTCCTAGACTAATGATGAAAAAAGCATTCAAATTCATATAAAAAATCTATTTTTTAACATAATTTCACTTTTTGTCAATGTCCTTTCTTAACTGGCAAATTTTAATCACACAGATTTTAACATGATACAGTGGACATTTAACCTAAAATTTCAGTTACTAACAACATGTGTGGCCATGGACATACTGACCCATCCTCATTTTTGCATACCCTCCTTCTTACCCTCATATGTTTCTCTGACAGCTCAGCTGGGAATATATACAATGCAAATTATTTTATGTGCACATTTCAAAAACAAAAAAAAATATTTTTGAAAACGGATATTTTAAAAATTCAAACATTCATTCTTGTTCATTTCTACATTGTAACACCAAAAAATAAATAATTAAGTATTAATTATATGATTGAAATTATAAAAGTAAAACAAAAATGGTGGGAAATACAAAACAAAACAAAACATGCAATATTGATTATCGCTGTCAGCACTAATTACCAATGTGATCAGGCACAGGAAATTCATTAAAACAAGGGAAATAAATCTTCCTGGATATTTCTGTAGAAAGACATGTAGGAACTATATTTCTGCAATGCTGTCAATCAGTTCTCAGTTTACAATTATTGGAAATTTGAGATCTGGATTCATAATTTAAAAGGACATATCGAGAGATTTGTGGCAAATCTATACAACAGTTTTCTCGCTTTGTTGTTTTTCATCTCTATAATGTGTAGAATGTTACTCATACCAGGAAATACCAAAGGTCGAAATCAAATACAATGTACATCAGGAAACCTCTGATCAAAGAGAAGGTGATCTGTGGCAATAGCTCCACGAGGAACCAATGTAAGTTTTCTACTCAGTGTCACCTCTGAACATCAAAATAAGGCTTACAGTCACATCACATTAAAACACTGGTTCCTCTACAACCACTAAAGTTAACCAACATCAAGGTTGGTCAGTATCTAGATGGGTGACCATTCAGGAATACCAGATGCTGTAAGCATGGATATAAGGTTTGGAGTAATAGATAATGACTCATAATTGTTAATCAGAGAGACAAGTTCTAATTCCAAAACAAATTTTCTGCAGTCTAAAAATATTTTCTAGCTTTAAATAACCTGCAAAGGGTTAATAAGCCATAGAAAATGAAACAATGAATGAATGAAACAGGAAACATAAGGGTTGACCTAGAAGATGGCTGAATAGTCACCAAATGCAGAATTGTGCCTCAAAAGTTACCGGTAGGTGGACTGACATGAACAGGATTTGAACACACCAGAACTTAGGATATGTACGCATAAGACAACTGGATGACAAGATATACAGATATACAGGGTGTGATGGATAAATTGTCATCTAAATTATGCAAAAATGGAGATAACACTGACATCTCATTTTAACAGATATATTTACCAAAATTACACAAAAATATCTTCAAATACTAAAGAGTAAATTCATTCAATAAAATCGCCATTGGTTTCAAGCATGATGACTTTAGAATCTCCTGCATCTTTTCTGGATAGTCTCCTTGTTTAAGTTGGCAAATGCTGCCATAATCTTTTGCTTTCAGTTCATATTTGGTGTTACAAGAAGTTTTTTTTTGTCTCTTGCTCAACTGGGCCCCACTCATAATAATCAAGGGGATTGCAGTCTGGGGAGTTAGGTAGCCAGATGTAAGGAGCGATGTGGCCGCAGAAATTGTCTGACAGCCATGACTGGGTTCTCCTGCTTGTGTGGCTGATACAAAATACTGTTGCCAGACATAGGGTCTTCCAGCAGCCACCCTATTGACCTGCTAGTGTGACATGATGCAGAGTACTGTTGCCAGATATAGGGTCTTCCAGCAGTCAACCTATTGACCCAGGGCAGCACTACCTCCATGGCTATGGGCCTGATTGACTAGGAGGGATCATTGTCAATCAAAGCCTGGATCTCACCAACAAATTTGGGAGTTCTTTTCTTATCAGAATGATCAGGGTGAGTTTTCTGAGCTGCTGTACCTTTGTAAACACCATTATACTCATCCAACTCTTTCTAAATCGCCGGCACTGTCCTCAGATTAACATTGAAACACTCTGAAATGTTCATATTGGAGCTTCTGGCATGAATGCCAAGCTGTACAGCATGCCATTTCCAAATTACTGGCAGAGTGAATTATGTCATGGTGCTCTTTTTCTCATAGATGGTGCCCAACTGACCCTACTGTACTGTGCAATTAACAAAATCAAAAACAAACAATGTGCATGCGCAAAATTAAAAATATAAAATGGTGACAATTAACCCATGGTACCCTGTAAATGCTCAATCTCTGAGAGAGAAGGCAGAGTTCCTCAAATCCTCATAAGATTGATTGACTGCTTTGCTTTTTATGGCTTATCAACCCTTTATGGATTATTTAAAGACAAAACATATTATAAATAGTAAAAATAATTCTTTGATCTTGAGAGTGAATATTGCATTAAAAGTTGTTTTTTTTTATTTCAGAATAAGAAAGATTTTTCCAGATATGTGCCCTACTACATAACCAATAGCTGAAAGAAAGTGAACATAATGAACCTGACTGGAATTTGAACTTGGCTCTTTGATTTTTCATTTAGAGTCACTATCCATTACACCACCTGCACATCCATCCTCATGTGTAGAAGATCAAACATTCAAAGAAAGTCCCAGAAACCACATACCTTCTGCACTCAGCATTAATTTGACAGTCTCCAGAGTGAATAAAATAATTATTTTACTAATGAAAAATTTTGTCTTGTATCAGACCTTACTAATATAATATTACAAATGCTTAATACTTGTTTTTCTTTTCTGTCCATTTTTTGGGGGTTTGGGTTTTTGTTTTTGGCATCTCTACAATAATTTTTTTCAGGACAATCTTCCCTGCAAATTCAAATATCACATGATTTTTGCCAATAAGTACAACTGACAGGATATCTTGTGATCAATTTCTTTGTCCAGCAAAAGCTGGTAATATATTTTGATGATTTGATGTTACACATCAACATGTCCTCCTGCAACTGATTAAGTGAGCAATAATGATGAGATTTGCCATTTCTATGCATTGACTAAACAGCTAATGTTACTATCAGCTGAAATTTATAAAAGCTTTTTCTTAAATCAGTTTTTCAGGAAATTATACATATTTATGCTTATGAGCATATCGCATTAAAACATCAGTTCTCATTGGATATCTGAAGATAAGCAACATTGATCCTGGTCAGTACCTTGATGGGTGGCCACTTGGGAATACCAGAAGCTGTACACTTGGATGTGCAGGGCTTGTAATGTATAATGGCTTGGAATGAGGAATTGGAGAAACAAGTTCAAATTCCAGTCAAGCTTGTAATATTCACTTACACACAAATACCCTTGAGAAAAGGATGCCATCATCATTTCTCCCCATTGCTATGGTTTAAATAGCAGGACTGACTGAATCCTATAGCCTTGGTTGGCAACCAGCCTACTGCAGAAAATAATGGCTGCCCAAGGTGGAAATACTTCTGTTAAGTCAATCATGAATTGAAAAGAGACATGATCGCTAAAGCATGCATCACACATGGCACTTAAGGAAGGAAGGAAGGAAGGAAGGAAAGTGTTACAGGGTGTTATTTACTTCACCACATAAAGGACAATAACTCAAAATACAATGGAGTTATGTCCCTTGACTGCCTGTGGAAATGTGGCACTTCTGTTCCAAAATGGTGATAAGCAGACATGCACATGGAATCATGGTTTAAATCCAAACAAATCCTTGCTGTTCTCAGGCCGTAAATGAATAAAAATCTAACAGTATATTAGATCATCTTTGCAGAAGATTTGCCAGATACACTAGGAGGCCTTTTTTAGATTAAAATATACTAAGAGGCTTTTGATTTGTGATCAGACTGTAATGACATCTGCACGGCATTTTTTGGAACTTTTTAATAGCAAAGACTATTGCTAATACTTCTTTTTTAATTTGGCTATAATTACACTCTGCCTATGTCAGTGATCAGGATGCATAAACTATTGTCTTTTAGATGCCATCAGGGAATATGTAAGAAATGACAGACCAATACCATAATTGGAAGCATCAGAGACCACTATAATATCCATGGATGAGTTGTAGTGTGTTAACAAAAGACGAGAAGAAAGTAAGGACTTTAACTTTTTGAAGGCTACCTGACACATCAGACCACTCCCATACAACATCTTTTTTCAAAATATTGTTGAGGAGTGCACAAACTTGATGAATTTCAGGCAAAAAAACACTGTAATGGCTAACCAAGCCAAGGAAAGAACATAATTTTCTTACATTAGTTGGTGCTGGCATTTTTGTTTTTCCATTGCTGAGATATTTTCCTGATCTAGTCATATACTATTTTTGTTGAAAATAAAGCCAAGGTATTTGATTTGTTCTCAGAAAAAAATAACACTTTTCAGCTTTAACATGGAATCCATGTTGTTGAATTCAGCTGAAAACAGAAAATAAATGTTGCAAAAGTTCTTGATTTGTTCCTGCAACAATGATGTCACCAATGAACGCTACAAGTCCTGTCAATCGAGTGAACATGACATCCATTGTTTGTTGGAAAATCACTGGTGCTGGTTTTACACTGAAGCTAAGATGGTTAAATCTGAATAATCCCTAGTGAGTGCCTGATAGTAAGGAGCTCTTTGAACTCCTTGTCAACTTCCAGTTGAAGAAAAGCATCAAAAAGATTAACCATTGCAAAGCAAATTCCACCATTGAGTTTTGTGAAAAGATCCTCCTGAACTGAAAGTGAATACTGATTTGCATTCAAAGAATCATTTAAACGGGACTTTTCCTTTTGCCTTTTCAACAAGCATATTTGCATTATCTAGGCTAAAAGCATTACCAGTCACTTCTACAATGATCTGTGTAGCCACAGCTTCTGATCCAGTGTTAAAAAAAAGTGATATGCTTTCATTGTACAAAATGGCCAGAAGTATGCACTGACAAAAAAATTCAGCCATTCTTTCAGGTTCGATCTTCATTATCAGAAGTTGACGACGGTCTTCTTTTTGCGGAATATATGATTGTCCCATCTTCATTACATGAAAAGTGATAAAGCAATTCCATTATGGTCATCAAGATATTAGCTGTATAAAATTCCTAGCACACAACTATGTTTATTGACCAAACATAGACAATCAGTTGGAGTAATTGTTCCAATTGGCAACTGGCAGCAAAATCTCACAGGAAAATTACACTCACTTCCTGGCCTAGCCCTGAATCATCCTGGCCATGCTTTCATATTGACTTTGCTGAACCCATCAAAGAGCAGTATTATTTTAACCTCTTTGATGCTTACAGCAAATGGTCAGAAATATTTCAGATGAATCGCATCATCTTGGATGAAACAATTCTTAAGTTAAAACAAATCTTCAGTCGAGTTGGAGTTCCACAGATACTATTTTTGGATAATGGCACTGCATTCACTTCAGCTGCATTTTCAACATTCTGTGCACACAATGGTATTCAACACATTAGGACACCACCTTTTCATGCACAATCAAATGGATGAATGGAGAGTTTTGTAGAGAGCACTCCTCAAACTTGAAGGGAAAGTAACCACACCAGAAATATTCCTTTGAAGTTACTGAGCTACACTCCATTCGAATGTACCTAATGGAAATTCACCAGCAGAAACACTGATGAACTGTCAAGTTTGTTTACACATAGATGTCATCCATCCAACTAGAAACCATTCCCTAAAAAGGAACATGATGATGGAAGGACAGTTTAATCATCATCATGAAGCAGTGAAATGCAAATATGAACCAGGACAGCCAATACTTGCAAAAGATTACCACAACAGTAAGGAAAAATGGACACATTATATGTCACTCTAAAAATGTTACGTATGATATGGATATACAGTTTTCAGTCTGTGTTCGATAAGCAAACTAATTACAACTACCAAACCTTTTGGAGACCAAATTAAACTTCACTTTTCTGCTAGGCATTCTATTGGGCACCTCCGAACTGCCTCCAAGTGTTCCCAAGTAATGCCAAAGGACAAAGATAGGACTCCAGCAAAAAGTGCACCAAGGAAATTGTTTATGAAGTAAGCCATACCGACTGCAATTAAATCCCTGACAAAAGTCATACGAGCACAAGGTTAAAAAGGAGATGTGTTAGAGGTTATACTTACTTCCCCCTATAAAGGATGATAACTCAAAATACAATGGAGTTACATCCCTTGTTCGCTAGTGGGAATGTGGCACTTCTGAATCCCAAATGGTGATAAGCTGACATGCACGTGGAACTCATGGTTTAAATCCAAACAATCTTTGCTGTTCTCAGGCAGTAAATGAATAAAAATTATTTTATTATATGTTAAAATACACTTGTCCTTTATTTTCATTCATTTTTGTTTATCCCAACAATCTGGGACATAACAGGAAGTAAGAAAGAAGGCTTTTTATGTTCACTGTTTACATTATTTAAATTTGGTGTAATGTTGCTATTATCACAATGTTTCAGCTGTTATGCCCTCTAGACTTCTTCAGGTATCTGTCAATCCAGGTAACCATCAGGGAATTTTGAACTGAACTCTTTATTTGTTCTACAGCAGTAGACTGTTATTGCTACTCTGTCCATGTCTAGAGATACTGCATTCTTTTTTTATACTATTCAGTTATTGCGCATACTGCATCTGTACTACCCTACCCAGGGATTGAACTCACAATTGCAACACTTTTAAGCAGTACTAAAAAATGAACAAGATAAAATATCCGTATATATGGACAGCCAAATAAGAACAGGGATCATGTTCAGAGACTATCATTATACATAGAATCAGTGAAATGAGAATAAACACAGCTCAAGACCGATTGACTTAGATATCTTGAAGGCCTTTGACAAAGTGTGGTATAAGGGGTTTCTATGGAAACTCTCCAGCTATGTCATTTCTGGAAAAGTCTTCTTAATTATCAAGTCCTCACTATCAGGTAGGTCAATGAAGGTCATTATTAATGGCCAGTCCTCTGAAACACATCAGATCAATGTTGGCATTCCCCAACTCTCTCTCCTCTGTCCTACAATCTTTCTACTTTATATTAACGATCTGCCTAAGAACATTCTCAGACCTTTAATAAATATGTATGCAGAAAAGATCCCAAAGCCACACACCCAGTGATTGATGAAAACCAGAATGAAATAAATAGTAATATTACGTATGAAATGTTAAGTCCAGGGCTTTCATTTCTCAGCATGACAAACATTACACAGAATACTGATATATATATATATATATATATATATATATATATATATATATATATATATATATATTTAGGAAAATCTATGACAAAGTGAAAAGACTTTTCCTATGACACATTTCATCCTTTAGGACTAAAGTGATGCTGAAATTGATGCAACTACATATGCACATGAAGGAGAGGGACACAGAAATTTTAAATTTAATTTAATTTTTTTGTTTTTAATATAAGTTTGCGGTATATAGTCTATATGACACATTTGGCAGAGGAGGGGCATATTCAACATTTGATAATTTTACAGCATTACATGCTTAAAGGTTTTAGGCAGTTTTGATCAACATTTCTTTTTATGGTTAGCCAAAAGGAATTGTAAATTTAGGGCTACCTTACATTTAAGTAAAATAAAAACAATAATAATATTTATTAAGAATAAAATATCAAGTTTTATAGAAACATAGTTGACAATTATGTATTTACTTACATAACAAATAAATAAAAATAATATAAATTTTGATGCTATATTTGATTTGATGTTAGATATTTTTCATTTTCTCCTTTGTTATTGGCAGCATTTTAGAATACTTTAGCTGCAATGCTAAGTTTCTTAAGTTGAACAAACTGGAGCTATTTCGTTTATGCTTTGTTATCTCTCTATTTTATTGTTATTTTTAGATTACTTTCTTTTAGCCATTTTGATGGGGTAATGAAATTCTTAAATTTACAATGATCTTATTCCATTTCAAAAATAAATCTGTAAAAAGAATATTTTAAATCAATATACAGCCAAAAATAAAATGATTTTCACAAAAAAAACCTTAATGATTTCACTATAATTAGCTAACAATAATGTAATGATATTCCACAGACAAATCTATGGTTTATGTTAACTCATCTCATTGCATGGTTATGAACTATAAACTTAAATTGAGCTTGAAATATTGTGTAATTGACTCTTTTTTGTAAAATACTTCAATATGATATAATGAATAATTTGCAGTGACAAAAGCAATTTTGGATTTATTTTTTTTTAATACACCCCTACTCTGTTGAATATAGTCTAAAAAATTTAATTTAGTTTCTTTTTCTTCTACATTTTATATACTTTTCATATAACGTTTTCCAACACACACACACACACACACATATATATATATATATATATATATATATATATATATATATATATATATATATATATATATATATATATAATGGCTAAACAGTTGTTGGTCAGAGTTAAATCAAACCAGGAAATGGTTATATTAAAAAGTGCTTGGCACACAATTCAAAAAATTGAGCATACAGAGCCTTTAAATGTTAAAACATAAGATCAACATTTACACTACCATGGTTTCAGCACTTGAAACACACACACATACACACACACACACACACACATATATATATATATATATATATATATATATATATATATATAGAGAGAGAGAGAGAGAGAGAATCAAATATGGACTGGAATCCAACAGAATGACAGGATAAGGAACAAATAGAGGAGGGGAAATGAAAATCTTGGTATTTTTAATTTTTGAATTATTTATGTTTCATAGATTAAGCTCACCTTATGTGTACCTGACTTGTCAAGCAGCAGTCATGTGTATAATTCATGTGTGTATGTATATCATAATTCTAGTTTGTCTATGCAGATCATAATATGTATTCATGTGTGTGTGTGTGTGTTTTTCCAGTTTGTTTTTTCATTCTCCAGCCATTAATAGCTTGGATCAGAAATAAAGAAGTAATCTCCAATAAAATTTGAACTCACCCACTGATCAAAGAAAAGCTTATCAAAGATTAATAACTGGTTCTGCTCTCTCTTGCTTTTGAGCTAGAATCATTAAAGAAATCCAACACTAAGGAAGAAACAGTCAACCTATCACCAGAAGCCAATTATCTAAGAGGCACAAAATGGAGTGATACAGGAAAGAATACAGATTATATATGCAGACATAAAGCTGATGTTGCATGTTTTGAATTTGCATTCCAAGAATTGTGGGGATTGGTGATCTAATTATTTTTGTTGTTACATTTTATACAGATATGGAATCCATAAGTGAGAGTCTCTTCTTTTGCTTATTTTAACTGAGTACCCATAGTGAATGCTGAACAATGTCTGCATGAATGATGAAAAAAACAGAGTTAGCAGAAATGTAGTTCTACAGAAGAATGATGAAAATTCCATTGATGGAACGAGTAAGCAACAAGGAAGTCTTAAAAATAAAATAGCGACAGAAAGAACACGTACTCTCTGAATCAAGAAAAGACAGCTGAAATTCCTGGGATGCATAACAAGGAAGGAGGGTTTGGAAAACTTAACACCCACAGGGGATATAGAGGGCAAGAGAGATAGGGGAAGACAATGAGCTAATTACCTGACAAGCTTTTGTGAATGGATGGCCCAACAAGGAGGGGTGAGGAAGACCATATCAAAGAGAGAAAAACTGCTAAGAGCTACACAAGACAGGGAGTTATGGAGAACCATGTCCTGAAGAGATGCAGCACATAGAAGATTTTATCCAAATTCTGATGAATAGGATTAGACCAGAAACAGGATAAGAAGCATACACATAGAAGAAGAAGTCCATCAACAATATAAAACAGAAGAAAAATGATAGCAAACAGGGTTGGTTTCTTTCTGATATTCACTTCCCACAAAAACTATGGAAAGGAACATATAAGAAAAATCAGCCAATATCAAAAAGTCAGACATAAAAGCCATAGCATTGTTTGACTGATTTGTTTTTATGGTTTATCAACCCTATCATTCTGAGAACAATTTTTTTTTTGGGGGGGGAATGTTTAATCTTTGTGCCTGCAAAAAAAAATGATGTTTCAAAAGGATATTATTCTGGCACTGCTATAACTCTAGACATTTCTTTTACACTATACACTGAGTTTTATTAAAATTTAAATCATCACTTTTTAAAACAATAAACATTGCAGAGGGAGCCAAAAGTGTAAGAAGTCAGGAGAATCAGCATAATAAGACACATAATAAAAAAATTATCCAAATTCTGATGAATAGAACACACAGCAGAATTAGACCAGAAACAGGACAAGAAGCATGCAGGTCTGTTAAAAACAGTGGAACAAGAAATGCAATATTTATGCTCAGAATGATGTCAGAAAGAGCAATGCAAATGCAAAAGGATGTATATCTATTTTTATAGATTATGTGCAAAAACATTTTACAAGGTACGTCACAAAGAACTATTTGAACTGATAGGTAAGCTTGATTTGCTTGGAAAGTATATTAGAATAGAGATAATCACCTGCATGAGGATAGAAAATGAATTCAGTAAATAGATAAAAATAGAAAGAAGTGTAAGGCAAGAATGTGTCGTTTCACCAGATTTATTCAACCTTTAAAGTGAGATGATTCTGAGAGAATTAGAATTTTGACCAGGATTTATTACTGGCAGACACAATGTTAACTACATTAGATATATAGATGATAGCAGACATAGAGAATCAACTACAGGGAGTCCTACAGAAGTTAGTAAAGGAAAGTGAGAAGAAAGGACTACACATCAAATGTAAGAAGATAGAATGTATGGTTGTAAGCAAAATAAATAGCCCCACATGTGAATTATGAATTGAAGGTACAAAAATTAAAAATGTACAAAAATTTAAATATCA
The DNA here is from genome assembly GCA_963932145.1 of Acanthosepion lycidas. Taxonomy (NCBI): domain Eukaryota; kingdom Metazoa; phylum Mollusca; class Cephalopoda; order Sepiida; family Sepiidae; genus Acanthosepion; species Acanthosepion lycidas. The sequence goes on along the minus strand of OZ010607.1, from coordinate 44,983,842 downwards.
AGGAAGTGTTTTAATAGAGAAGGATAGAAAATGCAACACCAAAATCAAAAGGTACATTGGGATGAAAAAAGGCGCCTTTCAAAAGCTAAGCAAAGTATTAGTTTGGTGCAAAAATAATGAAGTAATAATGTCGTCTTTTGACGTATTTTTTAACGTCAAAAAACGACATTATTACGTCATTATTTTAGCACGAACCTAATATTAAGAAACAGGAAAATTTAATTAGAAATGAGTACTGAACTATTATAGAACTCCTATATGAATTCTGAACACTCTTGTTAGATGAAGTAGAGACTTGAGGCAGCATAAATGTGGTTCTACAGAAGGATGCTAAGAATACCATGGACTGAACTTGTGAGCAGCAATAAATTTTTAGAGAAAATGAAAACAAAAAGAACACTTATATTTAACATCAAAAAGACAGAGTTGAAATTCCTAGGGTGTATAATGAAGAAAGAAGGCTTGGACAATTTGACACTCACAGGACATATTGAAGGCAAGAGGGACAGAGAAAAGCAGCACATAAGCTACCTTACAAGTTTGTGTAAATGGTTGAAAGAACAGGTTTTACTTTTCCAACTCTTCTTCCTCCAAAAATGTATTAAATAATAGAGCAGACAAGACTCTTTAGTTTTCGTTGGCAACCAGTCTAGGGATTCAAAAATTTTAAGAACGATTTCTCTCAACAACAGTCCTTAATAGCAATGGGTTCCCTCATTTTTCCATAGTCTATACTCTACTGTATAGACATAATCTAGGAATAAAGCAAATTTTTCTTGCACTTATTCAAAAATACCAAACTTAATCTGCATTACACTGCATGTTATCATTTTGAAAGGAAAAAATAATTAAAAGAATGCTTTAAAATCTTTTATTTATGATCTTTCATTTGATGACAATCAAGTGACTATTTGGAATTTTTTATTCCAAATAATCACTTGATTGTCATCATAATTTTCAGCTTTTTTTTTTGCATCACTCTGTTGTCATCAGCACTGTGATTTTTTTCTAAGCCATGTTTTAACGAAAGGAGTGGCATCCCATAAATCTAAAGGGAGACCAATAAGATTAACTGTCATCAAATTTGCTGCATTTTCCAAAGGCAGCTTCTTTTATCTGAGTATATAATTTTCATTCTTGAAAAACCTCTTTCTGCCTCGGAAAAACTGATAGCAATCATATTGCTAACCGTTTTCGCTTTTTGTGCATTTTGAAGAATTACAGGATTATGAAAGTGTTCAGGACATTTTCCACATAGTCATAAAAAATCTTTCATGGGAATTTTGTGATGAAAAATTTTACTGAAGCCATTTAGCTTTTTTTCCGCAGCTTTCCAGGGAGTAACTATTTCTTGCATCTTCCAAGTTTCTGGCTCTATCAAGTTCAGCAGTTCAAGTTAATTTGCATTAACCTGTATTCAATCACCTCAATCAGCATCCCCCAACTGATTATATGACTACAATTTGTAGACAATCTAAAATTAGCAATTTGTTTGTTTGGGTTGCACCTAGCTACGGGTTTGCTGAGCTCATAAAATTCCAAGAACAGGTTCGTAAAAAACCCACTGAATCTCACCACTGTTTGGCAACTAGTCTAGGAGATGGAGAATTCTGAGTTGAAAACCTGTTGGGTATGAGGCAAGTAACTTTGTCTCATAAAATCTTACTTGGCACATTAGGAGCTGTAGTCCCATACTTCTAAATGGAGTCTACAGGACCTCAGTTAGCGAAAGTCAGGAGGAGAATATTTTAATAAAGATTATACAGGACACATTCAGAAAATGTTCCCTAAATTAATTATTCATACATAATGTTTTTGATAACATATTATATAGCTTTCAGAATCTGGGTGATGTGGCTGTCCAAAATTTTCTACTTCCAAGCCTCCTTTTTTTCAAGCCACCCAGTTTTGCCATCCATTCATACAAGTTTTTCAGGTAGGTTACCTGCTGCTTTTCCCTGTCCCTCTTGCCCTCAGTATGCCCTGTGAGTGTCAAATTCTCCAAACTATCCTTCCTCATTATATGTCCAAGAAATTTCAGCTATCTCATTCTGCTTCTCCGTATAAATGTCTTTTTGGTTTCCATTTTCCATAAAATTTCTTCATTGCTTATACACCACGTCCATAGAATTCCCAGCATCCTTCTGTAGAACCACATTTCTGCTGCCTTCAATTTTCTCTTCATCTGTGGGGAGATTGTTCAGCATTCACTGCCATACAAGATTGATGTTACATAATAGAATCAGAATGATAGATATATGAAAAGCCAACTAACCTTTCACCAACAGGAACAGGAGGAAAGAGATAAAACTGAGGAAATCCATCTGTGTTCATTACTGGGTAAGCATGAATTGGTACCACAACATTTTCTTCACCCTTGCAAAAGAAATAAAATTAAATATTAGTATATATAGAAAGCCAAAATTTGGAAGAAGACCAAATTAGTAATAACACACTTATTTGTTCCTTGAAGTTCTACAAATAAAATGTTATCTTAACTAGAAGAATTCTGTCAGATAGTTAATAGTATCTCAGGAAACATTTCTTCATGTATTAATCAAGTACAAGTCCTATTCCTCTTTCATCTTTCTTACTGTCTGCATATATGACTTTGTGTCAGTTTCTTATGAAGTCCTCATTCTTTCTCCCGCGTAGTTTCACATACCCCTGGAATGTTAATGTTTAACCTGTTCATTATCTGCTTGATAGATAACCACACTGACAATGTATTTTTTTTTATTTTTACTATAGTTCACCCAAATAAAGACACAAGAGCTATTCAAGATAGAGTGTTACTGAGTCAGATTGTTGCAAGGGAGTATGAAGTAAGGAGTGAGGATTATAGATGTAAAGAGTTTATTTGCCAGGGAAATATCCTCTCAGGAGTCTGTTCCACAAAGTAACTGTTCTGAAGAAGAAGCTGGGTGGAACTTACTCATTGCCAAAGGAACACAAAGGGAATGGGAATGGTTTTCATATTGAACATGGCATGTCAGGCCTTAACTGTGAACGTCTTAGTTGTTGGGACTAAAGAATGTAACACATTAGATTTGCCATAATAATCACAATAACATAGTGAGAGGCTATCATCATTTCATCTGTAGGATAAAGGTTACAGGATGGAGAATAATTCATCACCCATAAGGCCCTGTAAGCACTTTTGAACTCTATCAGGGCCAGACAGTGAAAACTGGTTTAGCACTATCCCAGATATGGCTGCAATACTCCATTCTTGATCTGATCTGACTCTTGTAAAAATAGATCATGGCAGAAGGAGTATGGAATTTTCTGGCCTGATACAAGAAACCAATCATTCTTACAGTGTTTTTAGCAATGGCATGAATATACGCATTCCATTTGCAGTCTGTAGTGAGCTTTAAACCCAATAGGCACTTGAGGAACAGTTGCATTCTCAATGTTGACTGAGATTGATGTTCACCCCAGAGCTCAAGGTGAACACATATATACAACCCATTGGTAAAGATACTGGGAAAATGGTTAGATCCTTGTACTGCGCCATAAAATACCTGACTCCTCCTGCCATGCTCTATCATTAAAAGAGCCAGGTCAAGCCAAAAATGGTGTATTGCTGCCATATCTAGGCTGGCTTTAAATAACCTGCAAAAGGTTGATAAGATATAAAAACAAAACAAACTATAAATTCATTAAAATTACTTACTCCTCTGAAATTTATGCTACATACCTTATTCAGTAACCCTCTACCTTGAGTGGCTCTTGGGCCTTGTACTGGGTGAACATTAGTTAAAAATGAAAAGACAGTTGGTAGAGATAAAATGGTCTGATCATCAGAATAGTTTTGTACATGTCAGTTGATGACAAAATTGGACTATCTTGTATAAAAATCAGGAGACAAGTTATTAAAGATGATTCACAGAAATATAAAAATTGGTATGAAATATAAAAATTTAGCTGGAGACTAAATCTGCACAGAGGTCAGAATCACTGGTAATATATCCAGTGCAGTGATGACATGGCATTTGCTAGGTGTGTGGTTCCTAGACTAAAGTCAACAGCTAGGACAAAGCATTCCCCCAATAGAGTCAATGGCCACATGTATATGACCATGGTGAATCTTCAAGTGATTTGACCTGGAGAGAGAGGGATGGGCTCCATCAAAGTCTACCTGTCCAAGATATGCTATGCAACTTTCAACCCAGATATCAGCACGCAACCAAGACATGTGGAAGGAGCTGGCCACATGTTCTGTTGTGCAGCAACCCTACAACCACATCCATCCATGCGACTAAGATGATGATGATGATTTTTAGTTTTTTTTTTAATCAGTTCATCCCCGGCAAGGTCATAATGCCACTATGACACTTTTGTAATGCTTGTTGTAGTAGAGACTTTGTAATCGAGGATACAACTATAGTATGCCGTTAAACAATACTAGTGTCAGATGCCTTCGTATAACACTCGCACTAATAGTACTTGCTCAATAATACTCACTCAAATAGTAATCTGTATAGTGATCTGAATAGAGAAATAGTATAGTGAATAGAGTAGAGAATAGTGGTCTGTATAATAATAGAGGATAGAGTGAAAATACAGATCCGAATATGATAGAGAATAGACTAGAATATAGCAATTATCAGCTACTTCCTACATATATGCGTTACGTCTATGGTCACGTGGTCTACTTAATTCAATAATGGGATTGCCTGTGTCTGCTAACTGGTGATCTATGTTCAAACTCAAGTGTTGGCAGCGACATTTTATTCCTATATAACAAAGATAATAAAAACGACCTTAGGAGAAGTAACTGGAAACCCAATCTTAAACAGGAAATAAAGGGATAAGGCTCTACTCCTGTTCAAATGACTAAGATGGAGAGTGACCTGGATGATAGACAAATCTATCTACTGATGATGATGATGATGATGGTGGTGGTGGTGGTGGTGATTATGATCCAAAAGAACTGTGCAAAATATAAAAATAATAATTACAAAATGTGAATACTTTTGTAGAATATAATGATAATACCAAAACAGCAAAGAAATGGTAAAATGAAAATTCCTGTACTCACTGTATAAAGTTGAAAAACTTGTTTACTATTCACAAATTACATGTTAAAAAAAAAACAAAAAACAAAAGATGTTGAAAGGAAATTGCTTGCAAAATTCAAAAGAAATTCACTGCTGTTTAGGGGCTTGAAGGGATATGTTTTTTTCAAATCGTATATAAATGTTGCACAAATTCTTCTTTGTGCATGAGTTGGAGAGAAACAAGGATTTGTTGAACTGTTCATGTCTTTGTTTTCCAGAAATATCTTCTGGGAAATAGCAGAAATTTCCGTTGCTTTTACTGAAACTGGGCTTCTCCTGTGCTCTTCCAAAATGGAGGATATTTTGAATAGTAAAGATAGGTAAGAAAAAAAACTTGTGGCCGTCTTTATTGCTTTTTGTGAGTAACCGCCCTTAAGAAGTGAACATCAGTTGTAATGTCAATGAACTATCATTTTACAAAAAAAAAAAAAAAACAATTCTTCAAGACATTTCACCCCTTCTTGCAATGGACGTGTCGTCTAACCAATATCCTCACACGGCTGCTGAAATTTATGAAATTTACACTTTGTCTGCTTTCTTCTTTACTTTTCCTTTTTTTTATTTTGTAGATGAGTTGAATATTTTCACATGACCCACTTAGAGCAGTTAAAATTCATGGGAAAGCAATGAACTCCAAAGATCTTTTTTTTTTTACTTTAGTTCACACAATACAAGGTAGTGGATTATTGAGTGGGATATTATATCTATATTATGAGGATGTGATGTATAGATAGCAGTTTACCCTGGACTTGAAGAGGTTAAGATTATAGTGATCATAGAAAACAACCTCTAGGGTGTCAGTTCCACAAAATAACAATAAAAAAAAACAATTCTTCAAGGTTTTTCACCTCTTCTTGCAATAGAAGTGTCATCTCTAGCCAATATCTTCACACTGCTGCTGTTCTTTACCTTTCCTTTTTTTTTTCTTATTTTTGTGTATGAGTTGAATATATCAGGTCATCCCATAAGTTCTTTCCGAATTTTGAATAAAGAAAACAAGTGACCAAATGTTACATTTAATTACAGATTCAATCAACAATGTATTTTCCCTGATTATCTATGACTTCCTTCCATCTATTAACAAGCTTACTAATTCCATTACTGTAAAATTCTTTTGGCTTTGATTCGAAGAACTCACAAATGTCAGTTTTAACCTGTGTTACAAAAGCTGTTTCTTCCAAATGATTCTGTAAGCTACAAAACAAATAGTAGTCTGAAGGAGCAAGATTGGGAGAATAAGGTGGATGAGGAATTTTCTCCCAACCAAGTTCTTTGATCTTTTGTGACGTGATTCTTATTGTGTGGAGTCGCGCATTGTCCTGATGAAACATCACCTCTTTTCAATTCACTCTTTTTTTCCTCAAAGCTTGGTTCAAACGCTCTAATTGCTGACAGTATATTTGAGCATTAATTGTTGCATTAGGCGGTAAGAATTCAAAGTGGATTATTCCTAGGTGATCCCACCAGATTGGAAGAAGAACCTTTTGCCCATGAAGTTCCCTTCTAGGCTGTGGCTGGGGTCCTTCCCCTTTGCCAAGCCACTGTCTATAATGCTTAACATTAACGATAAAAGATCCATTTTTTGTTGCCAATCACATGTCTATCCAAAAAAGGTGAAACAAGTTGGTGAGAATGGAGAGAAGAGCATGTGTCAACTCGGGATTTGAGGTTGTTTTCAGACAATTCATGAGGCACCCATTTTCCAAGTTTAGGAACTTTTCCAAGTTGTTGAAGATGACAATGAACAGTTGTATGATTTGAACTAAAAACCACTGCCAATTCCTCAACTGATAAAGCAGGATTTTCTTCAAGGGCTGCTTTCAAGAAGCTTTTCATCAAACTCAACTGGACGTCCGGTTTGATCATCTTCAAGGGTGAAATCTCCACCTCCGAATTTTGCAAACCATCTTCTGCAAGTTCTTTCATTCACACATTCCTCTCCATAAACTGAGTGAATGTTTCTAGCCGCTTCGGCTGCTGAGTTTCCTTTCTTGAACTCATGAAGCATTATGTGCCTCAAATGATTCTTGAGTACTTCCCTGTTAGCAGGGTTTTAATCAAACAAAATTTAATTTTATTGTTCTCTGAAATAAAATTTGATCAGTTTAAATGCATCTAAACATAAAAATAATGTTCAGCTCCATTAGACATTATAAAATACTGTTTAAATTTCGTTCATTTTAACAAAAAGTTAAAATTCGGACAGAACTTATGGGATGACCTGATATTTACAAAACTAAATTTTCACTCACCTAGAGCAGTTGAAATTAATAGGGAAGTGACGAACTCCAGAGATTTTTTTTTTTTTATTTTAGTTCATCCAATACAAGGTAACAGAGTTGGGGGGTTAATTAGGAAGTTTATATCATGAGGATATGATGGATAGATAACAGTTAACCATGGACTTAAATAGGTTAAGATTACAGTGGTCAGGAAAACATCCTCTCAAGAGTCAGTTCCACAAAGTAATAGTTCTAAGGATGAAGCCATCTTAGTGGAACTTACTCCTTATCAAAGAAACACAAAAGTAATGGAGATAAATGACCACTGTGAATGGCAGGTTGAAACTGTGAAGATCCCAGCTGATGTGTCTTAGGAATGTAACTCGTGCAAACATTTACTATAGTAATTGTGATAGGATAGTGAGAGGCTAGCAACATTTCATCTGTGGGATAAAGGTTGGAAATAATTCATCACCTACAAGGCCGTGTAATCGCTTTTGAACTCTGTCAATGCTGAAAAGTGAGGCTTGGACAGCACCAGTCCAGAATATGAAGGGAATGAGGATGATTTGCCATTGTGTACGTGTCATGGTGGGTCCGAATTGTAAAGGTCAGTGATGGTGGAACTAAGGAATGTAGCTCATCAGAACACATGCCATAGAGGTAGTGACAGAGGCTCGCAACATTTCATCTGTGGGAAAAGGGTTGTAGGATGGAAAATAATCAATCACCCACAAAGCCGTGTAGATGCTTTTGAATTCTATCACAGGCAAATGAACGTTGAGTATACCCAACCCTGATATGGTAACAATACTCCATTCTTGATCTGAATCTTGTAAAGATAAAGTCTCACAGCAAGAGTTAGGTATTTTCTGGAGCAATACAAGGAACCAATCATTCTACTAGCATCTTTAATGATGGCATGAATATTCTTCTTCTATGTGCCATGTTCCTTCAGGATGTGTGCAATTATGGGTCTCTATAATTTCCTGATTCTTGTAGTTCTTAAGAAACCTTGCCTTTTTACTACATCTCCTAATCTCTGTTCTGCCAACCATCTACACAAACTTGTTTGATAGGTTATGTGCTGTTTTCTTCTGTCCATCTTACTTTCAATATGTTCCATGAGTGTCAAATTTTCCAAACCCACTTTCCTCATAATGTGCCCCAGAAATCCCAACTGTCTAATGTTACATTGACAAGTTTTATTTGAGGTCTAGAATGAGCTTTAGACTCAACAGATATTCATCAGGTTTGGATGAAATTTTGATTCTACTTATTACTTTTCCGGAAATTATTGTTTAGTGACGGGAAGGATTTATTAACCAATCAATTGCATGCTAGCTTGCTTTTGTTTAGCAGCATATCAAATTCTAGAGATTATATATGACAAAATCTAAATAATTTGTACGCAATTTTTTTTACGATAGTAATGGTTCTAGTGATACAAGTCTTACTAATTAACCTATAGCTGGGGGAAGAAGAGGTGGATTCAAACCTTTCCCAAGGGTATTTGCACATAAGTGAATGAACCCAATTTAACTGTAACTTTGCTCTCAAATTATCAATTCCAAGCCATTAGCCATTATACCACCTGCACATCCAAGCTGGTATTAACAAGGTTTGATGTTGCTTAACTTCGGGTTGAGTTTGATAAAATTTAGGTTAAATTTTTAAAAGTGTTTGATTTCAATTTTTCCTTTTGATCTTGCTTCTGCCCAAATTTGCCCAAATGGTTAGATTTCAGTATGAATGTTTAATGCTAATTTCGTTCCAACTTGATCAATCAGCAGACTCGGATTGTTCTCATTGCACTAAAGGGAATTTTATATCAACTCAAACACTCAAGACTTAACCACATTAATGTCACATGTTAGTTTCTTATACTGATTAATTTGTTTTTGTAAAGCTTATCAACCTTTTGCAGGTTATTCAGTGCACAAAAATATCTTTACATTGTAAGAATTGTTTGCGATAATCATGATTTACTGGCACAAGTCTTACTAATTATCCATAGCAGGAGGGAGAAGAGATGGATTCATACTTTTACCAAAAGTACATGAATATAATGAACCCAAATGGAATTGGAACTCACCTCTCTGATTTACAATTCTGAGTCGTTATCCATTACACCACCCATACATCCAAGCTTACAGCACCTGGTATTCCCAAATGGTAACCCATCTAGCTAATGACCAGACTCAGTGTTGCTTAATTTCGGTGATTATATGACAACCAGTGTTTCAATGTGATATGGCTGTAATCAGGCAGAAGTAGGGTAATTAACATTATGAAGCTATGTAGGATAGATAATAATTGTCCCTAGTGGTTAAGATTGTCGTGTTTTGGTGAAATATCCATGCAAAGAGACAGTACCACAAAGTAGCAGTTCCATAAACACTTTCTCGCCACCAATCTCTCTATCTTTCTATTTCTCTCTCTCTATGTTAGGTTATATTAGCTTAAAGCAATGCAAAGGAGTATGAACTTTTTTCAGCTTCCAATCAGCTATATTTGAATTTCATAACTCTTATATATATAATCTTTACCTATCCATGAACTCTATTAAGAACACAAGCTGTGTTTCTGGCATAACAACCCTGTGAAAAACAAATCATTGAATATTTTTAAAATTTATTTATAAAGAGCAACAATAAATCTGTAATTGTCTATAATAACATCCCCTTTTTTCCCACAAAGAAAAGCAAAGGAAGAAAGCAGAAAAAGTGAAAATTGATTATTTTTATATTACAGAAACTGCTGAGGAATTTTCTTTTTCTATCTTCTTCCTTCCATACATTAACAATCATCCCTCTCCACAACTTCCTATGGCTCTAAGTATGGTTTATCTGTTTGCTATCTCTCCTAATCCTTGTTTTGTCAACCATCTACACAAGCTCATTAGGTAGGTCATTCACTACATTACTCTGTCCCTATTGCCTTCAATATGTCCTATGAGTGTGTTATATAGGAATAAAGTGTGGCTGCCAACACTTGAGTTTGAACATAGATTGCCAGTGAGCAAACACAGGTGATCCCATTATTGAATTAAATGGCTCAGGTGACAATGGGAGAAATGCATAAGTAGAAAGTTTCATGATGTCTAAATGATCTGCATTTCTATTCTATCCTCTATTACTATTTGGATTGCTATTTCTATTCTATCCTCTACTACTATACGGGCCACTATTCTCTATAGCATTCACTATACTATTTCTCTATTTGAATCACTACACAGGTTACTATTTGGGTAAGTATTATCAAGCAAGTACTATTAGTGCAAGTGATATTCGAAGGCATCTGACACCAGCATTGTTAAATGATATACTATAGTTGTATCTGCGATTGCAAAGTCTCTTCTACAATGAGCATTATGAAAGTAACAAGTGTTCATTGACATTACAAAAGAGTGCCAAATTCTCAAGGCCCACTTTCTTCATTATGTGCCCTAGAAATGTCAATTGTCTCTTTCTGATTCTCTTCTTTTTGTTTCCATTTTCTCTAAAATTTTATCATTGTTCACACATTCGGCATCCTTCTGCAGAACCACATTTATATTACTTCAAGTCTCTTCTTCATCCTTGAGGAGACTGCCCAGCAATCACTGCCACACAGGACAGATATCATGTAACAGTTTAGTACTCTTTTCCTTGTTTCTAGCAAAGTTTTCCTACTTCTTATTACTCAGCTTAGCTTTTAGAATGCATCTTTGGCTATCCCAATATGCTTTCAGATTTCGTTGTCGCACATATTGTCCTCTGTGAAAACACTTCCTAGATATTTAAATTTTTGTACTTGTTTGATTTTGGTATTTCCAATTTGCAATTCACACTTTCAGCTCAGCATCATTCTGTAGATCAACATTTCTGTTACCTCTCGTCTCTTATTCATCTGTGATGAGATAGTCCCACATTCACTACCATACAGAAGGACTGATATTACATAACAGTTCAGCAATCTTTTCTTTGTTTCTAACGAAATTTTCCCGTTTCTTATTACTTTACTTAGCTTTTGGAAGGCATCTTTGACTATTTCAATGAACCTTTGGATTTCAGTATTGCATTTTTCATCATCTTTTAAATTTTTGTACTTGCTTGACTGTTGTTTCTAATTTGTAGTTTGCTTCCTGAGTTATTCCTTTTACTGACAACTATATATTGTCTTCTTAAAATTGATGTTTAGTCTTTGCTTCTCATTTTATTACCTTATGTAGAAGTTCCTATAGTTTAATTTCTATGCCTGCAATTGGAACTGTGCTTTCTGCATATCTTATTCAGTTAAGATTGTGGCTGTCAATAACGAAGCCTGGTAGGACTTCTAATTTTCCCAGGATCATCACACTGGTTGAATAAGTTTGTCGAGTGAGACATCTTTGTTTTACTCCTACTTCTATTTTTATGCATTTACTGAATTCATTTTCTATCTGTATGCAGGCAGTTTGCTCTCAATATATGCTCTGGATTATTCTTTCCTAAATGAATCAAGATTACCTACCAGTTCAAACAGCATTTTATCAAATACTAAGTGTTTCGTAGTAATTTGCAAAAATCATTTCTTTCTTTTTCAATCCAGTTTTTGTACAACAAGAAATAGGCTAAACACTGTGTCCATAAGAAAATAAATAAATAAAAATTAATTATTGTCTCAAAAAATAATTATAATAAAATAATTAGAACAATTATAAATTATCATTAATTAACTCATTTTAAACCGATAAGAATCAGCCCCACTTTTCTCCTCTACACACACAAAAATCTGACATTCTCACTATCAGACAAGCAGTTCACATGGACACATCATAAACACGTGCATCAAAGTTCATCTCCTTTTCCTTTTCCAGGCCATAATAGAAACATTTATCTTTTAGCACTCAACTAAAATTTGAGTTAAGAAAACCTCAGACACTTCTTGTAATTTTTCAACTAAATTATCTAGACACTCATTACATACATTGATAAAAAAAAATATGAGAGGAAGACTGTATACACTTTGCTTATGCTTTATCTTATTATATAGGATTCCAATCCATATTTGATCTACATTTGACCTTAAACTCCCAATTTTACTTACTATCACAGTCTCTCATGTCTTTAACACCACAATACAATCAGATAATAAATAACACTTGTTTTGTTATTTCCAATTCTTTCTGTTTCTCATTTTTAAGCATATTTTTGTATATATAAATGTAAGGTGGTTTATAATTATTTACTCAGAGTTATAAATCCCCCTACATTTTTAATAACTCCTCTTACTGTGACTGCTACTAGGACTCAAGCAGATGGACTACTTGGTACATTTTCCTTTTATTTATACCTGGTATGCAGATGTAGTTGTAGACACAAATATTTACTAGTAAATCCTCAGCTCTATTTGAATGTGTGTCACTTGAATAGTATAAAACCTCCAATAATTTAAAACCTATACATGCTTAAAAGCTGAGACTTTGCAAATTAATGATCTGTGATATGTTTTAAATGCTGAGTAAATTTTATCTTTAAATGAATTAAAGTTGGTATCCGCTCAGTAAGGATATCATATCTTGTTAACAATTTTCCACAAAAAGAGAGTGATGAAGGAGAGTAATCTCTGGAATAGATGTTGTCAGGTTAACAGATGGTAGCTTGACTGGCATTCGCTGTGGCATTCTGCTTTTATAGCTGTACCTCATTTACATACAATACTACACCTCCCTGAACCAAAATGGCCTCATGACCTTCATTGATCTTTGACTTCTTCTAATTAGTCTTGGGAATCTAAACTGTCTTTCTTGATGTGTATCTTGATTTCTTCTTATAAGGGTACCTAGGTCTGAGTTAATTTTCCTCTTCTGACTCCTTGTCAGACTTCTGGCCATTAATATCCATAGATTGTTCAGTTTCATTACTGAATTCATTAGTCCTTTCCTCCCCTTCATGTTCTTCACCTTCAGATTCTGCATTCATTTCTATATCCTCAGGTTCCATTCTGCTTCTAAATTGATCCACATGGGCCACAGTAAATTTTGTCCATTTTTCGTTAGTATTGCTGTTTTGTGTCCTTTCTGTACTACAAAGTTTGCCTTCTCTGGATCAGATTCTTTGTCTTTTTTATACCATACACTTTCACTTGTTGAAAATGACATGGTTATGTGATCTATTATATGTCTACCAATTTGAGGGACTTTGTAATCTGCCAGCATGTGGAATAGTCCTGTAGCTTAACAATAATCTTAGTAAATAGCTCCCTATATTATCATTAGATGGGGAAAATGCTTTTAGCCCCATTCTGCACCATTCTTTCTATGATTCCATTCAATTGTGGGTCGTTGGGTGTTGTTTTATATGCGTGGCCTGGTGAAGGAAAAAATTGCTCTTGGGATGGTTCCAGTGGGTTATATATGCTTAGATGAGTATCACCACCGGAATTAGGAGTGGCTGCACCATATTGAATTTAGTTAGTTTTCTCTTTGTCACCGAGGTCCACTGGCGCAGTAAGTATGATGCTAGATTTGTATCGTAATGGTTCAGGTTTACCTTGACTTTCAGTTAGTGTGAAATATATTTATGAATGTTCTTAAATTTAAAAATTCAGAAAAAATAACATTTATTGCAAAATAAAATATTTACATTTATCTTGAAAAAGTCCAGTAGAGAAAGAAATGTGTGGGCTAAGAGAAGTTTTCCTTTTGCCTTTATTCACACACACACGCTTATATATACATATATATATATATATATGTGTGTGTGTGTGTGTGTATACAGTTACATATTGTATACTGAAATAGAAACATTTCAGTGTGAGCAAGTTTCATGTTAATTATTTTTCTGTGTATTCCCATTTATGTTTCTCTGTCGTTTCTGTCATGAAATGTATGTTTTTGCTTTCAGAACAAAATCTTCTTTAGCTTCCTCATGCTTGGCCAATATAGGGGAGTGATCTCCCTCTTCTTCAGGATTATTTCCTGTTTTTCCCTTTTCCACCTGTCAGTGAAAAATGTAAGATGAGTTCAATACAAACCCTGATTAAGATATTACACCAATTTATCATAGAGGTCAAAATGATTCTAACAGAATAGAAATGCACAAAATTTCCATCAACCTATCACCACTTTTCATTTCCACTGTCTCTTTCTCTTTCAATTATTGGAGCATGTCAAGTTTTTTTTGGCGGGGTGTTTTAAATGGCCATTACTCCAAAGTTTATTTCATGTCAACATCTGAAGACTATGGTTCCATTATATTATTATTATATATTAAGGTGTATCAAAAATATTCTAAATTTTCACAGACTTTTCTTTCAAAACTTATTTCACATCAGTCAGTTATATGCCATGTGTGGTACATGCTTAGGCAATCATGTATCTTTCAATGATTTTTTCCTGTAGTAGGTTGCCATTTCTTTCTGCAGTAGACAAGTTGCCATCCAAGGCTTTAGAACCTAGTCTGTCCAGCTATTTACCCATAGCTTCATATACACATGAGAAAATCTCTGTCTATATTTGTAAGATGAGGCATTGTAGTTATTTACATCATTCAGACTGTTGTCCTCATCTTCATTGCCATATTCACAATGTTTCTGCCATTGCATGCTCCAGCCTTCTTCAAAGATACATGTAAATAATGTAAATAATCAGAAAATCTATATGTAACTAGATTACTACTAATACTGTTACTAATTATTATTATTAATATTATTATTATTATGAGAAGAAGAAGAAGAAGAAGAAGAAGAAGAAGAAAATGTCAAAATTCTTTTCAATTTTTACAACTTTCCCTCTAAAGTTTATTTCATCAGTGTTGTGGATTCCGAGATGAAATCCGGTCTCAAATGAATGATAAACGCAGGAATGAAATATAGCAAATAAATGTATTGACGCAATAATACAATTGGTAATACGGTTAGTAGATCCAGAAATGTGATTAGTATCAATAATAATATATATACAGTCTGGGAAATTCAGTATTGAAGTATGACTTCCTTCTGAGTCTACGTGCTCACAACTGTGACTCCTACAAAGCGGTTACCTCACTGTATCACTTTCACTCGATCTTCTGGGTATTCACTGGCAGCAGTACAAGTACCCACTGGATGAGTCCACTTGTATGAAAAAGGGGTGGACCCCATAACAATCAGAAAAATCTATATATGACTACACTACATTATTATTAATGATATTAGAAGGTATCAAAAGTATTTTCTTTTCTCTTTTTTTTACAGATCTTTACTCTAAGGTTTATTTCATGTACACATCTAGAGACTTTCTTTGACTAAACTATATTATTAATATTGTAAGGATACAAAAGGTTATTATCTCACTTTGGTCAAAATGAAGTCACCTGGGTTATGTGATGGTCCTTTAGTGATGTCACTTCATAGAGTGAAAACAGTGGCTAGTCAGTCAGTTAACTTCCTGGAATCAAGACACACATGTGGTTCATTCTGCTAGGCTTCAACCTGGGTCAGCCAGCTGCCACATGGGCTTACAAACCCATGGTAATGTTTTCCTATAGAAATATATCTTCACTAGATACCAATACTCTCTCAAACTTGCAGTTCTCAATTAGGGAAAAACCTATGGCCCACTGCTTCCTATCTGAGAGGAATATGTCTTTGTTAATGATATAGCAAATAAGTCTGGCCTACTCAAATCTAGTATCCTAAATATGGTTTCTCCCTAAACACAGAAGAATCTCTGGCAGCTCCATATCCTGTTGCGAATTATTACAAGTAAGACTCTCATTTTATCCTCTTTTCACACTGCTTGTTGTTGCATATATCTGTTATAATTTCTCTGCATGGGACATATGTAAATATGTCCATATAATTTTGTGGATGACTTAGCAGTATAAAACTCTCTCTGAGAACAAAGCAGGTTTGTAATTCCTTTTCTCTCAGCTATTCTGTTCCAGCTGTGAAATAAAGTGTTATTATATCATGGATATATATATAATGGGGGGTGGAATTACAAACTGAAAGAATATTCATTTCCTCCATCGCTCACCCATTATCTGATGACTTACCTGATGCGATATTGTTATTATCCATTAATATTATTATTAAATATTATGGTATATCAAAATAATTTTCTCTTTTTAAAGACCTTTACTCCAAAAGTTTATTTCATGTACACATCAAAAGACTGTCTTTGATTAAACCATATTATTGTTATTATTGGCTTTCTGACATCTGGTCTCAATTTCCAGATGTCAGAAAACCAACATAGTCAGTTACCAACTTGCTCCTCTTCTAAAACATCCTAGTATTTCCATGAGCACCAAGGCAAATCTCATCAACACCATTTTCCTACTAATGCTGACATACCAGTGCCAGACATGGCCCCTAACAAAAAACCTTGAGGGGAAACTGATCATTTATGAGATGAAATGCCTGAGAAAAGCAGTGAACAAGACCAGGTAAGACAAGACCAGGAATGAGGCAACAAGAGATATCGTAGCAGCAATACCAATCATACAACACATCGAACTACAGAGAATCAAGTGGTTCGGACACCTCACTCTTATGCCAGTCAACAAACCAGCCCTATGAGCATACACCCTCAGGCACACTGACTGGAGAATGAGAGGCAGACCAAGAAGATGCTGGAGCAACTCAGTGCAGACACTTTCAGAGCCCACAAGATATCTCTCCTCCAGGCCACTTGCCTTGCAACTAACAGATGACTGTGTCTCCCTGCAATGCCTAACAGTACAAGCGGAAGGAAAAACAAACAAACAAAAACATTGTTATTATTATTATTATATATTAAAGTGTAGCAAAAGAATTTTTTTTTTCTTACTGATCTCTACTCCAAAACTTATTTCATGTAAACATTCAAAAACTATGACACCACTATTATTATTATCATTACAAGGTGACAATCTGATATTTGAATAGCTGAAAACTGAAAACCTTGGAAAATCAAATATCTTTAGTATGGAGTTTGGCACACAAAAAGCTTACCTACTTGACCCATGCCACTTAGGTATAACATGGCAACAGGTGTCATGATCAGCCTGACTCTGTCCATCACTCTCTCAGCCTGGCTGACCAACCTGACAGTAAAGGTCTGGATTCGACAACAAAGATGTGAACCTATGCCACTAACTGGTTTGTTTACAAGCACTTGTATTGGGTAGACATGAGTGTGTTGTTCACTGATGTTTTTTCTTTTTGTAATTTTTGTGACTTTATACAGTGAAAATGTTAGAAAGAACTGCAGATAAACTTATGCAAAAAAAGAAAAGGAAGCATCTCTCTTTATCAATAACACAAAAAAATAGAGCTTTTGCAGAAACTTGATCGCAGTGTTCCTGTGCAGCATCTGACTGATGAATATGGTGTCAGAACAACCACTGTGTATGATTTAAAGAAACAAAAAGTGAAAGTGAAAGTGAAAGTGATGGCTATAAACTAGTGAACAATAGGAAAAAAAAAACTACGTACAGCAAAAGATGAAGATCTTGACTGTGTTTGTAGTTTTTATTTTTCCCACTATTTGGAAACTATCTTAGTTAAGTGACAGTATTGAGTAACAGAGAGGCAAGTGCAGTACATATATGTAGGTCTAGCATTTTCAATCGTCTGTTAAAATGCTTCCTAGATATTTAAAGTCCTGCATCCGTTTATATCTCAAATTTTTTAACTTGCATCTTAGGTTTTTTTTCTCTTGCTGATGACCATATTTGAAGAATGTTATTGATCCTGATCTGGCATCTTGGCTTCTGTAGCTTTCCCACCACAGTAATATAGTACCCCTGACAAAAAGAGTGATACAAATGCAGAAGGACATTTCATAGACTACACAAAGGTCTTTGACAAAGTATGTCACAAGGATCTGCTGGAACTGCTCAGCAACCTTGAAATATTTAGGAAAGATATCAGAATAATCAAGAACCTATACTGGCAGCAAACAACATGAAGGCGTATAGAGAACGAGTTCAGTGAATATACAAAAATAGAAAGGGAAGTAAGGCAAGGATGCATCTTCTCACCCGACCTGTTCAATCTATACAGCTAGGCAATTCTGAGAAAACTGGAAACCCTACCGGGATTTAGCATTGGCAGCCACAATCTTAACAACATAAGATATGCAGATGACACATTACTGATAGCAGACACGGAAAAGAAATTACAAAATCTCCTACAGAAGGTAGCAACAGAGAATGTGAAGAAGAGACTAAGCATAAACTACAAGAAAACAGAATGCATGGTCATCAGTAAAAGGATGAGCCTGAAATGCAATTTGCAGGTCGGGAACACTAGAATCAAGCAGACGCGGAAGTTTAAATATCTGGGAAGCGTTTTGACAGAGGACGGTAAATGTAACACAGAGATCCATAGACATATTGGGATGGCCAAGGACATATTCCAAAATCTGGGCAGAGGATTGCAAGACTAAGCTGTCACGTGACATCTGTCTTTCTTTATGGCAGTAAATGTTGGACGATTTCCTCAAAGATGAAGAAAAGACTCAAGGTGATGGAGATGTGGTTCTACAGAAGGATGCTAAGGATAACATTGACCGAGCGTGTGAGCAAAGATGAGGGGTTAGAGAGGTTGCAAACGAGGAGGAGGCTTATACTTAACATCAGGAAGAGGCAGCTGAATTACCCGGGACATGTAATGAAAAAGGAGGGTTAGTAGAATCTGATACTCAGGTGTCGAATAGAGAGAAAGTGACACAAGAGAAAAAAAATGCATGACATACCTAGCAGCCTTAACCAAGTGGATAACAGAACATGGTCTGGGGGAGGTGGCAGAGGGAAGGAACTTGTTGAAAGCTGCAAGGGATAGAGGGAGGTGGAGAGCCATGATTGCGTACATCAAGAAAGGACATGGTACATAGAAAGAAAGAAGATGATATTTATCTTGTTTTTTTTTTTTATTTAGCAGTAAATAAACTCATCAAAAATAAGATGCAAAACAATTTTATTTAATAGCTGAACATCCTGGTTTTTTCTTCTTCTTCTTCTTCTTCTTCTTCTTATATGTGCTGTGTCCATTGAGGACATAGGCGATCAAGGCTCTCCACCACTTTCTATCTTGTGTGGTTCTCCCTTTCCCATAGCACCTGCCATGCATTTCCCCATCCATTCATACAAGCTGCCTTCTACTATCTCTCTTACCCTCAACATGCCCCATTTCTAAGCCCTCATTCCTCATTACTTTTCCAAGGAATTTCTGTTGTCTTTTCCTGATTTTGAGTATACATGATCTCACTGTTGCCATTTTCTTTCATACTTCCTTGTTGCTTACTTACTCCATTCATGGCATTCTCAACATCATTCTGTAGAACTACATTTCTCAGCTTCTAGTCTTTTTCTTCACCCTTGGAGAAATTGTCCAGCATTCTCTGTCATATAAGAGGATGGATACCATATAGCAATATACATATTTCTTTGTTTCTAAAGACATTCTTTCATTTCTCATCACTTTGCCTCACTTTTGGAATGTGTCATCTGCTCGTCAAATGTGTGTTTGGATTCCGGCATTGCATTTTTCATTCTCTGTTAGCTTTCACTTCTTTCTTGGAACAATAGAATTTTATTGATTGATTCATTTTCTAGGGCTTATCAACCCTATGCAGGTTATTTAAAGCCAGAAAATACTTTTAGATTGTAAGAATTTTTTTTTAAATAATAATGGTTTAGCGATACAAGGCTTAATAATTAACCTATAGCTGGGGGAGAAGAGGCAGACTCATATCTTTCTCAATTCCTAAGTGTACTTGTGTAAGTGACTATAATAAATCCAATGAGAATTAACAATTCCAAACCATTATCTGTTCCACCACCTGCAAATCCAAGCTTACAGCACCTAGTGTTCCCAGGCAGTCACCCATCCATATACTGAGCAGGCTCAAATTCAGTTGCTTAGCTTCAGTGATTGTCCAGGAACCAGTGTTTCAACATGATGTGGCCATAAGCCCGGAACAACAGAAGATCCCATTTAACATACTCATGTTATCATTTTTCTCTTTTCCCTTCCATGTCACATGCCTATCAAGAATTGTGACAGTTATAAGCTTCCATCAAGAATTTATAACTTAAACAATATTACTTCACTAGGATTTAATATCATTTGTAAGGAGAGTAAAGTTATAATTTTTATTCATTCCTTTCTAAGAATAAAATTAAAAGAACAAGAATGTTTGTTCAATATTCATAGATTGTCAATGCTATAACTAAAAGTGGCAAAAATGAAATGTAAGAAAGATTTTGAAAATTTACCGGACAGTTGATTCGTACACAATCATAATAATATCGCCATTCAGCAGGTAAGAACTCCACTTGGCAATTAAGTTTGATTCCAGGTATCATTAATCCCTGCAAAATATGATAATATGGGATAATAACAGACAATGGTAATAAGCAAGACAGAATAACAGGAAATAATGATTATTGATAATAAATGATAAAACAGCATTTTCTTTTAATTATATCACCCCCAAGCAAGGCAATTATGCCACTAGAGTGCAAGAGATTACAGGGAGTGAAAGTGGAAGAGAATAAGAAGACTGAGAATGGGGAGGATTGAGGAAAGGGTAAAAAAGAACAGGGTTCAAGAAGACAGAAAATGGCAACTGACATTGCACTTAAATTTTTGAAGATTGTAGTTATCAGGAAAGCAAGAAATCAGAAAGAAGTAGAAAGTGCAAGAAAAGAAACTGTTGAAGTAGAAGTGGTAGTTTCATCTAGTTGGTTCAACAGTAAAATTGTGAGACCTAGTCGTCAATCTAGTAGCATGTTTAAATTCATGTAGTCAGGATACCAAGGGAAAAAGCTCATCAGACCAGTTGACATAAAAATATTTGTAGAAAAGATAGAGGGAAGCCATGTTATGTTGGCGAGAAAATGCTCATAAGTCAAAACACCTGGTATTTAAATAGGTTGGTGTACTCATAAAAAAATGAAAAAAAAATGAGGGAGGATAATTTTTGTAGATTAACATTCATTAGATCTTCTTGAAGCAACAACATTTGTCAGAATAAAGAAAAGATTGATTTTTATCAATTTAGAAGGGGGAGTCCTGTTCATAATATCAACACAGTGTAAAATCAATCCCTGACTTTTTACAGTGTTATTAAACCTGGTTATTATTTGCAAGTGCTGAGTTTGAAAATGAGCTTACATCATTGATATATGGATATTTTTTGATGTTTTTCTAATTTTCTGAATTTTTAATTGTTTTCATAGTTATTTATTTATAACATGGTAAATAATAAAGAATAAATACTGTTTTGTAAAATTCTAAACAGCTTTTTCAAAACAATAAACATTGTTGAGGACATATACAGTAGTAGCTGTGTCAAGAGAAAAGCCTTCCTTTTAACACAGTTTTTTTTTCTCTCAATACATGACTTACGAGGCAGATTTTTCCCCGCATTAGGTTGCCATTTCTTTCTGCGGCAGACCAGTTGCCATCCAAGACTATAGAACCCAGTCTGTCCTGCTATTTACCCATTGCTGGGAGCAAAAAGAAGAGGATTCATACCTTTCCCAAAGCTATTAGCATGTAAGTGAATGTAATGGATTTGACTGGAATTCAAAATGGGCTCTCTGATTTCTCAATTTAAGTCACTATCCATTACTCCGCCATGCATCCCTTTTCGTGGGTATAGAGGTTAAAAAGTGCCATGTGCTTTTATGGAAGAGGGTTAGTAAAAATAAGGACAGTATATGTAAGAAATAAGATTAAATTAATTAAAGGTCTGTAAAAGGGAAAATACTTTAAATACACCTTAATTTTGTTTTTAATTCTAAAATTCACCTTATCCTCAAGACCCACTCATTGTAGAGGGTTACTGTTAAAATGGTAATGATGAATGAGGTGTGTGATAAGAATGAAGGAGGAGAGAAGTACAAAGTGAAGATTATGAGAATTAGGAGGACGAAGCATGGGTCTAGCAAAACATTTTTTCCAATGATAAGATAGAAATAATAATAACAGCAAGCGACAGCTGCAGCACATTCAGGCACATAACAAGGCTTACAGTTCATATATATATATATATATATATATATATATATAATTTCTAAAATATTAATGGATTTTAACTTGATGGGCTTGAGTAAATAAATGGTAGAACAGGGTTTGGGAGAAATATAATGTTTAAAGTAATTATATATATATATATATATATATATATATATATATATATATATATATATATATATATAGTAAGGGTAACAAATCCATTGCTATATAATCCAAGTGGATTCTAGTAATATAAAATATTAAAACTGATCCACAAAAAGAGCTCAATGTATTTATTATTACAGAGAAAATAATTAATAAACTATAAAATACAAAATCACCTCTATTTTGGCAGACAAAGATATATATATATATATATATATATATATATATATATATATATATATATATATATATATATATATTTATATATATATAGTTAAATTCTCAGATCAATTCTGTGGACAAGACAGATTGGTATAAAATGACAATTGGAAAAAAGATCTTAGATTTTGCCAACGCGTTTCGTCTTCTGACTTTTTCAAGGCAAAAATGAAATCGAAATGTTCTTGTTGTTATAGTTACATTAAAAAATCCAAATTGTCAAAAAAAAAAAAAAAAAATCTCTTACTATAAAGGTAATTTACATTTACCAGAAAAAAAGGCTTAGACAGAAGCATCTATCTTTTTAAATTTGGATCTTTTTCCCAATTGTCATTTTATACCATATATATATGTATATATATATTTATATATATATAATATAATATAATATAAAATGCTCAAACACTAATATTCTATGGTTATAATTTATTACATTGGACTCATAATA
This sequence comes from Acanthosepion lycidas, assembly GCA_963932145.1. Classification (NCBI taxonomy): domain Eukaryota; kingdom Metazoa; phylum Mollusca; class Cephalopoda; order Sepiida; family Sepiidae; genus Acanthosepion; species Acanthosepion lycidas. Next base: position 44,960,764 of record OZ010607.1, on the reverse strand, counting down.
TTCTTGCTCTGTCTTGTACATACTCTCTCTCTCTCACTCTCTCTCTCTCTCTCTCTATATATATATATATATATATTGACCACTAATATTATCAATATATATATATATATATATATATATATATATATATATATATATATATATATAAAGTGTGCAATAGATAAATTCTCACCATTTTATATTTTTATATTTTTAATTTTGTGCATGCATGTTGTTCATTTTATTTTGCTGACTGCACAGTAGTTAGGGTCAGTTGGGCAATGTTTGCAAGAAAAAGAGCATCAAGACGCAATTCTCTCCACTAGAAATTTGGAAATGGCATGCTGGCATTTACACCAGGAGCTCTAATACATTTCAGAGGGTTTGGGTGTCAATGTGAGGACACTGCAGAGGACCTAGAAAGAGTTGGATGATATATCCAGTCAACATCATGGTGTTTGGAGTGATCACTAGTGATGGCAACATTATGCCTTCCTTCATCTTCCTACAGGGCCTCAGATTCAACATGGAGGCCTACATCAAGTTTCTTGAAGAGGTATCGCTACCCTGGATCAAGACGATGGCTGCTGAAGACCCTATCATTGGCAACAGGACTCTGCACCATGCCACACAAGCAGGAGAACCCAGTCATAACTATCAGACAATTTCTGTAACCACATCACCCCTTACATTAGGCCCCCCAAAAACCTCAGACTGCAACCCCTTTGATTATTATGTATGGGGTACACATTCATCTTTTTTCTGTGTTTGGTTATCATATTTATTTTATTGTAAGTTTAACTTGTATGAGGAGAGCATGATAAATGCAAATATACAAAACAACAAAACTCCTTGTAACAAAAAATGAAAAACACCAAAGAAGCTGTGAAGGCAAGGATTATAGCATCATTCACCAACTTAAACAAGGAGATCGTCCAGAAGAGATGCAGGAGATTCTGAAATCGTCTGGAGGCCGTGTTTGAAGCCAATGGTGATTTTATTGAATAATTTTATTCTTTAGTATATCAAGATATTTTTGTGCAATTTTGGTAAATATATCTGTTAAAATGAGATTACAGTGTTATTTTCATTTTTGTGTAATTTAGATGACAATTTATCCATCTCACCCTGTATATACAGGGTGTCTCAAAAACATTTATACACACTAACTCTGACCCTGTCAAGAATTAGAGAAATTATGAGAGATGAAGAATTTTATTTTCAGCAAGATGAATCAGAAGACAAAGTTCTGTAGAATATTCTTCTCATTCATTGGATCTCATCCCTTTAGAATTTTTCTTGTGGGAATACTTAAAAGATAAAGTCTATGCTACAAAGCCATCAACAATCTTGGAAATTAAAGCTTTCATAGCCAAGAATGCAGCCAAATACATATTGAAATTTTGATTACTGTTTGTGATTCCATTGCGCCACGTTGTCAGCAACGTTTAGATCACAATGGACATTAATATGAAAGTATGCAATGATATACATTTATAATAAATACTGTCTTCATGTGCATTATTTAAATGAAATATAGTTGGTTCTAGTTACTTTAATTATTTCTTGAAAAAGCTTCAAAATATTAATACATATTTTGATACACCCTCTGTCTCTGTGTGTGTATATATATATATATATATATATATATATATATATATATATATATATATATATATATTTATATTATTTATTTTAGGATATTACAACAAAAACATGTAAGAATCTCTACACAATTGCGGTCATGTTTTAATGCATAATGATGCGTCTCCTCAGCCGATTGTAAATTGCTGGCGAGTGAACGATTAATTTGGTTTCAAAAGCAAAACACATGCTCATTTTTTGAAAAATAAATTGTTTATCAATTCTTACATGTTTTTGCGGTAATATCCTAAAATAAACAATATTGCTCTACTATGTATTGAACCCTCTTTTAAATTAAATGTTATGAATGTTGAAAGTGTACTCAATTTGTTCTCATCGTACCTGGATATATATATATATATATATATATATATATATATATATATATATATATATATATATATATAGTTAAGTTATAAAGAACTTGGTAATCCGTATTTTTCTTTTTTCTTTTCTCCCTTCTCCCCTCCCATTTCAATATATCACTTCCGTTAAGTTAACCGTCTAAATAGGTCAAGGTCCTGTCACTCCTCCTCCCCCAATACAAAGTATGATTGAGAGAGATATGAAATTAATCCCTCCCTAAACACTACCATGTCTCTTTAACTACTTCTTTTACACTCTCTGTTAAATTACAAAACTTACACTACCCATCAATTTTAATTTCATTTTTGGAAGTGCTATCTGATGATCCAGCATCCTTTAAAAGGGCTCTGGTGAAATAAATTATTATAATGGTACCTTAAAGTGGTCTGTTTTTCTTTAAAATATTATTATATATATATATATATATATATATATATATATATATCGAACCTGTATCCTATACTGAACCATCATATAGCCTGACGTGCCTTAACGAATTGGGCCACAGAGGAGTGTTTGGTTAGCAAGGTTGATTATACTGTTTTTAAACACAATTCTCCATGATTTTCTCTCATTTATTCATATAAAAAGAATGTATAAACATAAAAAATGTCTTAAATAATTGCCGGACTTTGTCCATTTCATAATGTATGACATCATTTGTTTACATTTGGATATGCATTGAGCAGATATGAATGAATGAGAGAAAGTCATGGAGAATTATGTTTAAAAACAGTAAAATCAGCCTTGCTAACCAAACGCTCCTCTGTGGCCCAATATATATATATCTATATCTATATCTATATATATATATATATATATATATATATATATATATATATATATATATAATGATAAAATATAGTTTTAAGGTATGCTATATTTATGGGTAAGATGCTCAATATCAGGGATAGAGCATATATGTAAATATCAAAAGTGGACATTGAAGTCAACACCCAGAGGCAACAATCTGTTTTATGCATAAACACAATCTTCAAGTCATGTGGGTTGTATTTTGGCTTGACTATTTATTCATCATTACTATATATATATATACTGGTCAATAGTGCATTATAGATAATAAAGTCTATTGTATTCTCCTAATGGTTATTGGGTAGGTGGCAACAATTAAGTTCCAAATTAAAAATCATGGTGGATCCAAATGCAGTTCTTTATAGCTATTTTATTGCGTTAACATTTTACATATTAGTAGTATAGTTAAATTCCCAGATCAATTCTGTGAACAAGACAGATTGGTATAAAATGACAAGTGGAAAAAAATCTTAGATTTTGCCGACGTGTTTTTCAAATTTTATACCAATCTGTCTTGTTCACAGAATTGATCTGGGAATTTAACTATATTGTCGACATGGAAAAAATAAAAAACTATAAAGGTAATTTACATTTTACTATAAAGGTAATTTACATTAACCAGAAAAAAACAAAAAAAAACAAAAGCTTAGACAGAAGCATCTATCTTTTTAAATTTGGATTTTTTAATGTAACTATAACAAAAAAAATCATTTCAATTTCATTTTTGCCTTGAAAAAGTCAGAAGACGAAACACGTCGGCAAAATCTAAGATTTTTTTCCCAATTGTCATTTATACCATTTTGTATATTACTTTATTATTTGTTGTTGAGTACATTTGTGTTTATGAGAGCATAGGGTTGAGTTTAAGTATCCCTGCCAAAAGAAAAGAAAAAAGTACACATAAAATAAAAACGGCAAATGTTTAAACCATACAATACTTAAGGAGAAGCGTAAGATTTAGGAAGATTAAGATTACCTCCTCGGTTATCCATCGAAACCGCATTCCACCGAAATAAGAAAAGAAGCCAGTTCCCACAGCGGGCCATTTAAAAGATATTTCGTGCACCGGATTGGTTGTTACAAACATCCAATCGGATGTGTGGAATATGTGGTCTTTCTTCCTCTTATTCTTTAAAAAGGCCAGTGTGGTTGTTAGCATTTAGTTGGAAGGGGGAATCAGGGGTTGATCTCCCCTGATTGGGATGATTTAAGTGATGGGGAGTATGATGTTGAAAGAACCGAAACACCCTGATGAACCAAATCAAAACATCACTGACGACCCCCTTGGGCGCCCACTTAAAAGCGTATTTGCGAATTTGTAGCTTGTGTATTTATTTATTATTTACTTAATTTGTTTATTTATGTTTTCAAACAGTTTGCCCACTATATTCATCTTTTCTCTGAGGTTGGTTATCATATTTATCTTATTGTAAGTTTAACTTGTATGAGCAGAGCATGATAAATGCAAATATATACAACATAGAAAATGTAACATACTTTAGAGAAAGCCAATAACTTAAACTAAACAAACAAGAAAACCAACCTTAGAGAAAAAATAAATGAAACAAAGAATTTAAATACATAAATAAACACATTAACCATGCAGGAAACCCATTAATAAACTACTGTATACACACACATATTCCAATCATCCACCTATCCACCATCAATAATCAAGCAGATACCACAATCAATTAACCACAGACTTTCTGTCAATTCTTCCAGTGAAACCATCTTCAACGAAGTTAAGGGAGACTATGAAACAACCCTAAAACAACACAAAAACAGCCAACAAGAAGAGAAACATCATATTGTTCAACCCACTGTACAAGAAAAACATAAAAACAAATGTAGGAAAAATATTCATTGAACTCATACACAAACAATTCCCTGTATCAAGCACTCTCCACTAGGAATATTACTGTAGGACAATTTATTGTTGTGAACTTGAAGCTTTAAACCTAACCTTGCTGCTGATTAGGTTGCAACTGTTACTACTGTCTTACAGCTTTTGACTGCTTCTGTTGCCCATGTTTGATTGCTGCTGCTGTGGTTGAAGATTTGCTGTCATTCGTCTTTCTTTCTTTATTAACTACTCCCACACAGTATTTATTTTTATGCTAGGCCTAATAAGGAGATCCTCATAGCCTAGCATATGCACTGATTCTTTCAGACATCTAACTCTCCAGTATTCTTCCTTGTCCACTATTTTTACTTCATTCCACAGGGGTTGATGACTACCTCTTTCCATTTATACATGATCAGCTAAGCATGATTTCATTGTCTCACCTCTCGCTAAGGCTTGTCAATGTTCTTCCTACATGACTTTTAGAGAATGGCTTGTTTCACCTTTATATTCACTGCCACAATTGTAAGAAACTGAGGACACATAATTTTTGGTCATATTCTCCCCTGTATTAGGCTTTACTTGGCAGATATTTATCTGTGGAACTGCTTCTGAATATTGACCTGACGTTGTATGGAGTAAACTTCTGAATGTTTTCTGATAAACTCTTGATGTAAGGTAGACAGACTGTGGCAATTTCCTGGTTATCCTCCTTCTCTCTTCCATTCACACTTGTAGACACTGATGTTATATTTGCCAGGTAGTTGTTATTCTAAAGAGGATGTTTGATGCTGATCATTTCTGGTTGGTATGTATCTGCGTTGCCACTTATGATTTTTGCCTGGTATTGTAAGCATTAAATAATCCAGTTCTTCACACTGTATGCATTGTGGAAATTGAAGTTGAGGTATTGTCCAGTGAAGGCTGGCTTGTGATATACAGAGGTTTTGGACCCATTCTCTGCATGTGTTATTAGTACATCCAGGAAGGCTAGTTGATTGTGGTTTCCCTCTTCCATTATGAACTGCATAAAACATCTTATTCAGTTTACATGGTCCAGCAGTATTTGTACAGCTTCCTGATGCAGCCAGAGTAAAATTATATGTCCACTTTTGTATCCCAACTCTGAGTTTTGTGGAGATTATACCCACTCAAGGGACTTGATAATAAAATTGAATTTACCAAAATTATATTAAGTAGTATTTCTGTAAATATATTTAATTTTATATCAATATATATATATATATATATATATATATATATATATATATATATGTGTGTGTGTGTGTGTGTGTGTGTATGTGTGTGTGTGTGTGTATATAATTTCTGTATATATTGTAAATGCATGGTACTTATTGGAAAGTGCTCAATATCAGTGATAGAGCTGACATATTCAGCTGTATGGATATGAATTTCTAATGCCGGGTTTCACCCTTTTGCAATCATCAGACAAACTATGTATATATATTTTGGAGTAAAGATGTATAAAGAAATTTAAAAAGTTTTTCCACTTTATCATGCATTTTTCTCCCAAATTGAAATATTAAAAATTATATATTGTTATCCCATATATATATATATATATATATATATATATATATATATCACTTGCATTATAGACAGAAATATATATATATATATATATATATATATTTAGTTGGATTGATGTGAGTTTGTGACCCTGGGTTTCACACTATTTGCAATCATCAGACAAACTGATTAATTTTTAGCTCTATCACTGATATTGAGCGCTTTCCAATAAGTACCACGCAATATATAATATATAAATAATATATATAAAAAATTGCATATACATATATATTTATATTTATATACATACATATTTGACATTGATATATATATATATATATATATATATATATATATATATATATGAATAAAGACAAAAAACCTATTTAATACCAACGTGTTTTGTCCTTTTATGAAGTTTATCAAGGAAATGTAAGGATTTTATTTCATATGTATTCATAAACAGAAGTAAAAATATTGTCAGATTTTCAAAAATTTTTAATTTAAAAACACACAGCAATATTCTCAAGGCTAAATATGAAAGTCAGAGTAAACTATGGAGGATGCTAGGTGACATAATTTAATTCCTAATAAACAAAGTTAGTAAATATTGTTATTGTTGTTGAATTTCTATTTATAAACAAAAAAATTATTTTTATTCCCACCACAACAGGCTAAAAATCTTGAATAATTATAGAATTCTATCAAGAGTGCTAAGAATCTGCTGCCACCAATACTTATCTGAAGAAGAAACATACATAGAAAATACTTTCAAAAACCTCCAATATCGTCATTATTTCATCCATAATGCTAAGAGAAAGGCATATAAAATGTTCAACTGTAAAAAAGATAATAAAATTATTGACAACAATAACAATAAACTAGATAAAAACATATGCTTCTACCTTCTTAATATCTACCATCCAAAACAATTTATCCAATCTTAATAATTGCCAAAATAATTACAACCTCATCGAAAATTATTATGGATATAATCAGAACCAACAATACCCATAACAATAATAATTCTGATGCAGGTATATATAAAATAAACTGTAACAACTGCTCTTCACAATATACTGGGTAAACTTGCAGAAATTTAAACAAAACATGTCTATGAACACAAGACGGATCTTATACACAATAATTTATCAAATGCATTAGTCAGACATAGAAGTAAATTAAACCATAACTTCAATCTAAAAAGTGCCACAGTTATTAAAAGAGAAAGTAATTTACTTAGTCGGAAAATTCTGGAGAGTGCCAATATTGAATCTTATCAAAATATTAATCTGCACCGCATATTTTTTCAAATATCTCCATTCCTGAAAGAATTACCTCTATCCCTAGCCAACATACATGACTATAAAAATGTTAAGAATGAAAAGAAAACAGTTAAATTTATAATCTCCTGTTGTTTAAAAAATATAATACATAGATTTATCCAACACTAAAATAATTTAAATATTAAATGCATAAAAAAAAATCAAAAACATTATTTAATCACTTTCAGTTATTAGACATTAAATTATATCACTTAGCATCCTCCATAATATAGACTTTTCAGTTTACCTGATGAATATTTATGAATGCCTCTTAAATTTTAAAATTTTGTAAAACTAACACTTTGTTGTGGCCTGTTTTGGGGCCAGAAAGAAAGACACGGAAGACGAAGGTAGGTTGAAAAAGTTTATTGAAGATATCTACAAAACAATAGTGTTAGTAATAAGTAGATTAGCACTGCATTTACTACTCCACTCCACTTCACCCTCTTCACTGTGTCCGACTCTCACAGTTTGTATTTATGAGAGAAGGAAGAGTTCATTATACTGTAGGGTTTACCACAACACATTTTTACTTTTGTTTATAAATACTTGTTGCAAAATAAAATCCCCAAATTTGCTTTGATAAAGTCCGTCGGAGGACAAAATACATCAGTTAAGATAAGTTTTCCATTTGTCATATTCATACTACTACTATTACCATACTATCATACTATTTACTATTACTAAATTTCATGCCCTAAAGTCCCTGATAAGAAGCTATGTTTATTGGCCAAAGATATTCAAAATACAGTTACAAAATGTAATAGTTGTCATTCAGCACCAAAATCATAACCTATACATTATCAGGCATGGGCGAGCACTGATAAACCATGGCTAAGGTTACCTGGACCACTAAACAGTTCATACTATATAATTGTGGTCAACAGTTTCAACAAAATGGCCCAAGATATTAAAGTGTAATCAAACCAACTGTCACAATAATGATTAAATTCTTACACAAAGTTTTTGCAAGGTTTGGTGTATCAGACAGTGTGGTATCTGATAATAGAACTCAATTAACTTCTAGTGAGTTTTAAAATTTCTGCTAAAACTACACAGTCAAACATTTGACAACAGCAATTTATTATCTGAGGTTGAATAGTCAAGCTGGGTGATTTGTTGACACCTTCAAAAGGGCATTAAGAAAAGCTAAAGACTTGGAAGCTGAAGGCACTATAAGAATTTTTGAGCATATACGAATGGCATCAAATGCAAACATTACTGCAAAAATGTCACCTGCAGAGCTCATGTTTGCTAGAAAAGTTAGATCCATTTTTGACAAATTACTGCCAGGGAATAAAAAGAAAAGCTGACAATTTGAAACTACCAGATAATTTAAGATCAGCAATAAAGTCTTAAGCTTTAAGGTTGGAAAGGAACATTGGCAGGAAGGAAAAATTATTTGATGCGTTGGTAGTACAATGTATATTGCCGAAGGAGGATAATTTCAATATAGAATATATATATATATCAACTGAGGTCTAGATATACACAGAATAATCAACCAGTACAATTTAATTCACCAATGGACATACTTTACAATACCTCTGAAGTACCTATTCCTAAAACTAATATTACAACACAAGGGTAAGTGAAACTGTAATCTGACTGAACTGTTGCAAATAGACCTATGTTGAAAAAACGTATTGCCTAAAGAAAGTGCATATTTAAAAATGGTGTGGGGGGGGTGAAAATGAACACATCTCTCCAGAATATGACTTAGACTCAACCAAATAGCATATATACTAAGACTGAGAATTGTCAGGAAAGAGCTAGTCAGGAATGAGCCTTATATTCTACTACAGAATTCAGTGTAAGACTATGTCACCTCCAAGCAAAATTATATTTCCTGACTGTGTTATCTTCATTCAATGGAATGAAGACATAACATATTTTTTCTTAAATTTTGTTTAAATGGCATAGTAAATATTTGTTCATATGTCTTCACTTACCTATTATTTCATTTTTGGTTGTTAATAGTTTTTTTTTTTACCTGGCTTGGTGGCATCTTGAGTATTAGGGAATTAATTATGTAAAGTTAGGCTTATAACTGTATTTTTGTAGTTATTTATATATATATATATATATATATATATATATTGTGTGCATTTAGGCAGCATTTTTTATTAAGCTTATCAGACGTTATGAAAAGAATTTACATAAAATAAATAGACAACATTTGTCTATATTATTTAATGAAACATGTATGAAAATATATATATATATATATATATATATATATATACATATAAATGTATCAATGATTTCATCCTCTTTGGATTTACCAATTCGGTTTACCAAGTTCCTTACAACTTAACTATATATATATATATATATACATATATATATATTACATAGCCTTGGGAAATGGAAGAAATAAAAGGAGAGAGTGACATATGCATATATACATACATGAAACTGATAAATCAAAATAGAGAGATAGATAATCAACTTAGAATTATTTAAAATGAGGCAGCCAGTTACTGATAAAAAAAAACTTGCAAAAATTAACAACAGTCTACACTGTGTGCCAAATTATTATTGAGATAACTTTTTTTCTAACATTTCAAAAACCGCCCAATCAATTTACACAAAATTTTCACTCAATGTTGGCAACACTGACCTGTGCAATCACTGAAATTTTCGTACTGATCTGCGCAATGTAAACAAACTGGCACCATATTTGTTATCATTATGGTGATTTGAGCGTGCCAAATTATTAGAAAGGTTTAGTAAAATTCCCAGAATTGAGCAAACAAAACGTTTATTAATGTTGCACGTTAATGTTTATGATCAAAAGAAGCTAATAAATAAGATAATCAAACAAATAATAGCAGATACAAAGGCACAGTTTTAAACAAATTAATAGGGAATGTGCTTTCCCTGTTTTGAAATTACTTGAAGAAGTCAACGATCCATAGAATTTGTTAATTGTAGGATGTCATCTGCTATAATGCCGTGAGATATGTCAAGAATTGCTTCCCACAACTCAGTGTTGCTCCTGAATTGTCATCCGTTGGCATACAGTCTTCGCTTCATGATGCTCCAAAGGTTTTCGATTGGGTTCAAATCCGGAGAATTTGCTGGCCACTTCATTTTTCAAGGTCCATCGAAGCCTAACTGTTTCAAATATTCAGTAGTCTTGTGAGCAGCATATGAGGGAGCATTATCTTGCATAAAAGCAATGGCCCTTCTGAAGGCAACTCTTTGCCTTTTCATCCAAGGTCCAAGATGTTCCTTCATAAACGCTATGTATGCATCAGCAGTCATTTTGACACCATCTGGTACTCTCCATGGACCCACTAATGTTTTTCCAATAATACCCCCCCAGATTATTATGCCTCCACCGCCTTGTTGGTGTCTTAAACGCTGATGGCGATTCTGTCCATTCATTACCCAGCCTTTGCACCATCTATCTGGCCCATCAAGTGTTGCTCGATTTTCATCTGGGAAAAAAACTTTAGAGAAGTCAATCTTCATATTGTCCTCGGCCCATTTCAATCGATTTTGAATGTGATTTCTCATCAACGGAGGCTTCAATACAGGTTTGACTGTTGTTGCTATTTCCCTCAGATACAGACACTGAGTACTTTTAGACACAGTAGGATCCCCAATGTGACTGAAAAGCTCTTGACTGGTAAGTCCAGGGTTCTTCGTGGCCTCTTGTTTAATGTGAAATAACCTTTGGCTTGCCTTTATCTGCCCTTCTGCGTACTTGTGTAGGGTCGGCAGTGAACTTTTTCACTGTTTGATGACACCTACCTATCATTTTAGAAATTTCTAGGGTAGATTTACCTTTTGAGAGTTCTAAGGTAATAGTTTTCTTTTCAGCATCACTTAAACTGCTTTTACGGCCCATCTTTTCACTAAATTCTTACACTTTTCTAATAATTTGGCATGCTCAAATCACCGTGCTGATAACAAATATGGCGCCAGTTTGTTTACATTGTGCAGATCAGTACAAAAATTTCAGTGATTGTGCAGGTCAGTGTTGCCAATATTGAATGAAAAGTTTGTGTGAATTGATTGGACGGTTTTTGAAATATTAGAAAAAAAGTTATCTCGATAATAATTTGGCACGCAATGTATATTTCTGAGGTGAGATATTGTAATTATTTACACTATTTATATTGTTTGGACTGTTGTACTTATCTTTGTTGCCATATTCACAATGTTTTGACTGTTGATCATACAACACCCAAAATATTGTGAATATGCCAACAAAGATGAGGACAACAGTCCAAACAATGTAAATAGTGTAAATAAAAATGAGCAATTCTTAAAGTCAAAAATAATTCATCATTTAAGTGTATACTTACAGGTTTCTTGTAATGGAGTTTAAAATATTTGGACTGTGGAGGCAAAATGTTGATTGAGATAACATCTTTACACACATTGGTGATACAGAAATCTGCCACGGACTTTTTCCCCACTTGAAAACCAGCAAAATGTACATCCTCAGGGGTTACAGCAACTACTTTACTCTGTCCCAGTTTACGATATATTTCTAAAAGAGAAATAAGAGAAATTGAATCATAAGTAATGTTGAAGATTTTAGACAGGTGTCTCATCAGTATTATATATTATAAATTAATTATTGACTCGTATATGAATGAAGAAATAAGGTGATGGGGGAAAAATGGAGCATCTCAGTCTTTGGTAGAGGACATCAATTCCAATTATGCTTCTTGCTTCTCACTTGCCAAGACTTATATTGGGTTAGAACAAAAATTTGTAGCATCTTTTTGGTAAATTTCAAAGACAATATTTGGATATTATATTATCTAGTAACATAGGTGCTATTTTGTTCCACTATCTTTCACTATTTGTACCAAGTTCTGTTGGGTCTGTATGAAGTCTGGCACTATCCTGATGGAAGATGACACCCTTCTGATTGGCCAATTCTGAACAATTTCCATTGAATACTGCCTTTAGGCAGTTCAAAAAATGCTGGACAATCTCCTCATAGATGAAGAAAGACTTGAAGCAACAGAAATTTGGTTCTACAGAAGGATGCTGAGAATATCATGAACTGAACATGTGAGCAATGACAAAGTTTGACAGAAAATTAAAACAAAAAGGACACTTACATTTAACATCAGAAAATGACAGGTGAAAATTCTCAGGCACATGATGAGGAATAAGGGTTTGTAAAATTTGATACTCACAGGATAGACTGAAGGAAGAAGGGACAGAGGAAAACAACATCAAGCGAACTTATGTAAATGGAAGGTGGTACACAGTTCAGGAGAGATTGTTGGGATCCATCTACCCAGGATTTTGTTGTAAACTAAGTAACTGGATTTCAAATATTTAACAATGACTACACATCTTTTAAATAAAACATAAAAAGATAAGGACAACATCCAAACACTGTAACGATTCACGTAGCCACATGTTTTCAAATAACATGGAACACTCATATGATATATTCTCTGGAGGAAAAATAGAAGCAGAATGTCAATTGAAATAACGTTTATAGATTCTTTTCAAAGATATACAATGAAATTAAATGTTCAATTTTCCTTGCAATGAAGTTTGTTTTATCAAGTAAGTAACTGCTCATTTTACAGTGTGAGATGTGTTGCCAGACTTACATTATAATGGTCAGCCTAATGTTTCTGTGAGTGCCTAGACAAGGCCTTAGTCAACAGCTTCTGGCTGTCATTTTGTGTGCATATGTTTATATGCACAAGTAAATCAAACTGGCCTTAAAAATTGTAGCAGTATGCTTCTATTTTTATATCCATAAAAGGTGCCCAGAACCTAATTTCACATAGAGGTATGATCTTGTTGAATACAAGGTTTTCATTCATTAGAAAATAATTTCATACTAACTCATGAAAATTTTTTCTTGAATTTGTGAGAATGGTGAATTATTATTATTTTCTAAATGGTCCAAAAATAGCACATTCGCCAAGTAATTTGATGGTATTTGCCATAGTAATTATTGTTTATCCAACAAACCTGCTGATGGGATTTTATTGGTTGAAAAATATATACAACTAATTTAATTCCTTTGATAATGAATTTTATTAAGAGTTACAAAGGATAGGAAATTGTGAAGAGTCATCATTGCCAATGTCCTGAAGAGAAGAAGACAACTTGCTTGAATTCAATTGCCTGATTTTGTGGAAAATGCTCTTCCATTCCCATCACATTCTTCAGATGCAGAGCAGCTTTTTGAGTGGGTATTGGTGGCTCATTTCACTTTGCTCACAGCTTTTTTGTTCCACATTGTTGTAAACAATCTATTTTTCATTCACTTTTAAAAAAATGGGTCGCTTGAACAAAGAATAACAGATGAAAATTTGGTACATTAAATTATTTTCTACTAAATCATGATGCATCCAAACACTGTACCGATTCACATAGCCACATGTTTTCAAATGACATGGAACACTCGTATGAGATATGTGGAGTATGTCAGTGATTTCTTGTATTGTTTGACCAGGATTATTTTTAATCAGTTTTGATTTGGTCATCATCAATGACTGCATGCCTGCTAGAACGCTATTGGGCCTTCCAGATCACAATTTCCATTTGTGAACCCAGTAAAACCCTTATGAACAGCACTCTTGGCTATGGCACCATCACTATAAATGGCACATATCTCATTTTTTTTAATTAAAAAACATCAACTAACAAAAAAGTATCTCATTTTCCCCCATTTTCACTTCTAACAAAATAGCACACACAAATCATATAGGAAGATGCATACCGAAACATCACTTTTCAGAATATATATATAAATATGATTCCTTCACTACATAAGAGTTCTCATGTTTCAAAAGCGAGAGCTAAAAACATCAATATAATTATTAAAATTAAACTGAATTAAAGTATCAAGCACTGTTTCATCCTCAAGCGAAAATTTAGGAATAACCAATCTTGAAATTTACGCATCTTTATAAGCACGTTCATTTGCAAAATTAATTACTATGGAAACAGCTGGGGCAATCATTTTGATTAGAAGCCTAAGAGTTAATTTTTATCCACATATCAATCACCTTTGGAAAGAAGTCAATTCGAGGTAGGGTCAGGGTGTAAATTTCAAAGCAAATAATGGCATTCATGTACGCACATCGTCTGGTCAGTCACAGTGAAAGATAGTTTTTGGCACCATATGTTGTTAAGTGTCTAGAGAATTTTGTTTTATTTTATTTTATTTATTTATTTACTTATTTATTTATTTATGTTTTTTTCCTAAAGGGCTGTTTCATACATAAACACGTCACACTGAACTACAATTTGTTTTTTTGACAACTTTATAAAGGGTTTTTCTATCTTATGATTGGGTTAAGCTTTTAAACTTTTTATTAGACTATGAAATTTAATTTTTTTTTATGCTATTTATTTAATGCAAAAATTTGTTGATGTTGGCAAAAAAACGTTAACTCATGTCTATGGTTTAATAAATTTTCATTATTTAGAAACTTAATAATATGTAATTTTTCATGTAGGCATAAAGGGCATGGGTCATCCCAGGTTTTACAAGTTCTTGTTCTATTTATTATTTTCCATTTTACTTTTGGTGTTTTATTCATTTCTTTTAAATGCCAAAAATATTTGGATAGAGATGTCTGATTTCTACTTCTAATATTATTGAAGGATCTTTTGTGTTGCCTCCATCTAATTCTAAATTTATTCTTTGTTGAACCAATGTATATCCTATCAGTGTTAGGACTCTCAATGGATGAGATAGTGCATTGGTATATCATAGATTTGGTGCAGCATTTATTTTCCAATGGGTAGTCTTCAGGGTTTCTACAATCACATAATTTTTCATTACTTTTGTTTAATTCTAGTTTAGGATTTTTATTATTACTGTTTTGGCATGCGTGTTTTTCCAGGACTTTATTATTATGTTTTTTTATGATTCTTTCTAGATTTTCAGTGCAACTGTAACTTAATTTTAAGGCGTTTTTATTAAGATCTTGCTAAGTCTGCTATTAGTAGGAAAGTGTTTTTCGATTAAAGCTAGAAACTTATGTCCTAGCTTAATACTAACCATTTGGTTGAAAGGAGGGGCATACCAAATGATTTTCCTTTTCCTGTTTTCTTCTGGTTAGTACTATTGTTTCGATAATTTATGTTAGCATTTTTGTATCCGCTATTTTTTAAGGCTGTGTTATAAAAATTACTGTGTTGTTGGAATATTTCCTTATTAGCGGAGTTCATGCTGATTCTTTTCTCTATTGATGTGGGTATATGCTTAATTATAGATGAAGGGTGGTTTGACTTAGGGTGTACATACAAGGAATTAGTGTTAGGTTTTCTGTAAGGTAGGTATATGGTGTTCATTAAGTCTAGAGTTACATTGAGGAAGTTTACCCTTTTTAATTTAGTATTGACTATAGTTTTTAAGTTTAGTTTTCTGAATTCCCTATATATTATCTTTCTAATTTTATCTATTTTAAGATTTGTGGAGCTCCTCACTACCATGAGCTCGTCATCCCTGCATAGCCCAATGTCCCTAATGTCTAATTCACGGTGCGCGGTTAGTTTGTATAGCATAAATAAAGGAATCATATTTTTTTTTAAATAATTATAATTTAAGCTCTACTTCTGTATGGAGCACTGTTTTTTAAAAATAAAAACAAAAATAAAGAACTCCAGATTATTTACCTAACATGTTCTTTCCTATTTTTCTACATATCTGCATATATATATATATATAAAATAAATGCGAATATCAATGTGTCACCATGTCACACTTTTTCAGTTAAAGGGATACAACTCTCTAACTTTCAATAGCTCATGTTTCAGAAATTTGGGATTCCCAAATTTTCATTGCTGTGATTGTTTTCATCAATTTTTTTTACCTGATATTTTGCAACAAATTTTTTTTACGATAACAATTTTTATATCTTGGAAATAAATTTGGGAATGACTGAAATTAATTGCAAAATCCAGTTAAAGTCACCCATGAAATAAAAATAATTGTGTTTATGGAAATTAAGGACCTACACACATCAAATTGTCTTTAAATACAGTGTTGGTGGCAGAATTATCGTTGAACTTTTAATAGGTAAGCTTCAATATTAGTGCAGTACTTAAATGCAGGGATCAATTTTGAGTTCTTCTGTAGTTTATTGTTGACTATTATATATGGCAACAGTATGCTTTGCAAAAAGAAATCTCCGCCAACAGAAAACCAGATTGCAATCAAAAGAGTCAAGGCTGCAGCAAGGAAAAGAAAGTTCTGTGCAAATGAAAACCCAGATTAAGCGATAACCAGGAGAGCTTCCAATCCTGAGAATATGCAATGACTTAGGGACTCTCAAACTCCTAAACAAGCTGAAGGCCCAATCAGGAGCCCTCCACAGGAACTAACTTTAATGCCACTCAATAGGGCATCTTTTAAGCTAGTATACCATAAATTTTAAAAGTATATATTTAAAGCATTAAAAAGCATATGTTTAAATACCAGCTATTGAACACTGTTACAAACTTTTATTCCAACCTAATATATTGATTACATATTTATTTTATATGAAAATATCGTCAATTAACTTTGTTTAAAGATGTTTTTCTTCTTTGATCAGACTGTTATAGAATTATTATTTTCTTATTTTTCTGACCGTGATAGTGAATATAATATCCACTAAAAATTTTCTTCAAGTGATAAGTAGTAGGGACTTAATAGTGGGAGAAATTGCCATCAGATAGAATATGTATATCTCCTTACTTCTGAAGTAGTCAACCTGAAAAATGACTGGGGCAGGAAAAATAGAA
Source organism: Acanthosepion lycidas (assembly GCA_963932145.1). Taxonomy (NCBI): domain Eukaryota; kingdom Metazoa; phylum Mollusca; class Cephalopoda; order Sepiida; family Sepiidae; genus Acanthosepion; species Acanthosepion lycidas. The sequence goes on along the minus strand of OZ010607.1, from coordinate 44,943,523 downwards.
AGAGACATGAGATAAAAGTATGCCTCTTTCTAGCACTGTAACAGTAGGGCTGATCGATTTTTGGAATCATGGTATTGCACTCAATTTGAAAGTTGTGGTTTCACAATGAGACAAAATATTTTTTTCCAAATGCTTGCCATTTTTTTTCAGGAAATGAGTCTAAATGATTGAGTTTAGGTTAAAAATCATAGTGTTGGAATTTTATTCCAGGGATTAGTGAAAGCCTTTATAGTACAGCATTATAAAATTTACAATTTTCTGAAGCTTTACAAATTTTATATGGATAAGATTCAAGTCACAATCACATTGTTAATAAATCATTGTACCATCAAATAAGACCTTCATTTACTTCAAAGGGAAATTATATTGAACAATTTACCTATATTATGATAATATATGTTACATAGTGCAGTAGTTTTAGCATGATTTTCAATAAACAATACAAATTTAAAGCATTTTGTCTTATAATTTGTGCCCAGCAGTATTATAGTATTATATACAATTTTATCTATATTTTGTTTTTATTAATTATGATCTAAAAAATGATATAACAAATCTTATTCATTGAGTAGCATTTTTTATAATCTTTTACAATTTTTACTTCTCAAATGCCATATAAAAAGTTGCATATTTTGCTTGTAGAAATTCATAATTAGAATTCTAGTTTGAATATACATATTTTTAATTCAATTTATCTAATACAAAATACATCAACTTTATTTGGATTTATTCTTGAAATAATAAAATTTTGAAGTCAATTTGTAAAGCAAAAATCCAAGGAAATTAGGTATTTCTGTACATTTTCCAGATGATATTAATTTAACACTATATATGATATGATTAATTCAGTTAAGAGTATTTATTTACACTATTTACATTTGAAATATCATCCTTGTCTTTGTTGTTTTTATCACAGTGTTTCAGCCATTGTGACCTTTAGCCTTCATACAGAAATGATTAAAAAATAAATAAATAACAAGATCTAAATACATCTTATACAAGATGGTATTGTTAAGTTTCAAGGCTGTATGTACCATTATTGTACCATTTAATAGAAATGCATACACAGCTAATATTCATTAGTGCCCTGCCAATTGAGTTAGTCTACTAATAGGCTTTATACTATCTTCTTCCTCTCAGCCTGTGAAGGTCCACCGTTGGACCTAGGCATTCTCCAGAATCAGAGGAAGGAATGGGCCATTACTCTACCACACTGACCCAATTCATGTTGTGAATATGACATGCTTGAGTGTTTGTATCTCTTATTGATTCATCATCACCCGAGGATATGAGTAGTCTTGAATTTGTCGCACATGAGTAAATGTACCGTATATACTTGCAAATAGGTCACCCCACCCCTACTTTATGGCTTAATAATTGATGATTTACTGTTGACTCGCAGATAGGTCGCACTATAATCTGGGGGTGTTACACAGCCCTTTTTAAATGTAAGAATTATCAGATATCGACCTTTATTTAAAAAATTACAATTATTTTCCAACATATGTATGTCAAAATAGATATATTTTGGAGAATGAATCATGGGACCATTTTTTCTCTCTCAATAAACATCTACACGTGGTTCTTTAACTTACATGTGCATGTTCAGGGTTTCTATATCAGTCTAGTGTGAGGGCCCTGGCCGAACCATGATTGATTAATCAATGAATATTTTATAATTTTATTTATTTATTGTGATGGATATGTGAATCTAGAAGCATGAGGTTAGTTTAAAGCAGTGAGTCAGTATGTGTGATAGATAAATTGCTTCTATATGGAGAAAAACCACAACTTTAGTGTTTACGGGTATCATTTCCGATTTCTCAGAAATCATGATGACAAAATAGTGTTGCTTTACATTTATGCTGAGCGGATAGGTCGCACCCCTAATATTTTGTGAAATTTTTGATAAAGAAGTGCGACCTATCAGTGAGTATATATGGTAATGAAACCAACTGGAATTTGAATTCGGCTCACCAATTTCTTATTCCGAACTATTATCCACTACACCATTCATACACATTCAGGTTCACAGCACCTGGTATTCCCAAGCAGTTACTCATCTAGGTAGTGACTAGGCTCAGTGTTGCTTAATTTCAATGATTAGACAAGAAAATGTGTATCAATGCCATATGTTACGCTATCTACTGTGTTCAATTGCTGTATAAGGTTTTTTTTCATGCTGCGTTGCATCAAATTTTAAGCGAGTGAAACTTGTTCACTTTTGCCATCCAACTCCAAATGCAACTCAACAGGGTCTATTCCTTAAATTTAGCAAACATATCCTAAGAGTACGAAAACTCAGTTAAAAACTTAAGTATCCCACTAAATATACACTTGTCTCAATGGATACTACTCACAAAGGGTAGCAGCAAAAGTATTACCTCATGTACATGCATGTCGGGTCCAATACCCTCCTCTTCTCATTCTGGTAGTTCATTACAATCATGTTAAAATATTCTTTTTCTTGAGAAAATGGTTTGTAGGGATTGATTCACCTTGATTGATTGATCTGTCTTACTGGCATTTTCTACACTATCAGTGATTTAATGCCAAAAATATTTTTTATTAAATATATAGCTTGTAAACACTCCTTTGAGTCATAGGTTTTATCACTCTCCAATTATGTCTCTAGAATATATGTGGAGAGTGATGGGGTATTTAGTACTATAATTTGTGGAATAGATCAACCTCCTTCGAGAAGGCTAGGATAGTCTCTACTTTCATCTTCTTGAAGAGGACCTCTAGACTTGAAATGTCACAAAACTGCTGACGTATAGAGGTAAGGTCACTACAATAAGAATATGTTTTACAGTATATGCTTACTGATATGCTATGCATTCAGGAAGATGTTCATATTTTTTTAGGAGAAATGAGTGGGTGATATATGAATTGCTAAAAAGGATCAATCTCATCTTCAAGAAAAAGCAAAACTTGTTTTCTGTTGTATCTCCATTGTTCTATAATCCTTTTTTCTTGCTTCTCAAGTCATCACAACATTTTCTCTTTCAGTTTCTCCATGCAGCTGAGTTTTCTTTCTTTCTATATAGACCAACCTCCTTCAAGGAGGCTAGGATAGACTCTACTTTTATCTTCTTAAAAAGGTCCTCTAGTCATGTCACAAAAGTAGTGCATGTCGGGTCCAATACCTTCCTCTCGTTCTGTTAGTCTATTACAATTATGTTAAAATAATCTTTTTCTTGAGAAAATGGTTTGTAGGGATTGATTCACCTTGATTGATTGATTGATTGATTTATTGATCTGTCTTAACAGCATTTTCAACCCTATTGGTGATTTAATGCTAAAAATATTTTTTATTAAATATATGGCTTGTAAACAATCCTTCGGGTCATCGGTTCCATCACTCTCCAGTTATGTCTCTAGAACATACTTGGAGAGTGATGGAGGTATTTAGTACTATAATTTGTGGCATAGATCAACCTCCGTCTAGAAGGCTAGGATAGTCTCTACTTTCATCTTCTTGAAGAGGACCTCTAGACTAGTCATGTCACAAAATCAGTGATGTATGAAAGCAAAGTCACTACAATTAGTTAAAATATCTTTTACAGTATTGGTTTGGAAGACAATCATAAAGCAGATACAGTCACTCTACTATACATTAGTGCCATGTCAGAAAAGACCTACAAGATCTGCAGCATGTACTAAATACATTAGCAGACTTTTCAAAAGTAGTTCTATTCTATACAGGTACCTCATCTGTACATTTTTTAGGAGAAATGAGTGAGTGATAGATGTGTATTTTATTTTGATTCTTGATAGGATGATTTCTGCGACCATCATGTCATTCTTCTAGAATGGGTTTAATTCTGTAAAATTTGGTGTTTTTAACTAGTGATACAGACCAACCTCCTTCAATTAGACTAGGATAGTCTCTACTTTTATCTTTTTGAAAAGGTCCTCTACACTAGTCATGTCATAAAACTAGTACCATATGTATGTGTATATCATGTCCAATACCTTCCTCTCATTCTGTTAGTCCACTGCATTTCAAGAAAATAACTCTGAAATTTTTAAAGTCTGTAGCTTCAAGAAATTGCCATGAAGAAGAAATGTTCCTACAACAGATTAAATGATCTGACACAAAATAATATTAAAAAATGTTAAAACAAATGTAAGAGAGATTGATGTTCACAGAAGGGATCTATGATTGCATACATTCAAAAGTAGATGAAGAGAGATAGTTTGGAAAACTTAGCTTTCCTGGATTGTTGAAAGAAATTTCTTTGAAGTGCCATGTGCTTGATTAGAAGCCAATTGATATAATTGGCAAGTAATTTGTCACTGGCAAGGACTTGAATGCTGGATGCATGAAGAGAAACAAAACCTTTCACATGACTTCAGACACTCTTCTTTTATTAATTTAATCTTTCTCCTCATTTTATATCAAAAAGAATTTCGCACAGACTTGTTATTTTCTTTTTTTGGCTCAACGGCTAATTTCTGTAAAGACAAGGTTTTTAATGGTCCAAAAGCAATTTCACATAGGCTCACAAATTTGCTTCTGTCTTTTTCTTAGCTCGCAAGCCAATCTCTTTGAAGGCAAGTTTTTCATTGGTCCAAAGAAAATTTCACATAGCCTTGTGAATTTCTTTCAGATTTTTTACTCAGCTCACATAAATTTGAAGTAAGGAAAGTGAGTTGCTATCATTTTATAGTCACTACATAGGATTGATGCATCTTCATTCCCTTTGATAATTAGAAAGTTCTACACAGACAGCTTCTTCCCCAAAACAGTTATGAAACAGACTGCTAAAAGCATGCTTCCTCAATCCCTGCAATCTTAAAAACCCCTTAACATCTGGAGTCAACCATTATCTATCCTACATATCCTCATAATATGAACTTCTTACTTCCTCATTCACTAACGCTCTACCTCTAGTGGCTCTTGGGCCTTGCATTGAGTGAACAATAGTATTAAAGTATTTCATATCATTCATTTCATTTTATTCAGTAGTTAGCACATTTTGCACCGCAGTGGTCACCCCTCCCCTCCACAATTATGGTTCATGGTGACATTCAAGGCAGATTAGTGCATTGGCTTGCACTTTCCTTGCAAGTTCGAAGATGTTTAGGTTACTCAGTCCCTCCTCTCAAAGACGGATTTGTTTTTGAAGTTACCTTCTTCTAGCCTTTGCCTATAAAGAGGTAGGACCTACAAAGCAGCAGGTGGTTTGAATTCAGAGTTTCCAGTCTGTCCTGCTATTTTACTCATTGCTCGGGGGAGAAGAGGTGGAGTCATACTTGTCCCAAATTTAAATCATAGCTTCTTAAACTATGCGTCGCGACGCCAAATGGGGTCGCGAAGCGAAATACTGGGGTCTTTGAAGTTTAAATTCAAACACTTGAATTTCATTTCAGCTTCTGTTATTTCTCAAACGCCCAATATTTATTATGATGCGTCAAGCAAGCGCTGTGGTAATAAAACGCGACAACGTAGGTATTTTCAGTGTAGTTGGGGGCCACGAAAAATCTCGTGATCAAAAATGGGGTCATGAATGAAAAAAGTTTAAGAATCTCTGATTTAAATCAATCGCAAAAAAAAAAAAAGTAAAAGAAACGTCCGGGGAGATAACTCTTAACACGTTATTCAAGGGAGATAACTACTACTATATAATTTTAGAGTTATGTCCCTTGCATTACGTTGCATTATCTCAACTTTATATTGGAGACATCTTCAACTCGTGTACTATTTGTTCTTATTAAAGTGTTCCATTAACCCTGCTAAATTTGACTTATTACTAAAATATCTACAACGAAATCAGACAGTCTAAAAATGCATAAAGCCTCCGTATCTTAAAATTTGAGATGAGTTATTTCTTAATGTTTTAAAAAAGGGTTTGGCAACAAATATTATATTAGTCTTGAATTTATTATTAAATAAAGTCTAAAGTGCTATATAGTCAATTCTTATGAATTGCTGACTGCCATTTCTTTCGTCTTATTTCTATTGCCTTTGATCATAACTGCCAGATCATCAATCTATAGTCATTAGTTATCAGGTTGAACTGGAAATAAGAAATAAATCTTCAGTAAAATTGCATCCTTCTTCTTGAGAAAGCCTGCAAACCATGGTATTATTTAGTCTACAAAAGCCATTGGCTATCAAAGATCATTTTTAACCAATCATATAACTTTAATTTTTTTTTTTTTTTTTTTCAAAATACTCAATTTGTGACTGTTTCATTTTTTAATGTTACCAATACAAGTAGATAACAGAATTATTATTTTGAATATTTTATACTTGTCTCCTTCTATGTGTTTTGTCCATTTTAACATGGGCAATTAAGGTTCTCCACAACGTTTACCTTTTGTGGCAATGTTTGTCTCCCTCTTGTTTGTCTGTCCTGTCATCCATTTACACAAACTCATTAGGTAGGTTACTAGCTCTTTTACTCTGTCCTTCCTTTATATATGTCCTGTGAGTGTCCAATTTTCCAAGCCTTCTTTTCTCATTATGTATCATAGAAATTACAACTATCTCTTTTTTATTCTAAGAATAAGCATTCTTTTTGTTCCCAATCTTCATTCAATTATTATTGGTCAAAAATTAATAATGATTTCTAGTCTATCATTTTTCCTCTTCACAATAAATTGACTGGTTCATTTTAGTCTTCATCAGGTAATTTTTTTTGCCAAGTCTGTTATTTGTTTGCTTGTGGAGTTGTATGTTTTTTACAATAATGATCACCCTGTACAAGGCCCAAGAGCAACTCAAAGTAGAGTGGACCTTAGCCATGAAGATTAGAATTGGTGAAACTAAAGAATGTAGTTCATATGAACACTTTCTATGGAAATAGCGACAGAGCAGCAAGAGGCTACAATGTTTCATCTATGAGAATAGGTTTGTAAGGTAAAAAACAATTCATGACCCACAAGAATGTGAAAAACCTTTTGAACCTTGTCAAGATTGGAAAGTGATGACAAGGGAAGCAGTACTCCATTTTTGGCTTGTAAAGGTAAAGGATAGCAAGAGTCATCAAGTATTTACTGGTATCGTATGGGGAACCAACTATTTTTCAACACCTCTTATTATGGATCACATATACATATTCTACTTGAGGTCTGGGTTGATCTTAAGTCCCAATAGGTATTCAAGGCATAAGGCTCCCCAGCTGAGAGAACACTCGTTCATCACAATAGGCAAAAATTCAGGATCCACCCAGTGATGATGGAACATCACTAGTTTGGTTTTCAAGGCATTGAATGTGACCAGCCAGTTTTCCCCTCACCAACCTGTTAGAGCGAGGTCAGAGGAGAGGTTTAAAGATATTCCAGACTTTAAATGAAACAAAAATTTAACCTCAAGATCCCTTCAAAATGTGTTAGTGTAGATGACCGGGGGGTGGGGAAGATGTAAAGAAAACATGTGTGTTTATATTTCCTGCTAGAATGTCCAGCTACAATAGAATGTTAGACTTGAATTAAGTCCAACTGAAGATAAGGAAGACAAACAAACAAGACAGATATATATATAAACAAATATATGTATTAAACAAAACATTTACAAAGCACATAGACAGTTAACATTGTGTTTGTGTGTGAACATTTGTGTGTGTGAACATTTGTGTGTGTGAACATTTGTGTGTGTGAACATTTGTGTGTGTGTGTGTGTGTGTGTGTGTGTGTGTGTGTGCGAACATTCGTATTGTGGTGAATGTTCGTAAGAGTTCGTATTGTGGGGAATGTTCATACGTACATGTATGTTAGTAATGTTCTTTAACGTCTGATCACAAGGTCAAGACAATAATTCTCTGGAACTATAATTTGCAACAAGAATAGAGAAGAAAGACAGAGAAAAATGCAAACTCATGTTTGCTTTTTATAGATAATGTAATCACATGACAGGCTCATAGCGCCTTGGCAGGAAACTTGAATTAGTCACGCACTGGAAAAATATATTGTGCGTGGGTGGATTGCAACGCCCACTTGTGTGTTTATTGACCAATTAGAAGCTGATATTTCTTGAGAAATATTTACTAAGCTAAGAAGACTCTTGGGATCCGATTCTCTCAAAAGTGCACAAAATTGACTACATGAAAATATAGCAATTATAAAGTTGTCGCACATGTGCGATTTATAAATTTTCTATTACAAAGTAGTGTTGATTTATTATCCAATGAATGCTTGTTGCTGTATAATTTGAATTTGTGTAAGTATGTATGTATGTGTGTGATGATGACGATCATTACATTAGGAAGAAAGAAGATATAATAATCATGCCATATAATGCTCAAGAAAGGAAAAAAGTAAAAGACATTACATCAAGTATGAAAAAAGGAAAGTCCCACCTACCTACCTACTTATCCCACAAACAAGCAGGGCTGGTGCCCCGGGCTGGTGCCCCGGGCAATGCTTTGTGACCCTCACTATCTTATCAACATTTGCTTTTTTCTACCTACATTTATACACATTACAAATTAATCTATGAACAATTGACCATTAAAGGATGTAAGATTTTTGCAGATTTTTACATCATTCTGGGGTGTTTTTTTGTCCAAATCCATGAATTTGTTTTGTTCAGGCTAAGTTTAAAAAAAAAAACACCATATAAAATTCAATAGTTTTCTTATCCATAATGTTATATGTGTTAAAAGTATTCAACTTTTTAACAAGAAAAATTTCAAGTTGATGTTAAAAACTGCTGCAAAACATTGTTGATTTATTTAAGATGGAATGATCTATTATGACATGTCTCTAATTTGTATTTAGATACATTGTATTTATTTTAAATTTTTTTCTAGTTGAGTTGTTACCTTATATTGCATATGATCCATTATTGTAAATACTTAGGTTACAATAAAATTTGTATTTTATATGAATACTACTCTATAAAAATTGAGATGTAGTAGAGTGGGAGGGCCCTTATTCATAGATTCGGTAGGGGTCATAAGACCCTTGCATCAACCGTGCTATCTCCTATATTAAATTTGTTATGACTGATTCATACACCAAGGTATTTGAAGTGTTTAGCATTTATTAATTTCACATCCCGAATTTTTATGATGGACTCAGGGCCAGTGTTATCACTATTTTCATTCCAATTCTTGATCAGTTTATCTGGAGTCCTACTTCTTGGAATACATCACAGAATGTTGATTTATTTTGTTCAAGATCATTCTCACAGCAAGTATGAATACCTATGTCATCAGCATAGTGCCCCTCATCATCAGTACAGTAGCCTATAAAAGGAAAGCAAGTGTTGTTTTCTATTAGTAGATTTGTCAAGGCCAGATTATGACCTTTATGGCCTCTACGCTAATGAAATTATGGTCTCCCCCTGAGATGGAGCCACCCTCTAGCTCTTCATGCACCCATCTTGAATATTTATTGTAAGTCAAATTAGCACATATTTCAACAAAATATAGTAAAAAAAAAAAGTTTTTTTTTATAAAAGCATTATACCTAAGCTTGAGGGGCTCTATGCTGCAGAGTATGTTAGCCTATAAGATGTGGTGTAGTTTGTACAAAAGCCAAAACAAAAAAAATAGAAAGCCAATCACCTTCCCAAATCCAGCATTATAATGGCCAAATATCAGATTTTGGAAAGAAAGAAAGAAGATTCATGATTGATTGATTTGTTTTCAACAGCTTATCAACCCTTTGCACGTTATTTAAAGCCAGAAAATATTTTTAGAAAGAAAGAACAAATGAATGAACGAACAAACAAAAGAATGAAAGAAAGTAAAAAGATTCATGATTAATTCATTCATTGTCTACAACTTATCAACCCTTTGCAAGTTTGCAGATTATTTAAAGCCAGAAAATATTTTTAGACCATCAGACATTTTGGAGGAGATAATGATGATTTAGTGATACAAGTCTTACTAATTAACCTATAACTGCAGGGAGAAGAGGTGGATTTATATCTTTCCCGAGGGTATTTGCACGTAAGTGAATATAATGAACTCAACTGAAATTGAAATTCAACTCTCCAATCAACAATTTCAAGCTATTATCCATTATACCACATGTATAACATCCAAGCTTACAGCACCTGGTATTTCAAGTGGTCACCCATCTAGATACTGACCAATCCCAACATTGCTTAACTATGGTGATGGGAAAGCCCAAAAGGAATTTACACATATTGTAGCAGATAGACAGAAGAAAACAGACAGAAATGAAATAGAAGGTGTCATAAAATCTGTTAAGTGAGAGAGAAGAAGAAAAAATAGATAATTAATTGGGTCCACTTGACCCACTATAACTCCTTATCCCGCAAAATGATAAGAGTCTATGCCCCAAACCATGTCTCTGTCAGTGTATTTTCATATTCAATTGTCAAATTTGTAATTGTAAGGCATGTCTCTTTCTCTCTCTTGGTATCTGATTTTTTTTTTTAATTCTTTTGAAACAGTTCAAGAAAAATAAACGTTTTTCTTTAACTCAATGACATTTTTGTTTGTTTGTTTGTTTGTTTGGGTTTTATGGCATATCAACCACTGTGGGTTATTTAATGCCAAATCCAGTTTATATGAATTTTAAATGCGTATTTTGTATGGAATAAAAAATGTATAGCTGGCAACATTATCGTTTTAAAAAAAAAATGTATAGCTGGCAACATTACTTTTTTTTTACAAAAAATCGTATAGCCGGCAACATTACTTTTTTTTTACAAAAAAACGTATGCCTGGCAACATTACTTTTTTTTTTACAAAAAAACATATACCCGGCAACATTACTTTTTTTTACAAAAAAACGTATACCTGGCAACATTACTTTTTTTTACAAAAAAACGTATACCTGGCAACATTACTTTTTTTTACAAAAAAACGTATACCTGGCAACATTACTTTTTTTTACAAAAAAACGTATACCTGGCAACATTATGTTTCAAAAACATAGAGCTGGCAACATTATTGTTTCAAAAACTTAGAGCTGGCAACATTATTTTTCTGAAAACATTATCTGAGACCTTGCTGTTGGATGCAGTTTATCGCCGTACCCATGACACGGATGTAGTTTACCGTCATACCCAGGACGTATGACATTTTTATCGGGATGGTTATTTCATCATATAGGAACTTAATTTTTCATTCAAAGTTTTTCATTTTACTTACAACAGCAGCACATTACATCATTCAAATCTCATGACAATTCTCCCTCTCTCTTTCTCTCTCTCTCTCTCTCTCTCTCTCTCTCTCTCTCTCAAGTATGAATTCATCTCTGCAGTGCTTGTCCTGGATATGATGATAAACTATATCTGACAGCAAGACCTCAGATCAGGAGATGGAGATTTTGAGGAAGCACCTCGTAGCTGTTGTTGCTCCCAGGTCTACCCTGACCTGGGGTGGTAGCACCTGTTAGGGTCCCAGCTATGAACAAATAGTAAAGCTTTAGACTGTTAAAAAAATAAGGACGTCAATTAAACTATGTGTATTCACTAAATATGTTTATATTAATAAGAAATAATAGAGATAATGTTGAATTAATTGCTTAAGAATAAGATATATATTTATATATATATATTCATTGTGTACTTGGGCAGCAAACCCTCTTTTATACAAGTTTTATTAAAGATGACAGAGAAGGTACTGCGAGTAAGCTTTTTATTCAATTTCTCTTGTGTTCATATAAGTGATCTCTTTTCTAGACATAAAGTCTGTAAAAACTGTCCAAATGTTCCATATATCTGAATAAATGTTATATATATATATATATATATATATATATATATATATATATATACATATATATATATATATATATATATATATATATATATTATAGTGTGTAGCTTATATTTTATATCATAAAGAAAACTAAGACAAAATATATGTAGACCAAATTTTTTCATTTTAGTATTTACCTGTGTATGGGAAAATTGCACCCTGAAGATGACAATTTGAAATTGTCGAAAGTACTCGGCAAGTGTCTTCCAACTGACAACAATTTGAACATAAGGATCTTATTATTCAAGAAATTAATAGTAACTTAATGTTTCATTAAGTCTTGTTAGCGAAGTGATTTCACAATTAATCACATTAACATTGCTATTTAATTCTTTGTATAAATAGTTTCTTTATGATATATATATATATATATATATATATATATATATATATATATATATATATAGAGAGAGAGAGAGAGAGAGAGAGAGAGGGTATGTGGGTATGTGTGGGTCTCGATAAGTGATTGAAAAGTTACAAAACACTGGCTGACCTTCAGTAAGTTTTGAACGTTATTATGGTATCTAATTTAATAATAATCATCGGACGAATCTTATACTGTGCTGTTTATTAGCTGAAATTCTGTTAAATTTGATAGACCTTAATTTATAAATTTATGTATATAAAGTGCCAGTATTAAATAGCTAGCATTATTATTGGATTTCCACACACATTTTCACAAGGCCTCTGATCAGGAGATTGGAGATTTTGAGGAGTGTGGAATCACCTCTTAATTGCTGTTGTTCCCAGGTCCACCCTCAGTTGGGGTGGTAGCACCTGTTAGGATCCAAAACAAAAATCAATGGTACATTTTTATAATAAAATGACCAACAATATATTTTTGTATCAAAATGACAATCAATATAACATTAAAAAATTTTTTTTTTATTGTAAATCTACCAACCATAGATTTTATGATCAGCAAGTATCATTTTATTCTGAATGTATAAAATTATGTACAAAATATCTGTAGTTGAAAACATAAAATTATGTACAATATATTTAGATTTCAGCAATAAATAAACCAATAAAGGTTGATATGTCGCTAAACAAAATCAACCAACCAACAATCCTTATTTATAGTAAAATTACCAACAATATATTTTATAGTAAAATGACCAGCAATACATTTTATTGGTAGTTGAAGGTATACAATTGCATTTAAAATATATTTCGTTGAAGCCATAAAATTGCATTCAAAATATTTAAATTTTGGCTTTAAATGACCCATAGAAGTTGATATGCTGCTAAAATTCAACCAAGAAACATGAAATAACTTTCATGACATTAATCCATATAATATCTTAAAATTTCTTAAAGAAATCAAACTGTATTCCAAAATATAATTTCTGCAAAACTACAACATAAATCACACATATCACCGCCTCTAGTAAATCATATCCACACAAACATGTATATGTACAAAAGCTGAGTATCATCTACCATGTATTGAATTGTGAAAGCAGAATAACATATATCATATTACTAGCAGCGTTGCCCGTGCTTGATTCAAAAATCGTATGACTCATACAGCAATCGCTATCACTTGACTTAAAATATTTTTGGCCTTCCTTGCCTTTAAAGGAGTGCCCTTTGCCATGCTGATGTTGCTACATGCCTTTAAAAAAGGACTCGTAACTGGAAAAACTGAATGAAAAAAGAATGTTAACAACAAATACTTAACACCCAACCCAGTTCTGCGTAATCAGAATCAACATTGAGTTTAAACAAAGCGAATGAGCCAATTGGAGTAAAGTGCCATGCAGATTTAAATTTTTCCCACTTGTGACCAATGCAGCTATCGATTTTTTTTGCATGCCAGCATGCTAGTTAACATTCGTGTCAATCAGCTGTTGGCTCTCATGCTGGACAATAGAATCTTCCTGCCTATTTGTGGCAGCCAGCTATTGGCTCTCACTCTGGCCAGTAGAAAATGGCCACAAACTAAATGAAAACTGCCATAGAAACATGAAAAAATTGATTATTTCCACTATTGATGGGAGTTGGGAAATGCAAAGTCAGTCTTGGCCTTCCCGCTAACTTGGAGCATGTACATGTAAATTTTGGTGCAAATCTGTCGAAAATTTCAGCTGTACATTCGTTACACACACACATCCAGCCTTTTATAGATAGAGATTATTACTTCAAAGCTCCCAAGAAAATTAAATTTTGGCATTAAATGAACCATAATTAGAAAGGAGAGGAATCATAAAAGAACAGGAGATAAGAAGACAAAAGCTAACAATTCCTATTACATTTAATTTTTTGAAGATCAAACTTGATTAGAAAGCAAGAAGCCAAAAGAAAGTTCCACAAGCAAGAAGTGTGAAAAGAAAATGTTAGCATAGACGTACAATTACACTTAGCCATTTCAGCTGTATAATCATGAGAGCTTGTTGCCAATTGAGTACTACACTTAAATTTATAAAATCTACATACCATAGAGGAAAGTTCATCAGAACAATTAACATAAAAGTATTAATAGAAAAGTCACAGGGAAGCTATGTTATGGCAATGTGAAAGTGACTGAAGTTGAGATGCCAAGTCAGGACCAATAACACTGCAGATCCTTCTATGGATTTTATCAAGAATCCCTAAATATATAACAGGAGCACCAGGAATTGTATTAATTTAATCAAGTATTTGGGATATTAATATATTGTATTAATTAAATCAACAAGTACTTGGAATATTAATATTGTATTAATTAATTCAACAAGTACTTGAGATATTAATTTATTGTATTAATTAAATCAACAAATGCTTGGGACATTAATTCCACAGAAGAAAAATAAAATGATCTAATGATTTATCAATTGTTGAAACCTCCTGACAAGTGAACAGAGCAATGACAAAAAAAGGTCTGTCTATGAAACTCCAGAGTTGAGGTGCTGAATATAACATCAATCAACTAAGTGACAAATTTTATATTTGTATTAATCCTATATACATATATATATATATATATATATATATATATATATATATATATATATATATATATATATATATATTATTGTTATATATTATTTATATAGATACAAATATTTAAGTAAATGTTCTGGTTATAATAAACAGTATTAACAACATTTACCAGTGTGAATGTCCGAAATATTTTCATAGAAAATATATGTCCTCTGACAGGAATCGAACCTGTATCCTATAGAGAACTGTCATAGAGCCTGATGTGCTATACCTGTTTAGCTACAGAGGAGAGTCTGATTAGAAAGGTTGATTTTACTGCTTTTAAGCTACAATTTTCCATGAATTCCCTCAAACGATCATATCTGCTCAAAGCATATATAAACATAAACAAATGATGCCACACATTACGAAATGGACAATTATTTTAAGATATTTTATTGTTAACAAGACCCTCCTCTGTCACTAAACTCGTATAGCACATCAGGTTATATGATGGTTCCATGTAGGATGCAGGTTCAAGTCCTGTCTGAGGGCACATATTTTCTATGAAAATTTTTTGGATGTTCAGGCCAGTAAATGTAGTTAATACTGTTCATTATAAACAGAGCATTTACTTAACAAAAATATATATTAAAATAATTGTCAGACTTTGTCTATTTCGTAGTGTGTATATATATATATATATATATATATATATATATATATATATATATATATATATATATGTATATATAATAATAATAATAATAATAATAATAATAATAATAATAATGGACTCTCCTGTTGGTTTTCGACGTATGAGGATCTGTCAGCTTATTGATCCAGTTATGAAAGTTTGTGCGATAATCTTAAGTGGCATTTAAGACCTGCTAGTGATTTACAAAGGAGCCCACATATGGAGCAAATGTGAGGATTTTGAGATGAGATCACTGTTAGATTGGCTGACCTTTTAGATCTTGCTCTCACTTCTTGAAGAGGATTCAGACAAGCAAATTGAAAATTGCTGAGTCCCCTAACACACGTTGATCTGCCCACTCCAAGGCTAAGCGCTCAAGGGTGTTATGTGGTATATTAACTGCTGACAAGTTGCTTTTCAGTTTGTCTTTGTATCTTAGCCATGGGCATACTACATTCCTGCAGCCCTGATCTAACTGGTTGTACTTTAGGATCTTGGGTATCCTGTCATCAGACATTCTCAAGACATGACCAGTCCACCGTAACTGAGACTGTATGATAAGTCTCGATTCCTCCAATATTACACCTGTTAAATTGGTCTACGTTGGATGTCCTATCTTGAAGCTTAACTCCACAGATTGCACGCAGACAGCTTTTATGGAAAACATCTAGCTGGCGTATATGGTACCTGTATGGAGTCCACGATATATATATATGTGTGTGTGTGTGTGTGTGTGTGGTGAGTATGATCTGTAGGGGAGTTGTAACTCTGAGTAAATAATTAAAATTAATTATTAATTAATTAATAATAAACCCCTATGACTATTATTCATTATTTGATTGTTATGTGGTGTTGGAGACACAAGAGAATGTATTACTGAGTAAAATTGTGAGTTTGGAGTCAAATTTACATCAAATATGGATTGGAATCTGACAGAAGGATAAGACAAGAAATAAGTAAAGTGTCCAAAGTCTTTGACGTAAGTTTTTATAGATGGACCGAACATATAACAACGGTAAGGTTTTAGAGAAAATGGAAACAAAAAGGAAACTTATATTTAACACCAGGAAGAGTCAGTTGAAATATCTTGAGCACATAATGAGGAGAGCGGGCTTGGAAAATATGATACTCACAGGACAGACTGAAGGAAAGAGGGACAGAGGAAAACATTGTATAACATATTTAGTGAGCTTGAGTAAAAAAGATGGTGGAATAGGGTTTAGGTTTTAGATGACAAAATTTATTAATAACTGCAAATGACAGGAAATTGTGGAGAGCCATGATCGCCTTTACCATGAGGAGACATGCCACATAAAGAAAAAATGGTTTGGAAGGAAATATTAGAAAGAGCAATAGCAGTTAATGGGTGTGTGAAGATTAATTTCCTGAAAAACCTCATCTGAATTAATTCTCCTTCAGTCCTTTGGTTTCCTTTTCTGAACTTTTCAAACTCAGAATATCAAGAAGCTTTTTTTCGATAAAGTAAAAATTTTGTAACCTATTCATTAGTTTCTTGTCTTGTATCCATGAATTTTTTTCTCTCTGCACTGACTAACCTCTTTTTTGGTCATATATTTTTCTGTATTATCTGGCTTATGTTGTCGAAAGTCAAACTTTCCAATTGCATTGGGTGAGCCATAGTTGAAATTTTCATAATGGTTTCAACCCCAGCAGGGGACAAAAAAAGATCAGTTATTTCATTTTCTCCACCCATTTCTTTGCTGTCTTTTAATTTTTTAGTCCTCATTTTAGCCATGAACACCCTTATCTATATATCCACAAAATCAGGATTCTCTAATGATAAAGAGTTTCCTATCGGCAATGCCATTGTTGTGAAGTCCTAAGTTTTTTGTGTTACTACTCAATGCTCATGTATAGTTCCTCCTCCTCCTCCTAATCAGAATCATTATATAGCCTGGGTATCTTGAATATGTTAATTAGCTAATCTGCATATCACTACACTCATCATTACCATGACTATAAAGATACTTTGTGAAACTCATTATTTTTTTTTTATTTTGTCTTTTGCTTTTTTTTTTGTTTGTTTGCCTGTTTTTTGTTTTTCTGTGTTGTTTTTTTCTGACCTTTTTTAAATGGAGAAAGTCAGCAGGTTTTTACCAGAACAAATTTTTTAAACAGTTCTCATTTAAATGTTCATGTACATGACCATGACCTTTGACATTAAACAACCCAAAAGCTGACATGTCATAAAATCAACCAATCAACAAGAACGAACATCAAATACAGCAAGACGATATTGTAACAAAAAAGGGTTACCAATTATAAAGACACTCATTTGAATTTTTTATTTATTTATTTTTTAATCTTCTCACCCCAAACAAGGCAATAATGCCACTAGGATGAAAGGGGTTACAGGAAATAAAAGAGAATGATTAGTTGGTTGATTTTGTTTAGCAGCATACCAACCCCCTATGGCTCATTTAATGCTAAAATGTAAATAATATGGACACAAGTTTAGGGCTTCAACTAAATATATTTTGGACACAATTGTATGCCTACAACTACAGATAAAATGTATTGATGGTCATTTTACTATAAAAATGTTTGTTTGTTTAGAAGCATGTCAACTCTTTAGGGGTGATTTAATGCCAAAATCTAATTTTCAATTAGTATTTTATTTTACAAAAATGTATTGCTGGTATTTTTACTAGAAAAATGTATTTTTATCCTTTTATACGAGGTGGTTCCACACTCCTCAAAACCTCCAATCTCCTTATCAGAGGCCTTGATGCTAGATGTACCATAATTTCTCAAAAATAATACGCACCCCAACAAATGATCCAAAAATTAAGAAATATATCTATCCCTATGTATAATACGCATCTATCAGTTTTGTCAAAAAAAAAATTAAATAATTCCGAAGACATTTTGTCAACCTTGAAATTAAGATTAAAATCAAAACAAATGGTTAAAATAATGTTGAAAATTACCAGGCGGTTTTTCTGATAAATATAACATTTTATTTTACCACCAAAATGTCATCAGTTATAGTACAAATTTTAAACAAAAAGTAATAGAATTAACAGAAAGAATAGGAAAGAGAGCTGCAGCTCGAGAATATGAGATGAATGAGGCAAACATACGTTTATGGAGAAAGAATAAAAATGAATTAAAAAAGTGTAAATCAAGTGCCAAAGCTATAGGTAAAGGAAGAAAAGCTCAATATCCAGATATGGAACAAAGGTTAGTTGAATTAGATATCCTCTTTTCTTCAAAATTGGCCTTTTTATAGATTTTTTATTTTTTTGCCAAATAAAAAATGCGATTACTGATAAACATAAATTTATTGACAAAAAACATTACAATTATTATTGTTGGATTTAAAATGAAAATTGGGATAATATCTTTCTTATTTTAAAACAACAAGTATGTATTTATTTTTATAAATCAATAACGAAAAAAATACTTTTGTTTAAACCCATTTATAATAAGCACCCCTATTATCACCTGTAATTTACAGTAAAAAAATGCGTATAATTTTCGAGAAATTACAGCAGTTTATCATCATACCCAGGACTAGAAAAAGAATGAAAAGACTTTAGTGAGAAAAAGTGAGGAGAAAGGACAATAAAAGAACAGGGTTGAGAAAGACAGAAAGTGATTGGCATTGCATTTAAATTTTTGAGAATTGTAGGTGGTAAGGAAGCAAGAAATTGGAAGGGAGTTCCCCAGGCAAGAAGTGCAAGAAAAAGAACTATTAGTAATAGAACATACATTTGCATCTAGCTAGTTCAACAGTAAAACAGTGAGGCTTAGTTGCCAATCTATTAGCAGACTTAAATTCATGCAGTCAAGGCACCAAGGAGTAAAGTTCATCACAACAATCACCATGACAATATTTGTAGAAAAGACAGAGGAAGCCATGTCACATTGGTGAGAAAGTGTCTGAAGTCAAAATGTCAGGTCAGGATTGATTATATTACAGGCTCTTCTTTGAATTTTGTTAAAAATCTTGAGATATATAGTAGAAGCACCAGACCAGATATGGCAGCAATATTTAATGCACAGACAAATGGTTGATTTACAAATGTGCAAGATGGATTCTAACTAGAAAAATTGTCTACAATGACACAAAGAACTAACTTTCCTAGTGGTAGACCTAGTAAGTGATTCAGTATAATTGTACCACTTCATGTCAGTAGAAAACACAAGCCCAAAATGGTACAAAGAGTTGGTCTCCTGGAGATTAGCATCAGCCATGCTGATAGCAGGCAGAAAAGATTTGCAATGGTGATTAAATGAAAGCAGTTTTGTTTTGGAGGCATTAAATTTTACAGGCCATTTCTTGCCCCAGTTAACTACTGATTGGAAATCCTTTTCAAGAGAAGTTGTCAGTTTTACTTTCTCAGATCTGTCATTTTCAAAATAAGTGAATTCAATACATACATGGATTTTATGTATATTTATATCCAGAAATATGTATGACATAGCTCAGAAAATAAGAAAAATATGTTTATGTGATCAGCTGTAGTGTATGGGGGGGGAGGCGCAAATGTGTGGGCAACTATATGATGTAACATGTGGTTCACTTGGGAGTAAAAAATTGGTTTGCCATGCAACATGCTGTATGCCAGTTGACTGTGCTCCCTAGAGGGGAAATGAAGCATGCCTTGTCAGTGTAGCGTCCTGTGATTGAAGTGAAAAAGAAGATAGAGAGAAGAGTTCTTTCTTTTCATACTACACCATACAATGCCAACTAACACGCATTAAGAGAAGTCCTTTGACAGACATGGGGCAATGCTACAATAAATCGAGAATAATTACAGATATTTAATGTTTTTATCACTTTAAACATTATTTTAATGGATGCCCATATTTGAGTAGATACTCCATTTATTTATTAAACAATATATTTATTTATTTTTGCCTACCCATCTGAATATCCAAGAAATTGTATTAAAGAAAAATATGAACTCTCCAGTAGGATTTGAACCCTTTTCAGGAGAAACCATTGTTAGAGCCAATATTCTCAAATATAGGCATCCACTAATGTAACATTTAAAGTTATAAAATCTGTTATGTGTTTTTTTAACTATCTGTATACATGTAAATATAATTTTCTTTTGTGAACTATGTGTTTTTTTACATCAAAATATATGTATAAAAATCCTCCACAGGTTAAATTCAAATCTTTTGAAACTTCTCAATCTCTTTGTTGCAATTCTTAAACAACAGCATCCATTAAAATGTACCACCTTTTGCTACAAATTTGTAGCAAACCTCATTCAATAAAATTGCAGCTCTCTCTGCTACAATCCTATTTGATTAGGCTATCTTGAAATGCTGAACCAGGATTTGTTCAGAGTTATCTGACACCTTTAATTTTTTTTTTAATTTGTATATTTTACAACTTACCACCTTTTAAATTTTTTTTTTATAAATTATGTATAAATTGTTCACATTTTACCTGTTCTTCTTTTGCTATTGCAGCCCTTGAGAAAGAAAGAGAGACGTATTGTCTGGTGACGCATAGGATAGGTTAACACCCCAGCCCCCAAAATAAAGAGTAGAAGAATATTTGAAATAAGTATTAGGTTGGTGCAAAAATAATGACGTTTTCCCACATAGTAACATTCTCACCAATATGACATGGCTTGGCTCTATCTTTTCTCCAGATATTTTCATAGCAACTGTTCTGATGAGCTTTTGTCTTCCTGGTGCCCTGAATACATAAATTTAAGCATGCTACTAGATTCACAACTAGGTCTTACCACTTTTACTGTTGAGCTACCTAGATGCAGCAGTCACTTCTACTCTAACAGTTTCCTTTCTCACACTTCCCGCCTGTGGAACTCCTTTCCATTTACTTGCTTCCTTGATAACTACAATCTTGACAAATTTAAATGCAATGTCAATTGTCATATTCTGTTTTCTTGAACACTGTTCTTTTTTTTTTGTCCTTTCTTCAATCCTCCCAATTCTATGATTTCTCATTCTCTTTCACTCCCTGTAACCCCCTATGTTCTAGTGAGATTGTTGCTTTGCTTGGGGTGAAATGTTTAAAAAAACTCTGCAGTTGCAATAAATACCTTTATTAATCAGTAATAAATAATCATTTCTGGTTTTCTTTCTAAGAAAGATGTTTAAAATAAAAAAAATAAAAAACGGCAATACACCGAGTAAGGTATATATCATCCATCATAATACTAAGTAGCGTCACATGTCCAGAATGCATCCCACTCTACTACCACATATCATTTTGTCTGGAAAGTTCGCCAGCGGCAAGAGGCTATGCAGTGGCCCAAAACAGTGCTTCAAGGATTAGTTGAAGATATCCCTGACACAGACTGACATCAACCCTGAGGCCTGGATAACAACTGCTGCAAATTGGCCTTTCTGGCATAGGACCATCTGGGGTAAGAGAACCAAGACTGTTGAGTTCAAGTGTTAACATGCTGTCAGTAACCCCTTGTGTCTTAGTGACTTTACTGTCATTAGTGACTTTACTGCCACTAGTGGCTTCACTGCCACTAAGATACATAGTTGGGATAAGTCTACCCAGATTTTTGTTGCTGAGTCTCGGGATATCAAACATTTAACAACAACAACATCACATCTTTTAAATGAAACATACAAAAGGTTATTTTCTGGAGGGAAAGTAGAAGCAAAATATCAACTGAAATAATATTTATATATTCTATTCAGAAATATACAATAACAATAAAATGCTCAATTTTCCTTGCAGTGTAGTTTGTTTTATAAAGTAATTAAGTGTTCTTAGGGTGATGTGAGATGTGTGGACAAAATTACTTTATGACAGGCTTAGTCTGCAGCTGCTGGTTATTCCATTCTATTATGTGTGTGGATAAAGCCTTAGTCGGTGACTGCTGGCTGTCATCTTTTCCATTGTGTGTGTGTGTGTGTATGCACGTGTAGATCAAACTGGCCTCCAAAATTGTTTTGAACCCCGAGAAGCAGTAGGTTTCTATTTTTATATTCATAAGGGGGATCCAAAATCTAATTTCACATAGAGGTGTGAACTTTTTGAATACAAGGTTTTCATTAGTTAGAAAATAATTTCACACTGGCTTGTGAAAATCATTTTCTCGAATTTGCAGGAATGGTGAAAGGAGTTATTATTGTTATTTTCTAAATGGTTCAAAAATAATATGTGGTAGGTCTACAATTATGTCTACCAAGTATTTGGGCAGTATTTGCCCTAGTAATGATTGTTTATCCAGCAAACCTTCTGATGGGGTTTTATTGGCTGAAAAATATATATAGGATTTAATTCTTATAACATCTACTTCTTATTTTTAGTACTGCTCAGTTATTGTTGAGTTCGTACTAAAAATTAGAACTTGATGATATCCCTAGACATGAGTTGTGGAACAAGAACAGTCTATTCCTATAGATTAAATAAAGGATTCAGTTCAGAAGTCCCTGTAGGTCACCCAAATTGACATACACCAGATGAATACTGGAGCACACAACAGCTGAAAGATTGTGATAGCAACAATAAAGCTAATGTAAGGACAATTGTCCGAACATAAATAGTGTAAATATATGATAACTCCTCAAACCAGAAATTCAGATAGAAATTATTGATCATATAATTACTTACTTGTATCCAAGAGATGGTTTGGTACAGGTGGGTGAGTTTCAGCTGGTTCTACCAACTGCAGTGAGTCCAGAAGAATGCTGTTCTTTAAAGGAGAGGCTCGAGCTACATCAGTTGGCATTGTGACTCTAAACTTGTCAATCTCAAAATGGGTAACTCATTAAAAGTAAAAAAAATATTACGGCAAAATATTTAAGGCAAAAGAAAGAGTACTATACTAAAGATCAAATTTTGTGATTGCATCTTTGTTCAATACTCATGATTGTTAATTTTAAAATATCAGTGTAAGTTGACTGAATTAAATATTGATTATTAATAGTTTAGGTGATCTGCAAAAAAAAATGAATTTACTGATTAATTTAATACATAAATTAATTGTATATCAGAATTAATTACAATAAAGTTCTTTTTTAAATAATTACTTATTTAGAATTAGTAATTACTTATTAAAAATTATGATTTTACTAATGAATGAAGTTTTCCAAGTTAAAATTCTCTAAATTAAAAAAATAAAGAATGTTTTGTTTACATTGCTGCATTTTTTTAAATGTAAAAAAAATAAAAAATATTTCAAGTCTATCACATTGTAAAATAAAACGAAATATTTTTAAGATGCCAGGCTTACGTAAATACAGTGCCAAAGTTAATTAAAAAGAATAGATTTCATCTAAGTCGCCGTAATTAACTATTTTTTTAAAAAAATGGAAATAAAATCCATTGATGAAATTGGAAAAAGTCAGACTCAACCATAAATGAAAATAAAAACGCTACCGTTACCATAGGAACAGCAACCCGGCGGAAATAGAATTATTGGAACTCTTCAACGTGAGAAAAACAAATGTGACGCCAACTTCCGGTTGTCACGTTGTCTCATCCACGATTTTTATTTTATTTTATTTTTTTTTTTTTATAGTCATTTCAGCGGAGCTTATTTTTATTTTTTTTAAAGAAAGAATCTATAATCCGAGGAAAGATTTTAAAAATCTCAACACAGTTATCGTCAGAATGGGACATTGAAGAACGCATAAACAATCTTCTTCTGCGATGATAACAAGTGAAGTATTTGTTGTTTATAATTTGTACGTTTATTTTTGTTTTCTGACTTCTTAACGGATTGTCAATCGTAGTCGATTTAAGTGAATGGATTTTAAAATTTGAACTATAAATAATAAAATATTTAATTTATTTGTAAATTAGATACAGTATAAGAAAAAAAAACTATACTACAAACTAAACAACACTAATTACTATTTTTTAAAGAAAGAACATTTTTTTTATTTAAATTGTTTTTTTTAACTTGAACGGAAAATAATCTTTTTTAAAAAATAAATAAAAGTTTGATTTTGATAATAATTTCAGATATTTAAATACAGATCTTTATTAGTTTTCCTTTCAAAAACTGAAAATTATAAATAATACATTTGACTTTAACAACCTGAAAAGAGTAATTAATTCAAATTGATTTGTTTCATATTTTTTTTTTTAATTAAATCTATTTTTGTATTGTTTTCCTTCACTAAAAAAGGGTCATCCGATCTTGTTTTAACATTTATTTAAATATAATTTTACTTTTGCTGATGATTTTCTTACTGATAAACAATTAAACATTCTTTTTTTTTATCTATTATTTTAGTTGTTTGCTTATGCGGTTTTCGTTTTCTCAATGTATTTTCTTTTCTTTTTTTTAGTTTACAAACTTGAAATCAAACTAAAAATTATCTGTCCTTTGTTTTTGTCTTTTTTAAACGTGGCGAAAATAGTTCTACTTTTAACATTTTTCATTGTTTGCCGTCTTGCTTTTTCCTTCACTCTCTGTAAACCACATAAAAACATGTTATATTGGATATATTTTAAAATACCTGTAATTTTCTCTTTATTTTATTTATTTGTCTATGTATTCATATTACTCATTTTAATTTTCTATTTTCTGATCATCAATTTCACTAAAGATTCATTCAATACTGTGACTCAAGAATCCAAGTGTAAATAATCAGCTTTTTTGAAATGTACATTTGTTTCCTGTGTACACAATCCCTTTCTGAAATTATTTGTTTATCAGTATTTGTCTGAAAAATAGGAAAAGGCCTGGGGATTTTTTTTGTTTACTTTCTGTTAAAAAAAAAAAAAAAAAATTACAAAAAAAAATGATTGAGTTTGTTTTTTTTGTTTTTTTTACTACAGAACTTACAAATATTTGCCATGAAAATTTATTTCGGTGCTTGCTTATGTCAGCAATTAGTTACTTTTTTTAAAATGACTGTTTTGTTTTTTTTTTGTAGAATTACTAGTATCTGAAATTATTATTTTTTTTTTAGTTGTAGGGTTATAAAAGAAAAAGAAGTATAAGTTTGAAATTCTGACGATAGATTTTTTTTTAATCTTTCTTGACATTTTTTTTAACCAAGGAAATTACAAGAAGTGTCAAAAAAAAAAAAAAAACGTTAAAGAAAGCTTCTTGTTTCTCACTTCAAACTTAAAAAAACTGCCCCATTCGTTCAAGCTACATAGAGTCAATAATAGGTTTGAAAAATAAAATAAAATAGAATAACCGTTATTCTATTATTTTATTTTTACTACTATTCTCGAGTCTTGAATAAAAGCTGGGATAAGCTGGGCGGAATTGGATCATTTTTTTCCTCACAAAAATTTAATGTTGGAAGAAAAAAACATAATCTCTGGAATGGATAGGATTTTAATTTCTTTTTTAGTTTTTTATCTCTAAATTTGATTGAATTTAAATTGCATGATTGACAGTTGACAGCAAAAAAGTGAGAAATTAACCTAAAAGAATTTTCTTTCTATCTATTAATTTTCTGCTGCAAATAAACCTCTAGAAACCTTGTTTTTAAATGTTCTTTTTGTATTTGTTATTCTTCACGGATCGTTGTGCTTTGTTCCCAGAACCGCCTATCGCCCGGATCACACTCCTCCCCTGTCTCTTAAACAGGCGTAGAGGTTTTTATCCGTCATTTCCTCTTTTTAGGATTGGGTTTCTGGTTCCTTCTAAAAGTCTACCTCAGCTCAATACTCTTGTCCTAACACTTGTCTTTTACACAAAATAACCCTCTACTTTGAGTGGCTCTTGGGCCTTGTATTGGATAAACATTATTAGTTTTTAAAAAAAAGGAACTTATTGCGAAAAAATGTATCAATAATGTTGAACTAAAAATGTTCTTTTTCTTAGCGATTGCTTTTTTAAACATTATTTTTTTTAAAACAAAATAAATAACTCTAGGTAAGAAATACAGTCCGAGTTACACGAAGCATATTTCTAGTTTGCTAAGATTCAAATTACTTTTTACAACTGAATGAATTAATTTAATTGGAATGGAGTTTTAGAGAATTGTTTCAATTCAGTTTCACAATTAAAAACGATCATTTTCTTTTCTTTTTTTTTTTTTTCTCTCACGAGAAAATTTCTATGGGTTGGGTTGGAATCTGAACCGAAAGATAGAATGTATTTTTTTTTTCCTAGAAAATTTAATAAATGGAGATGGATACAGTTATTACCCGAGAGTGCAAGACTTTAAAAAATGTTGACCCTTCTCATCGCTTGGCATTTTCAGTTTCACTCTTTTTTTTTTTTTTTTTTTTTTTTTGTCCTTAAAAGGCTTAAAAATGTATGTGTCCCGACCTTGTTTCGCATTATTCTTCGTCGTAGAACTGCCAGATAAGCAGTTAAACATTCTATAATTTAAACCCCAAAGTGGCTGGTTAAAAAAAAAAAAAAGCGATAGGTGGGCGGCTCTGAGCCCCAGAGTATTAAATTGACGATATTTGGAATGAAGTGTAAATTAAAAAATTAAATATCCCAACAACAATGTCATTTTCTTTTCTTTTTTTACCATCTCAATTCTTTCCAGAAACTTCGGCTAAATTCCATCTCTGCAAAAAAGTGTCTAGGAACTTTACTGGTTCTTAACTTAGGCGATCATAGAAAATACAATAATTTTTCCCCAGTGACAATAATTAAGGAGTAATTATTTATTATTTCATTTGCGATTAAAATTTATTAAAGGTTGTTTGACATATCTAGGCTTAGATGCGATAACAAGGGAAAGTTTCAACATGTCAAATAATGGGGAGCGTTTAAATGTCAGCCGTTTTAAATTAAAACCCGTTTCTTTAAAACTTAAAGGGATTCAAAAAAAAATGTTTTCTTTTTCAAGGTTAACATTGACTCTAAATTAGAAAAAATATTTTTTTAAAAGTCTAATGATTAGACTTTATTTTTTATTTTACGTGCAGGCCAGTTAAACCACAGTAGTGCCGTAAAATCATTCATAAATGTCAATATTCTTGTAATTTCTATTTCCAGATCTTTATATTTGGAGGGTTTATCAAATTCTCTTTCAGAACTATTTTTATCAGATGATATGTTATTTGAAGTTTTTCTGACTCTACCTGATCTGCTACTTTGCAATCAGTGTAAAAAATGCCTGTGAGTATAAGGTCCTAAAGTAAGATAACAATTATCATCTGAAACTAGTGGTAGTTTTTTTTTGGGGGGGGGAGGTTACATATACACCATTTTTCTCTGTGGGGTAAAAAAAGTTTTAGGTATCTCCAAAGAGAAAACGATACCTAAGGTTTAAAATTAATTTTTTAAAAAAATGAAAAATCTTTCTTGAACTTGAAGCTTTTAGTTTTAATTTCAAGTTAGATTAATATTTCCAATTAAATACGATGAGGTTGAGAAATAATTTCACTTTCAGTAATCTTTATATGGATAATTGATTTGTTTGTTTGTTTGGGTTTTATGGCATATCAACCACTGTGGGTTATTTAATGCCAAATCCAGTTTATATGAATTTTAAATGCCTATTTTGTATGGAATAAAAAACGTATAGCTGGCAATATTATTGTTTCAAAAACGTACAGCTGGCAACATTATGGTTTCAAAAATGCATAGCTGTCAACATTGTTTCAAAAACGTATAGCTGGCAACATTATTTTTAACAAAAAAGTTAAACGTATAGCTGACATTATTTTTTACAAAAAAAACGTATAGCTGGCAACATTATTGTTTCAAAAAAAGTACAGCTGGCAACATTACTGTTTCAAAAAAAGTACAGCTGGCAACATTACTGTTTCAAAAAAAGTACAGCTGGCAACATTACTGTTTCAAAAAAAGTATAGCTAGCAACATTACTGTTTCAAAAAAAAGTATAGCTAGCAACATTACTGTTTCAAAAAAAAGTATAGCTAGCAACATTACTGTTTCAAAAAAAAGTATAGCTGGCAACATTACTGTTTCAAAAAAAAGTATAGCTGGCAACATTACTGTTTCAAAAAAAAGTATAGCTGTCAACATCACTGTTTCAAAAAAAGGTATAGCTGGCAACATCACTGTTTCAAAAAAAGTATAGCTGGCAACATTATCTTTCCGAAAACATTATCTGAGGCCTTGCTGCTGGATGTAGTTTATCGCCGTACCCAGGACACGGATGTAGTTTACCGTCATACACAACACGTTGGATAATTGAATGACAAAAGGAAGAAAGAATTCCATATAGCATATTTCCTCTGTCACTACTATCACAATGTGGGATGTTAAAAAAAAAAACAACAGCAATAAAAATACAAGCATTGACAAGCTGGATAAAGTTGGCTAAGCTGTTTGTCGAAATGCACTGGATGCTAGAAATCATTAGTTTATCATCCCTACATCTTCTGCATTCGTTTTGTTTGATGCATAATTATAACCTATGTCTTTGTTAATATTTTCACCCTTTCCACCTACATACAGAACATTATTTTAAATCTCATGAAGTCCTTTCAAAAGACAAAATGTATTATATAGAATCTTTTCCATTTTGTCATTCAGTTACCAACCATTATATAGTTTATATGTCAAAGTTCTCCCTTGTATATTTACTGGGAGTAACAGCAAAATTGTCCAATCATTAGATTAAGCTCTGAACGATTGTATCTTAGAAATAATTAAAGATATCTTACTGGAATTCTCCAATGATTTTATAGCACTATTGGACTCTACT
Organism: Acanthosepion lycidas; assembly: GCA_963932145.1. Taxonomy (NCBI): domain Eukaryota; kingdom Metazoa; phylum Mollusca; class Cephalopoda; order Sepiida; family Sepiidae; genus Acanthosepion; species Acanthosepion lycidas. Next base: position 44,914,648 of record OZ010607.1, on the reverse strand, counting down.
TTGAGCAATAAGGATGTATAATTACTCTCTTAGCTTAACAGAAATATTGTGATGAAACTGATCATAAATGAAAATGACATGTATATCATTAATTAATCATAACTAAAGCTCATGAAGAATTGAAATAAAGTTCAAATATATATATATATATATGTGTGTGTGTGTGTGTTATTCCAGGATCATTTTACAACTTATTCAAGATGATCTTCACCCTCTCTAGCATTTTAACTTTCTGTCCTGGAGTAATATGGTGCCTCACAGGTTTCATGTATGATTTCATTTTGAAGCCTTTTTACACTGCTCTTTGAATTGTCATAGCCAAAACTCCGCTCTCATGTGCCAAACGTCTTATGAATTGAGTTGCATCTTTCCTAATTGATCTCTTTAGTTCTAAGTTGAAATGATGATCCCTCTTCCTGTTGTGACCTCCTGATCCAGTTTTCCTCTCTAAGATTTCCTCTTTTTTAAACTTATTCACTGTTCTCTTGATGGTTCTTAAATGGACATTGAAGATGGAAGCCATAGTATGAATGTTGGTGCCATTACTGAAGGCCTGACTGATCTTTTTCCTCTCACCATTGCTTATTTGGGAAGATAGTAGGTCTGACACAAAACACTTTTAACCTGCTCTCTTTTTAGCTGAATAACTCAAAGGGTTTTTCAGTGATTTTTATGAAAAATGATGTCAAGATGGTTAAATGTCTTATTTGAAAACCTGGGGAAAAAAAACTCAATTAGTTTAAACATTTTGCGGAATGGATAATTATGCTATAATATGATTTGGACAATTTATTTTGCTGTTACACTGTATGTATGTGTATGTATATATATATATATATATATATATATATATATATATATATATATATATATATATATATATATATGTTATGGTACCTACCTACATGGGAATGAACTCTTCCTCTTTTCATAAATACCAACCTGCAAGTCTTCCAGGAGGCAGTCGAGATGCAGTGTAACCTGACAGTTTGGACGGACACTTCTATCTGCTGACTAATCACACTCTTTGTATATATCTGTTATTTCAATACACTTGTTCAACCTACCTTTTTCTTTCCAACCCCTAAACAGGCCATAACAATATATATATAAAGTAACGAAAATCTTGGTAATCCGTATGGATAATCCCAAGGAGGATGAAATCTGGAGAACTCAATGTTAAGTAAGAGCAAATAATCTAATTTAAAGAAAAAACAGACCACTTTAAGGTTCCATTGTTATAATTTATTTCACCAGAAATTTTATTTTTCTCTTGATCTTCAGACTTCACTTTCAAGGGTGAAAAAATGAATTTAAAATTTACACTTTTGAAGGACAGTATTAAGCTTATATAAGGTGACATAGAGGGTGGTGAGGGATGGTGTGAGAGACATGGTCAAAATTAGAGAGGGAAGGGAGAGTTTTAAAATTTATTTTTATTTTAATTACAATACTTAATATTGAGGAGGTGGGGGTAAGGATCAGACATTAACCTATTTAATCGGTCAACTCACCGGAAATGATATGGGGGGGGGGGAGAAAAGTGGGGAAGTAAAGAGATAAGAAACAAAAGCTAGACATAGGGTTTTGAAGGAAGCAGAGGAGTGGTATAGCTTGATGTTTGGGCAATTTAGAAAAACACAGATTTTAACGTTTGATAGTAATTTAAATGTTTAAATACTCCACAAATGAACTAGATTTAATGCTTGGTAGTAATTTAAATATTTAACTTCTCCACAAATAAATTAGGGATTTAATATAAACCAAACATTAATAAACAAATATAAAAATAAAAGGTTATAATAGTAATATTTTAATACTGTGAATGACGGTTAAGGTAAAATCTTTTTTAGTTAGTCGGATTCATCAATTTAATCTGAAGCTATTTTTAGATGGGTAATATTTCTTAATTAAACACATATATTATATATATATATATATATATATATATTATATATATGTGTGTATATAATATTTAAAAAGTAAAATATAAAAATAATAAAAATAAATATAAAAAAATTACAAAATAAATACATAAATATAGCCATAAAATTTTAATATTTTATATACTGTATATACTCGCATATTATATGACCTTTGAAGACCTAATTTTGAAGCTAATTTGATTACTGTAAATGGATATATAGTTATATGTTTAGTCAATGGTGTAGCCAGGGCTAGCAGTATATAAGATAATGTGATGCAACCCCCTTAAAATAAGCTTCAAAAGTCATGATACACATGTAAATATAGTATATAAAGCTGTTTCCTTGTATCCAAGTACAAGTACAGCCATCACTTGATATTTTACTATTCTACAGCTTCTCCAGTACGCAGCATGAATGTGACCTTTAGGTCCAACCAGAGACCCATAATGTTATCAATTTTCATTGAGACTTTTTCAGCTCCAGCCAACCGTTACCCTTTAAACGCTCAAATTTTCTAGTGATATTACTTTTAGCCAACAATGCCTCTGCTTGAAGCTTTTTAATGAGAGGAAAAGTATTGCACTGGTCCAATCCGAGTCCCTGAATAATTCAAAGATTTGTTTGAAACAGAACAACTTTACCTCATTTAATGCTTTCAAAGGTTTCATATCCGACTGCATTCCTCTGAATGAATAACTTAATTAGTGTGTGTGTGTGTGTGAATAAATATATATATATATATATATATATATATATATATATATATATGTGTGGCCAAGTTAGTCTAAGGCATGTCAGATCTAATGACAGTTTCCCCCAGAGAATGAAGGTTTCATTCCTGCCAGAGGATGCATATTTTTCTAACAAGATTTCCCAAAATATTCAGGCCAGTAGGTGTAAATAAATAAATATATTGTTTAATAAATAAATAAAAATAGAACATCTACTTGAATATGAGTATCTATTTCAAAAATAATGTTTGAAGAAATAAATTTAAAATATATATACTTTTTTTACAAATACTTTCACGGTAACTGCTCCGAGGATCTGCTTTCGCTGGTTCCCAAACTTCATGAATTTAAGCATTCTACTAGGCTGGCATCTCACTCACCCCCTTTCACTGTCGAAAATGTTAAATGTAGCCGTCTCTTCTACTCCAATAGCTTCATATCTCGCACTTCTCGCCTGTGGAACTCCCTTCCCTCTTCCTGTTTCCCTGATTGCTATAATCTCCAACTATTCAAATGTAATGTCAATCGACATCTCCAGATGCCCTGATCTATCCCCTATCCTTCTCTTCATCCTTTCCTCTATCACTCCTATTTGCTCTCGCTCCAAGTCTCTGTAACCCCTTGCATGCTAGTAGCTTCCTGCCTTGCTTGGGGTGAAATGCTTTTTAAAATATATATATATAAATATAATATTCATTTAAAAATTATAACATAAGTATGTTATAACAACAATACAAAAATAGCCAATTTGTTTCAGCACATCTGGTGTCTTATCAAGTGATGGTACTGACTGCAAAATAAAGAGTTTTTATTTTGCAATCAACACCATCACTTGACACGACACCAGAAGTGTTGAAACAAAATGGCTATTTTTGTAGTGATGCTATAATATAGTTATGTCATAATTTTTAAATAGATATTATTCGCTCTACTTTGTATTGAGCACTTTTTAAAATAGTACATATATATATATATATATATATATATATATATATATATATATATTACAATGAAGTTATTGGATCATTTAGTCCATGCCACTTTGATTGACAAAATACAACTATAAAGTTTTTGGAATTGCCATATTGGTAAATTAAAAAAAATCCTCTCACTTAAATTTTCAAAATTTAACCTTAGCATTGCATGCTCCACAATTTTGTAACTGTTAACAGAAACACACTTCAAAAAAACATATTTCGACTTGTATTACATTTATTTTCATCCCTGATATTACCTGAATTTTACCTAAAAAGAAAAATCATATCCATGCCCGATGATAAGATGACCTATTGAAAGTACTAGCCTATTTATGGAACATACGGAACCTCTAAAAACAAGGATCACGTCCTTCAACAAGTGGTTAGTGGGTTAATACTTTTTAGATTTGTTAGTGAAGTGATTTTGCCATTTATTACATCAACCTTACTAATTTATTCTTTGTATGACTGCTTCATTGTAATATTAATTATACCACACCATTCATATATATATATATATATATATATATATATATATATATATATATATACATACACATTATTTATCCATTACACCCAGTGTAATGGATAAATTATCATCTAATTTACACAAAAATAAAAATAACATAACCTTATTTTAACAAATATATTTACCAAAATTACACAAAAATACAGACAGTGCCCAACTGACTCTAATATACAATGCAGTTGATAAAATCATGCCTGGGAAATCTACTTGGGCCATTCTTCTCTAACTGCCATGTCTCATTGAAAATAATGTAGATATGTAAATATGTAGATATTTTTATTTTAATTGCAATACCTTGTCAATTGAGTTTATAAAAAACTTATGTATCTATGTGTAAGTGTGTGTGTATGTATGTTTCTGAATACTACTAGCAGTAGAGCCCGGCATTGCCTGGGGATGTAACAGTAAGAGATAGATCAAGTATCGACCATCATAAAGACTGAAAAATAAAATTGACAAAGATTATTGTTTACAGTTGATGGGCACGCATGTCTTAATTAGTTTTATTTTTTTGATTCTTTTTTTTTTTTTTTTTACAAATTGGTCAAACCAAAACTCAAACAAAAACATTGTTTTCTATCGTTATGAGTCTATCGATTGAATAGAATTTTATTATAAACAATTGTCTTGTAAATGGAATTTTTAAAGCATTCTGAATGTAAAAATAAGGGAATAAGTGTGCAAGACAATAAGAAACACTACCTGCCAAAAAAAGTTTTGTTGAAATCGGTTGAAAAATGTAGGAAATCCGATCCCATATATAAACGAACACACATACACACACAAACAACCAACCTGGGTTTTATAATAAGTATAACTCGATATTAATAAGTATAACTCGATATGAGTTGTTCCCCTTTCATTAATGCCTCTTAATCATGTTTTCAAATTGATTTTGTGCAAAAACAATTGTGTTTTTCCAATTTTTGGCGCTGTCAGAACCACCGCAAGGTAATTTTACGTAGTCCTATTAAGTTTTGTTGAAATCGGTTGAAAAATGTAGGAAATCCAATCCAATATATAAACGTACAAACACACACACACACACAATCTGCGTTTTATAATAATTAAAGTTTGGTTTTTAATGTCATGTAATCTTGAACCATCAATACAGATTGAAGGCTGATAGGATTAATTAAACCAAATTCTTCTTCCATGTGCTGTGTTCCTTCAGGGGAATCATGGCTCTTCACAATTTCCTATCCCTTGTGGCCCTTAGTAATTAATGTTTCTTCCTTTGCCAAGCCTCCTGCCTCATCCCACCATCCTTTCACACAAGTGTGTTAGATGAGCACTGCTTTCCCCTATCTCTCTTGCCCTCAATATGCCCTTTGAGAGTTAAATTTTCCAAACCTTCTTTCCTCACTCTCTTGAAAAGCATATTTCTATTGATCAATTTTATGAACTGGCAACACCTACCTCTGCTCTGGATCATGTTAACATCCTCATGGTTATGTGGTAATATAAGCAGTTTCCCTACAAGGAGATATTTGGTATTCATTGACTGTCCAGACAGTACTGTTTTCAGTTTAAATTTATAAATTCTTTTAAAATACTTAGGAAAACAGGTTTCTCAAATCCTGTAGCTTTTATCGTTCTTTCCAGTACTGATGGAGAATTTCATTCATTGTTGGGGGGTTTTCACTTCTATTTGAAGTGGTGTAGAATGTTAACATTTTAATTATGTTATTATTTTCTCTTCAAATTACATGTGAACAGTCACGTAGAAGCAAGCAAACCAAAGTGGATTGCATCTGGTGCAAAGGAAAATAAATGTCTTACATATGGCATTGGCATTTTGCTCCTTGAAAATGGCATTACTCTCCCATTTAACAATTCCAGCAGTATGTGCTGAAACAGGGTTTTTTTATACAGTTTGACATGGTCTGACCAATAGAGAGTTGTGTGCTGACTGGTCGGACTGGAGGAGGCTGTTTACCTGGGTAACTGAGAACAAAAGCGAAGAATGCTGATTGGTTAGTTGACCATGGTGTTGGCCTGATAAAAGAGGGCTGAAGCAGTAAGAAGGCGCGATGGTTTTACGTTGGTTAAGTGTGTAGAACACAAGAACCGCAGATTGAACTAGCAATATCTTGTATTGTACAAACGACATCCACAGAATAGACTCATTTAACTACAATGTGCTATCCATTTTAGTTGTTGTTAATGTTGGTCGTCTTCAAGTTATATGGTTGTTGTTATTTGGTACAGTTTTTTGCTTGTGGTTCTGTAGTATTAGTCCACAATAGTATAGTTATTGTAGAGTAGGACTCAGCATACTTCCTGCTCTTCCCTAATCCTGTGACAATGAATCGCCTATTTATAAATATGGTAAGTAGCTACATTAAAGTAGGATTTGAGAAGTATTTGATTTACTTACATTATTCCATTCTATTGAGTATTTAATAAACCACTTCTTTGTTTTCTCTACCTAGTCTTCTGTTCCTCCGATACTCTAACTGAAGCCCTCCTCATTCTTGACTATTTTCAACAAAGTCAACATTTCAACAATAGTGAATTAGAATTAATTTACTCTTAAATACGGGGTCAACAACAATACACTATTTTAATGCTATTAAATTTTATTAAAAGCATGCTGATTTGTAAAAGTTGTACATTTCCAAAACTATATCGCATAACCCATAATATCAAAGGGGTGAAGAAAGGTAGCATTTTTTTAATCTGGCTGTTAAAGATTTAACAACTCACAACTTTACTTACTCACCCCCACTTTCATCCTTAAACTAAAATTGAAAGGCTGAGTTTACTTTGAGAAAATGTCATCAACTCTTTTACTTTCTACATAAGTTCAATGCAATGATGTACATGTAACATTGCCAATTATTTACCATGTTTTCTCGTGTATGAGAAATTCCAAACAAAAATTAAAATAAAAAAAAAGTGGTGTTGTATTATACACAAGTACATGTTTACAGAAACTTTTACTCAGCTTAAAAAAAAACTCTTATTTGAAACAGCGAGATTGCAGATACACTCAGCCTAGAAAAGACATGCAGTAATTAAACATCCAGTTTATTCCTATTCTTTAATATTGTAAGAAACTTTCTTCTTTTTTTTTTTTTTTTTTTTTTTTTTAAAATCAGTATCACCTCATGCAAGGCAGTAAAGACACAAGAGGTTACAGTGTGTAGAAGAATTATGAGCAGAAAGAGAAAAGAGTAATCAGGATGACAGTATATAGCAATTGACATTGCATGTAACTTTTTGAAGATTAATCTTGGTTGGAAACCATGGCGCCAAAAGGGAGTTCCATAAACAAGAAGTGCAAGAAAAGAAACTGTTAGTATAGAATTTCTGGTATCATCTAGCGAGCTCAACTATAAATTGATGAGATCTCAACACCAATCTACTAGTGCGCTTAAATTTTTAAAAAAAGTCTAGGTACCATAGTGAAGGGTTCATTCGAACAATTACCATGAAAGTATTTATAGAATATCTTTGTGAAATATATGATAGGATAAGGAACAAATAGGAAACATTTATAAATTTAACTTGTTTCACTTTTATTTAAACTTCATCAGAAAATGGAGGAGAAAAGAAAATTCTGGTATTTTTTAATTTTGTGTTTTGTATTTTTTTCTTTTTTTTTTTTTTTTTTCAAGTAGCTTTCATGTATATAATTCTTGTGTGTTTGCATATCATTTCTAGTTGGTCTATGTACAATGCTGAGATTTTAATATGGTACAACATCTAAAAAATAAATTTACATCGGGATGATTGTGCTATGGGGTTGTATTATACTCAAGGATGAAATTTATTCCTTGTTTTTAGCTTCAGAAAAACAGGGTTGTATTATATTCAAGTCAGTACAGTAATGTGCTTCCATAGACTCATCAGTCAGGTGTGAAATTCGACAGATGTCACATTTGACAACATACTTTAATAAAAGCCAGTCAGTCATAAGATTTGTTGATTTTTTTTTTGACCTTCAAGCAATGAAAAAAGTCTGAATTGAATGCTTCTATCAAATCTCATTACAGGTCAATGTCAAATGGAAGATTATGTAGCTCATATAGCCAGAGTAATATGTTGGCTCAGAAGAAAATAACCATAACAGAAATATTTTTTGAAAGATTAATAATCAGACTAACAAATAAACTTTATACAAAGATAAATCCCCCACTATGGGTTAAATAGTAAGACACCGAACTCTTCAGCCTTAGTTGGCAGCCAGTCTAGGAGAAGAACTCTTAATCTCCAAACCTGGATAGATGACATGCATTAGCATGGGAACACTTAGTTGTCAAAGGGAAGGAAAAACCATAACAGAGAACCAACCCTTCTTCAATAGTACAGATGACAAAACGCTATAAAAGTATAGAATGGATTTTTATTGTAAAATTACCAACAATACCTATTTATAATAAAATTACCAACAATACCTATTTATAATAAAATTACCAACAATACCTATTTATAATAAAATTACCAACAATACATTTTATCTGTAGTTAGGCATAAAATTACACTCAAAATATATTTAGTTGAAAGCCATAAAATTATGTACAAAATTTTTAGATTTCAGTATTAAATAACCCATAGATTTGTTGATATGCCACTAAACAAAATCAACCAATCAACTGTTCTTACATCCACTGTTTGATCTCTGTAAATGTTCAGCAAGCATCAAGAAATATCAATGGTAGAATTTTGTTTTCCACCTGATTGAGAAATTCAAAGACATACCTCAGTTTCTCACACATTTTCATGTCAGCCATTTTTTTCAGATTACTGCTGAGATGCTATCTGTAAAAAATATTCCACTATTTCTATTTAGTGGAATATTTTTTCTTTATTTATTTATTTATTTTTTTTTTTAAGAATTTCAGTCATTGTGCATTTTTCAGAGCAATACTGGCTAGACTGTTCGGTGATGAGTTTTTTGTTTTATTTTTTATTTTGATGCCTTCTGTAAATAGATTGCCAACCAAGGCTAAATGGCTCGTGTCTTACCCATTAGTCGAGGACTTATGATTATAGTAGGGTCCAAACCTGTGTCACATGATCAAAACACTAACATTATAACCATTCAGCCATATCTATAACAAAGTTTTAAAAAAACGTTATGAGCTATTGTCAGTAAAAGCCAACATCTGCTGCCATATCACAAACCTCTATCTTTGATGACATGGGCCAACATAATAAGTAAAGTATTAAATTGGCAATTAGGTCTCATCATTTTACAGTTGAAATAGCTAGATGTAACTGTAAGTTCTATGCTAACAGTTTCTTCTTTTACAGTTCCTGCTCATGGAACTCCCGATTTCTTGCTTCTTTGATAACTAAAATTTAAAAAAATTTAAATGCTATGTCAATGGCTAGATGTAACTGTAAGTTCTATGCTAAGAGTTTCTTCTCTCACACTTCTCATTTGTAAAACTCTGTCAGCTTTTTTCTTCCCAGTCAATTTTGATCTTGAAAAATTTAAATGCAATATCAATCATTATATTCTAACTTCTTAATTCTTGTACTTTTATTGTTCCCACTTAATGTTTAATCCCCCTATATTATCTCATACTTAGTAACCCCATTTCATTTTAGTGGCTTTATTGCCTTGCTTGGGGTAAAATGATTTTTTTTTTTTTTTTTTTTTTTTTTTTCAAATAAATAAAATATAAGGTATTACTTTCAGAGTGATCCTCATGTCACTAAAATTCAATAATTTTTCTGTATAATTGATTGCTTCTAAGCAACTTTTTTGTGTTATTCTTTTTCTTCTTAGTCTAAAATAAATAAAAAAATTTCATCATATGCTTTATAGTAAATGCAAGTAAGAACTAACAAATTTTTTTTTTCCTTCATTCAATTTTCCAGGTCGACAAAGTAAAAAAAGGAGTTGTGCTGAGATTTAAAGAAAATATTTCAGGATTTTCTTTTTGACATTTATCCCAATCATTGTTGACTTCTGTCATCAACTTTTTCAATTCTCAATAACTACACTTTAATAAATCCTGAAATCTGCCTCCAACCAAATATGTTTATCTATCAGACAATGATTAGCAGAACTAGTGATGGACTGCCACTTACAGCAAGCACTGACAGTGGAATAGCTGGACAAAATAATGCCAAACTGAATCTCCAAGACGGATTTCAACAATTGAAGCTTATATGCAAAAAGGCAGCCAATTTTTCTGACAGATGCAGCTATGTGATAGGACCATTGGCCATTTAGTAAGTACCAATTCATACTGAATTTTTTCTTATTTTGAACCTGTATTCTAATTTTTATTATTTTTTTAATACATCATTTCAGTTAGTCTGATTTCCAGTCATCGTTAGGTAACCTGTTACTTCCAAGGATTTTTAAACAGAATGTTTTCTATTCTTCAAGCAAATAATTAAACTTGTTGATATTTTGATTTTCATAGAAATGAATAAAACTCTCTCACATTGCCTTAGTCTAATCTTACCAGACTCTCCCTTCTCATTCCTACCCTCTCTCTGCTTTATATTAACGATCTGCCTAAGAGCATACTCAGATCTTTAACAAATATCTATAAAGATGATACGACCGTGTATGGATACACATCCAAAGATCTAGATAACTAGAGCTTGGTAGCTGATCTTTCCTCTGACCTAGCTCTCAACAGAGGAAAAACTGGTAACATTTAATAGCTCCAGAACCAAGCTTGTAATGGTCCCACCAATTCTGACCTTTGCAGATAAGATCTGCCATGCCATGTATGCTGTAATTGACTCCATTCTCTTCATATTCTTTTAATATGAATGGAATTTAATTTGAACCATTGCTTTGTGAAATGGACTCCTGTGGGGATACTTCACTGATCATTACAATCTTGATCTCTTCAAGTCTTAGGTTAACCATCATCTTTTCTATATAACTTCATAAACTGCACTTCTTACGTCTTCCACTTACATTCATACAACAGCCACATTCAATAACCCTCTACCTTAAGTGACTCTTGGGCCTTATAAAGGGTGTTCCAATAACTTGGACCAATTTTAAATATGAATTAAGTTTAAACGTCTAATGATTTTTTTTTTTCTTTTTCTTTCAGATGTAACAACTTAAGTCTTTGTTAATCTTTCCATGGTTGAAACTGTCAATGTGTTAAAGTTATTGAAGCCTATTACGAAAATGGACATTCAAACAGAAATGCATTTCACGCACTTTGCGATTTTTTGGTCAACATAATCAACTGAGTGTATAATTGGAAACAATGTAATGTTGTTGTGGAGAGGTTCAATTCCTGTGCATGAAATTTCTGGGACACGTAATGAGAACGGAGTGCCTGGAGATTCTGATACCCACAGGTCGAATAGAGGGGAAAATGAGACAAGGAAAAGCAATGCATGACAAATATAGGTGTCTGGATTTTCAGCCACATTCTCATGCACTGCACCAATGTTTTCAGCTGAACAGCATAAACGAGCATGCAATGGTGTTTTCACATCGGACACTGACTCGGTTAATTGTTAATCAAACAATATGTTAAAGTTTCAAGAGTGCAGTTGAAAAAATTGTTCGTAAATTCAAACAAATTGAGTCAGTTGGTCGATTATGTTGACCAAAAAAATTGCAAAGTGCACAAAATGCACTGTTTGAACGTCCATTTTCATAATAGTCTTTGATAACTTTAACACATTGTTTGATTGTTAATATTTCCATGGTTGAAACTGCCAAAGACTTAAGTTGTTAAATCTGTAAGAAAAAAAAAAAAAATCATTAGACACTTTAACTTAATTCACATTTAAAATCAGTCCAAGTTATTGGAATACCCTATATTTCATGCTAAATTAGCATTTAAAAACTATAAATATAAATGATTATAAGTTCTCTCCTAAAATTTCAAATATACATTATGGAATTTCCATCAGTTTTCTTGAGCCTTGTATTGGGTTGAACAATTGGTTTAAAAAAAAGTATTATCTAGATACCAATTTAAATCGGAGTTAAATTATAATTGGAAAAATTTAGAAATAAATTTAATCTGTCTGAATTTCTGAGATGAGTTATTCAAACTATTTATATTTGGATTATTGCCCTTATCTTAAAACTCACTGCAGAGAATTTTCCCATGGGATTAAAGCATTGGTTTGTGATTTTGATAACGTAGTAATTGTGAGCCAACCAGTGTGTATTTGGACTCAGTGGAAACAAGCAGGCAATAACTGAACAGTACTAAAAATAATAGTTTAGAATTCCCTGTAGGCTACCCAGATAGATATACACCTGAGGAAGTCCAAAGTGTACAACAGCCAAAATGTTGTGATAATAACAAAGATATTGACAGTAGTCTGAATATAAATAGTTAAATAAATTCAGTCTATTATGGGTTAAGGATGCTAGGAATATGGAGCAAGTGTGTGAGCAATGATGAGGTGTTGGAGAGGATGCAAACAAGGAGGAAGCTTGTCCTTGACATCAGTAAGAGGCAGATGAAATTTCTGGGACACGTAATGAGAACGGAGTGCCTGGAGATTCTGATAACCACAGGTCGAATAGAGGGGAAAATGAGACAAGGAAAAGCAATGCATGACATACCTGGCGGGCTTAAGCAAGTAGATGGCAGAACATGGTCTGGGGGAGTTGACAAAGGTACGAAAATTATTGAGAGCCACAAGGGATAGGGGGAAGTGGAGATCCATGATCGCCTATGTCCTGAAATGACACAGCACATAAAAAGAAAGAATTAGGGTGTTCAAAATATAACGTTTCCCTAGCAAGGACATAAAAAGAAATTTAAGTTAAATTAATTTCAATATTATTTATCAAAAATGTAATCCTCTTCATTTTCAATAACTGCAGTAAGTGATTTTTGATTCCACCTGTAAAGAAAACTTTTATTTTTTTTCTTGGGTGTCAGGGAGACTGTTTTCATCTTCACTGTTCTGCCACTTATGAAATGTTCAAGTATTCAATGTAAATCAAAATCTGTAGATGTTAAATCTGGCTGGCGACATGTTCTGCTAACATGAAGCGGAAAGATTGTTGAAGCATACCTACATACGATAAGGGGGTATGTCCTCATTCACATAAATACAGTAGTAAATACCGTATGTTGGTCTGCAGTTGGAGATTCATTGTGAAATTCACTTGACTCACTTCTAGCAGTTGACTTCTACTTCTACGTGCCACTGGCGAATCTTATATTTGTTGTTCTTGTCCTAAATATTATCGCTCATTACCAACCTTCGTTTGATTATTTTATTCCCTTACAACAAAGATTGAATCAATTGTGAGATCTGCTGCTAGAAAAGTTGCTTCACTTATGCTCGACAATTTTTCTCACCAAAATCTATCTCTATCTATAAAAGGCAGGATGTATGTGTGTATGTAACAAATGCACGGCCGCAATTTTCAACGGATTTGCACCAAAATTTACATGCACATGCTCCAAGTTAGCGGGAAGGCCAAGACTAACTTTGCATTTCCCAACTCCATCGATAGTGGAAATAATCAATTTTTTCATGCTTCTACGGCAGTTTTCATGTAGTTTGTGGCCATTTTGGCCAGAGTGAGAGCCAATAGCTGGCTGCCACAAATAGGCAGGAAGATTCTATTGGCCAGTGTGAGAGCCAACAGCTGACTGACACGAATGTTAACTAGCAAGCTAAGCATGCAAAAAAAAATCGATAGCTGCATTCATCACAAGTGGGAAAAATTTAAATCTGCATGGCACTTTACTCCAATTGGCTCATTCACTAGCTTAAACTCAACGTTGATTCTGATTCCGCAGAACTGGGTTGGATGTGAAAACGTATTTGTTGTTAACATTCTTTTTTCATTTGTTTTTTCCAGTTATGAGTCCTTTTTTAAAGCTGATCTTTTTGCATTCATTTTGTTTAGTTCTTTTTTCGTAACAGATTTAATGTTTAGTATAGAGCTTAGAAAAAATTAGGCAAGTAAGGCATGTAGCAACATCAGCACGGCAAAGGGCACTCCTTTAAAGACAAGGAAGGGCAAAAATATTTTAAGTCAAGTGATAGCGATTGCTGTATGAGTCGTACGATTTTTGAATCAAGCATGGGCAACGCCTGGCCATGTTGCTAGTCTTGCATATTTATAAGTCTACTATTCATTATTACTTTGGATATTGCTGCCACAAATGATCTGGTGCCTCTGCTATATATTGAGAGATTCTTGATAAAATTTAAAATCTGCAATAGTCCTGACCTGGTAACTGGATTTCAGTTCCTTTCCCACCATCATAATGGAGCTTCCTTGTGCCTTTTTTATAAATATTTTCTGAACTTTTCTCTATACTACCTAAACTTTATGAATTTAAGTGCAGTACTAGATTGGCAACAAAGTCGCATCATTTTAAAGTTGAAATAGCTAGATGTAATCATAAGTTCCATGCTAACAGTTTCTGTTCTTCCACTTCGCGCTTGTGGAACTCTTTTTCAGCTTCTTGCTTTCCAGACAAATTTGATCTTCAAAAATTTAGATGCAATGTCAATTGTTATCTTCTGTTTTTCATAATTCCTGTTCTAATATTGTTATCACTCCTTAATAATGTTTTTCTTTTTCTTATATTCTTTTACACTCAGTAACCACCTGCATCTTGGTGGCTTTATTGCCTTGTTAGGGGTGAAATGATTTTAAAAAAAAAAGAAGAAAAAGTATGGAGAACATGGAAGAAACTTTCATCCTCACAATCTTTTTTCTTTTCTCAGGATTGTTTTACAGATTGTGTTCTTGCATTGTCATTCTGGCGAATCTTTCTCAAAGTAAAACGCTTTTGACATTATGCTTCATTTACTCTATCAAAAGCTTATGGCCATATCATGTTTAAACACTGGTTCTCAATCACTGAAGATAAGCAACATCAAGTCTGGTCAGTACCTAGATGAGTGACTATTTTGGAATACCAGATACGGTAAGCTTGTATATGTGGGTGGTTTTAATGGCTTGGAATTGTTAATTGAAGACCGAGTTCCAATTCCAGTTGGGTTCGTTACAATAACTTACACACAAATACCCTTGGGAAAAATATGAATCCAACTCTTCTCCCTCCAACTATGGAAGTTAATTAGTAAGTCTTGTATCACTAAACCATTATTATCTCAAAGACCCCAACAGTGGAACAAGATGATAATTATAACTGATCTCGACTGTTAAACCAGCAAATGAAGAGGGCT
>OZ010607.1:44881856-44894356 GCA_963932145.1 Acanthosepion lycidas | reverse complement strand
CCAAAGAATTAGCTCATATAACTGGTGAACCTGTAGAACAAACTCCCGAGAGAATGCTTCCTTGACAACTACAATCTTGGTCTCTTTAAGTCCAGGGTCAATATCTGTCCTACTCATCCTCTTAATACTGTCTTCTTTCTCGCTTCCTTATATTCTTACTCGGTAACCCTCTAACTTGGGTGGCTCTTGGGCCCTCTTACTTCCCCTTCCTTAAAGTCTCACTCAATAAGCCTTTACTTTAACTGGCTCTTCGACCTTTTATTGAGTGAATTAACAGTAAATAAACAAATTTTTTACAAAAAAGGTCAAAAATAAGCATTTTTCTCTTTGGCATGCTTATAAGTCATTTTTGTCAAGATGTGACAGAATACATAGAAAATTTGTTTTATACTATGTATGGGGCATAGTTGAGAGGGAAGTCAATCAATGCCCCAATAACACTATAAAATCTCTGAAGTCCACCATAACTAGCACAAAGTCCAAAGTAGACAAAGATCATCTGAATTGAATGGGCATGTCAATGTTTCAGACCTCGTAGTGAAGAAGTCATCAATGTTAACAGCAGATTCATTAAGTAGATGTGTCAAGAAGAGTTGCAAAATTACGCGCCTTTTTTTTTTTTTTTTTCAAATAAAGCTCTTCTTTCATGACTTATGTGTCTTTCACTAAATTCACACAAATGTTCTCAAAGAACTGAGCAACCCTGTAGTTGTTGATGCACCATAAAATTATATCCTTAATTATTAATAACTACTCCCATTTTACTTTGAATTTTTACCTCATGGTAATAACCTGAATTTTTTTTTTTTTTTTTTATTTCAGATACAAAACTTCAAAGAATTAAAAATAAATACAATAATCCACGTTCACTAACAACAAAAATTAATCTCTCAGAATTAAGCCAAGAAATTAAATTACGGCCACCTTTTCAGATTTCCGACTTCCAAATCCAGCCAGAGAAGTACGAAACTATAGACAATGGGCACCGGTCATTATACTACACTGCTGGTAAGATTGCTTAAAAGCAGCTTGTGTTTTTTTTAAATCAACATCTTATATGTGAATGTGACTATCAACAGTAATGAGGGTGCTATACAAGAAAGGAATATTTTTCATTTGCATTTTCCCCATTATAAGCATTATTATATCCACGATATAATAACATCTTAATAAACAGACAGAACGGAATAGCTGAATAAAAAGGGATGACAACCATGCTTTGTTCCCAAAGAGACTTTTATGCTGCACATGTACAAAATTATATGCAAATATATACACTTGTGAAATCTAACACCTGTATACAACAAGCAGTGTGAAAATGATGAAGAGATGTAGGGTCTTACTTGTAATAATTTTCCAATGGGAATTCAAGTTGTTGGAGGATTCTTCTATATTTTTTCAGAAGCCATATAAGGAAACAGCGATGCCCTGTGGTGCAGTAGGCTGAATTTATCTTCTATGTTTTTGTAAGGACATATTTCCCAATGGGTAATCAGCACTGTGTGCTTGTATGCTGTCCACATGGCAGTTAGCTGAAGCAGAGGTCTTCCCTCAGCTGTACTAAAAAAAGCAATTACTCGTCTTGACTCCGGGCAGCTAACCAAAAACTGTCTTTCATCACTCTATGAACTGACATCACTCACTGACCATCACATGACCTTTGTGACTTCATCTCTACAACAGTTTCATTCATTAATATTTGAGTAAGAAAATGGGAATCTTCACTATGATGGCCTTGTGCCAGACTAAGAACACGCATTGTCGAACTCTCTGCATTAGCAGAGAGGAACCCGGACAAGGCTTTGCCAAAGGGCAAGGTTTCGTCCGGGGAGGTTGACAGGGCCTGAACCAGTCTAGGAGGGTTCAGAAAGGCCATATTTTTGGCTGAGCCTACGGGCTCTGGGATACCCACATTAAAACGGCCTTGTGCCACATTCGATCCTCATGGGTGGATTGATAAATACCGACTAAGCAATTCTTTGTCAATATCTCTACATCTCTTATGATATATCTCTACATATCTGTATATACATGATAGTAATAATATTTAATAAAGATTGTATTTTGCTAAAAAAGATGGCAAACCAGTGTATTTCTGAAGGATAATAATTTTAAGGCGAGCTGATTTTGTAATAAAAGTGCTCAATATTAAGAAAATACCTAACTCCCGCTGCCATACTCTACCTTTATAAGAGTTGGGCCTGACTAAGAATGTACTATTGCTGCTCAATCCTTGCTGTCTTGCCTCAATAGTGCTTATGCAGCCTTGAGGGTGATGAATTATTCTCCACTCTGAAAGCCTTATCCCACAGACAAAATGTTGCCAGCCTTCACTGCTATATTTCTATTACTATAGCAGATGCTCTACCTTGAGTTACCCTTGAGCTTTGTATTGGGTGAAATATCAATAAATTGAAAAAAAAAAAATCAGCTGACACTTACGTGTGAAAGCACACGAGGAATCCAGATTTCCTGCTTTCCAGTCAACTTTAATCTGCAAAAATTTAAATACAATGTCAATCGATATCTACTGTTTTCCTAATTACTTTTCTCTTCCCACTCATTATTAATATTTCTGTTCCAAATTCTTCTACACCCTGTAACCCCCTTGTGACTTAGTGGCTTTACTGCCTTGCATGGGGTGACACCGATTTAAAAAAAAAAAAAAAAAACACATCACAATCAGACAGCTTCTTCCCTAGAACTGGTTACTTTGTGGAACAAACTCCCAAGAGAATGCTTCCCTAACAACTACAATGTTTGTCTCTTTAATGTCCACACTACAACCCTTATACCACAAATGAAACATTACCAGCCTTTCACTACTATATCACAATTATGGATGTTTGAACCTGTTATATTCCTTAGTGCCACCACCTTGGACCTTCACAATTAGAACCAACTATTCCTTGTCCATGGTGGCAAACCATTCTCATTCACTCCATGTTCCACTCAGATAGCTTCTTACCCAATACTATTACTTTGTGAAACAAACTCCCAAGAGAATACTTCCCTGACAATTACAATCTTAGTCTTTTTAAGTCCTACGTCAACTGATATCTATCTTACTCATAATACTCTCTTACATTCCCACTTCATTACAATCTCACTCACTAACCCGCTACCTTGAGTGGCTCTTGGGACTTTTACTGGGTGAACCAACAGTAAACAAATAAAGTAAAAAAGATAAAAAAAAATAAGTTTTGAATTTTTCTCTCTGGCATGCTTATGATAAATCATTTTTGTCAAGATGGGACACAATACAGGGAAAAGTTGTTTCATGCTTTCCTGAAGCATATTAATTTCTAATCAATAAAATAAGCTTCCTAAATGGTATCAAAGAATTAACTCGTATAACTGGTGAACCTGTGGAATGAAATCCTGAGAGACTTCTTCCTTGACAACTACAATCTTGGTCTCTTTGTCCAGGTTCAACCAATATCTATCCTATTCATCCTCTTAATACTGTCTTCTTTCTCCCTTCCTTATATTCTTACTCAGTAACCCTCTAACTTGGGTGGCTCTTGGGCATTTGTACTGAGTGAACTAACAGTAAATAAAAAAAAAATGGACTATTAATAGTAAACAAAATGTTCAAAACTAATCTTCCCATTTCAAAGTTATACGGCTAGTAAATTTACTTTCTAGTCTTATGATGAGTGGATCCCATTTCTATGAAACTCTAAGTTGAACATTTTTTTTACAATCTACTTTATTATTCTCTTTAGTATATTGACTTGTAATCAATGACTAAGAATCCATGGAACATTTGGTAATGCAATTATATGGAAATATCTCACCGACGTAACGTGGCTGGCCTCTATCTTTTCTACAAATATTTTCATGGCAACTGTTATGATGAGCTATTTTTCCCTTGTGCCCCGACTG
Organism: Acanthosepion lycidas; assembly: GCA_963932145.1. NCBI lineage: Eukaryota > Metazoa > Mollusca > Cephalopoda > Sepiida > Sepiidae > Acanthosepion > Acanthosepion lycidas. Next base: position 44,890,468 of record OZ010607.1, on the reverse strand, counting down.
GTGCTCCATGTTTTCCACTGACATGAAGCAGAGCAACTACACTGAATCAATTGCGATGTCTACTGCAAGGAAAGTTGGTTTATAGTGTCATGCCAGAAAATTTCTCTTGTTAGAATACAGTTGCCATATTTGGTCTGGCAATCCTGCTGTACATCTCAAGGATTCTTGACAAAATCCAAAGAATCTGCAATATAATAAATCCTGACCTGACATCTTGACTACAGTTGGCCCAGGGATTCGTCCCTGTGCTGGTGGTATTATGGCTACGACCAGCTCTGACCAGCTTGGACCAGTGGTCCAAGTGAAAACACTTGGGTCTCCACGTTAAAAATTGACCTTATGTCACAACCTGACTCAGTGGAGGACGGGGGAGGGTCAAGTAAATCTCTACTTTCCCACTAATGTGACCTGGCTTCCCTCTATCTTTCCTACAAATATTTTCATGGCAACTGTTCTTTTTCCTTGCTGCCCTAACTACATGGATTTAAGTCTGCTACAACCACCACTTCTACTCTAACAGTTTCTTTCTTGCACTTCTCACCTGTGGAACTCTCTTCTGGTTTCTTGCTTCCTTGATAAGTACAATCTTCAAACACTTAAATGCAATGTCAATTGCCATCTTCTCTCTTCCTGAATCCTGTTTCCTTTTTTTACTTTCATCAATCCTCCCCATGCTTACTCTTCTCATTCACTTTCACTTTTGTAACCCCCTTGCATTCTAATGGCATTATCACCTTGCTTGGAGTGAAACAATTAAAATAAAAACAAATTAATGCACAATAAAGCTGTAGGTTATTTGTTTCCTAGACACATAGCAAGGGATACTTAAGAAAAAAAAAATCATATTCTGCTAATAATTCTTCCTTACCTGTATCACATTCACCATGATCACCTTGACTGATCAGACTAGATGTGCCTGTAGAGTAATGATTATCGATTCAGAAAGAAATTGGTAAGCCAAGTTCAAATTCTGGTTATATATTTGTGAAAATTATTAATCCATTTATGGGTTAAATAACAGGGCAGACTGGGTTCTCTAGCTTTGGCTGGTAACCAACCAACTCGGAATTCAAATCCTGCAATGATGCCCAGCTAGCAAGATGGCAATATTTAAAACAGCAAAATCTGTGGCCAGCAGATCTGAATTGGCCATACTGATATATCCGCCTTCATTTTATATATTTAAAATTCATTTAAGTTTGTAGTTATATCCCAAGATCATCAGGATTATTAGTATACACATCTGTCTCGCACGTGTGTGAACTTCAAGACAGATTGAACACCTTATGGCAACTAAGATTCTGAAGACAAAGTCCTGTTTGTCAGCAGGTTTATTAAAAGCCAAAAGAGCAAAGCTAGGAAAAAGAAATAAATACAAATATGAGACAGTTCTGCCTGAATAACAAATAAATAAAGGGTAAAAAGGAAAAGAAAAATATGACAAAAGCAGCCAGAGGCTGGACATAACAGTAAGACTGTGGATCTAAATGAGTAAGAGAGATAGTTTCCTTACATGAATATATATAAAATTTGCTTTGATAACTTTCCAAAAAGAAAGAAAGTTACAGTTCAGGAACAGCATGTAAACAGTGAACATGTGATGACATGAATTCTACATAAAGAGATACAAAGATGATGATTAACCCTAGACTTGAAGAGCTTAAAATTGGTAGTGGTCAAGAAACTATCCTCCTGGGATTACGTTCCAGAATGCATTAGTTCTTGGGAAGAAGCTACCCGAGTGGAACGTATACCTTACTAATCGAATGTGAGTGGTTCACCTCATTGTAGGTGTCTTTGCAGGTCTTAGCTGGTAGGATTAGAGTTAGAACTAAAGAATGTAGCTCATCTGAAGATATTCAATAGAAATTTTCTTTATTTCCTTCTAAATCATTTTGCAATAAAACCACTGAGACGCAAGAGGTTACTGAGTGTGAGAGAATGAGAAAAAATTATTGAGAACAATAATAAAACAGGAATTAAAACAGAGCATAACAATTGACATTGCTTTTAAATAGTAATAGTTAGAGTAATGAGAGGTTTGCAATGTTTTCCTCCCCTCCCCAAGCCACCACATTTGTCAGAATTAAAATATATTGTTTTACCATTTTTAAAAGACCAAATTAGTTTGAATCACTAGGTAGAAAATAAATATAAAATAAACATCAAATATTAACATGAGTGTTATTCCTTATTCCTTCCCCTAAAAAGTACAGTAACTCAAAATACAATTGAGTTACTTCCCTTGCCTGTCAAGACGAGGGTGCCACTTCTGAATTCAACATGGCAACCAGCTGACGCTCACACGAAATTCATTGTTTCAATCCATACAATCATTACGGTTCCTCAGACAATAAATGAATAAAAACTCCTTATATATGTGTTAAAATACAATTGCCAATAAGAAAGACCAATGTAGAGAGAGTAGGTTTTGAGACATATACTGGCAAAGCTATCATTGTTGGGAAGGTCCAGTGCAAGGGTCTTGTGTCTGCTCAATCTATGATACATACCCCCTACTCTACTACATCTCAATTTCCATAAGGTAGTATTCATATAAAATACACATTTTATTGTAACCTAATTATGTACAATAAAGAATCATATCCAATAGAGGTGAACAATTCAGCTAGAAAAATTGAAAATAAATACAATGTATTTAAATATAAATTAGAGACATGTCATAATTGATCTTTCCATCTTAAATAAATCAATGTTTTGTGGCAATTTTTAACATCAACTTAAGATTTTTCTTCTTAAAAAGTTTAAGAATTTTAACACATTCAACATTATGGATAAAAAATAGTGAATTTCATATAGTATTTTTAAAACTTAGCACGAGAAAAACAAACTCATGGATTTGGAGAAAAAAAGACTCCAGAATAACATTAAAATCCGCAAATATTTTTATCCTTTAATAGTGGATTGTGCATAGTTTAATTTGTAACATACATAGATGTAGATAGAAAAAAAAAGAAGCAATTGTTGTAAGATAGCAAGGGTCACAAATCACTGCTGAAGGCCCTCAATCAGGCTCAATTTCCCCACTCCCTCCACTCAGTGGGGGATGACAGGAGTACACACTGGTCCTGGTTGGAGATAACTAAAATTGGGACAAATAAAGAGGAAGTAAAATATATAGGTTGTGTATTGTGGTAACGGAATTATTAAATGGAGGTGTTTAGTTGTTTGTCTAGCACCAGTAAGATTTTTAGAAAACATGTTTTGGGAAAAAGATTTTTCAGGAAAAAAAATTGAACCTTATACGACAGGATAGGTGATAACTGGTAATCATAATTCTCTGTCTTGTTACTTTTCAGCCAGTATGGGTGGCCGATATATTCCCCTTGGAGTGACTGGCTATACAGCATTGGCTATGTCAATAATGTGTCTTATATTACACTTGATTCACGGATTGAATGTTGTCAGCACAGGACACATGGACGTAAGTAGATTCAGTAAATTTGTCTTTGCATTCTATTTTTTGTGCATGAATCATTCATCATCCTGTGTATGATGATAACCTACATCTGGCAGCAAAGCCTCGGCTCAGGAGAGTTTGAGGAGCATGGAACCACCTTTTAATTGCTGTTGATTCCAAATCCACCCTGACCCAGGATGGAAGCACTTGTTAGGGTCCTAGCTATGAGCAAATAATGAATACCCACCAAACAAAAACAATATTATAAAAGTATAAAATATATTTTTATAGTGAAGGTCCCAGCAGTACTTTTTCCACAGTAAAAAAATATACTAGTAATACATTTTTGTAAAAGAAATTACTAATGCCCCCAATAAAATTTAAATTTCAGCATTAAATGACCCATAAGGAGTTGATATGCCGTTAAACATACAAAACAAATGATTCAAATATAAATAATCCCATATGAAACTTTTTTTTTTTTTTTTTTTTTTTATTTGTGGCAAAAGACATTAACAGCAATGTAAGGTTTCATCAAACCATCATGTACACAACTCTAAATTCAAGTTTCAGTACAATGCTAGATTTGGGGTCTCGTGGTGGTTTATCATTGACTTAATAATCTTCACCCTATACTATATTCAATTTTTATTTGAACCCTCAAGCATCAATGTAGTTTCATCAAACTATCATGCACTTCTCACTTGTGGAACTCTCTTTTGGCTTGTTGCTTTCCAGCCAACTTTTATCTTCACAAATTTAAATGCAATGTCAATCATTATCTTCTGTCTTCTTAATTGCTCTTCTTTTATTGTTCTTTCTCTTTAATAATGTTTTTTTTTTCTCATATTCTCTCGCATTCAATAACCTTTTGCTTCTTAGTGGCTCTATTTCTTTTTTTATATGGATATGTGTCCCTAGATGTACTTCTGATGGGCAACCCTGAGGCAATGTTATGACTTAGTCTTAACCAACTTTCAGACAATTTTTCTTGACATAGATGGATGGTTGGTGGTTCTCGTTTAGTGGCATATGAACGTCAATGGGCTATTAATGCTGAAATCTAAATATTTTGTACACAATTTTATTTTTATTTTTGAGATAATAATGGTTTAGTGATACAAGCCTTACTAATTAACCCATAGCTGGGGGAGACAGTGGATTCATATCTTTTCCAAGGATATTTGTGAAAAAGTGAATATAACTAACCTAACTGGAATTGGTACTCTGCTCTCCAGTTAACAATTCTAAGCCGTTAAACATTACACCACCCACACATCCAAGCTTACAGCACCTAATATTCCCATTTCAGTCATCCATCTAGGTCCTGACAGGCTCGATGTTGCTTAACTTCAGTGATCATATGAGAACCAGTAGTTTCAATGTGATATGGCCATAAGACTCCTAAAGGAGGAGGCTGAAAATACCATGGGCTGAACATGTGAGTAACAAGAAAGTTTTAAGGAAAATGTGTTGCTCACATGTTCAGTTCATGGCATTCTCAGCATCCTCCTGTAGGAGTCTTACAGCCATATCACGTTGAAACTACTACCATATGATCACCAGATTTAAGCAACATCAAAACTGGTCAGTACCTAGATGGGTGACACTTGGGAATGCCAGGTGATGTAAGTTTGGACGTGCAGGTGGTGTAATGGATAATGACTTGGAATTAATTGAAGAGCTGAGTTCCAATTCCAGATGGGTTCATTATATTCATTTCACTTTTGTGCAAATCAAATATCCTTAGGAAAGATATGAATACACCTCTTCTCCCTTAGTTATGGGTTAATTAGTGAGACTTGTATCACAAGATTATTATCATATCAAAAAAAAATTCTTACTATCTAAAAATATTTTGGGGCTTTAAATAACCTGCAATGGGTTGATAAGCCATAAACAATGATTGAATCAATCAATCAACTAGTGTAAGACCACATTTCTGTTGCTTAAGTCTCTTCATTTGTGAAAAGAATATCTAGCATTCACTACTTGTTATATATATATATATATATATATATATATATATATATATATATATATATATATATAGTAAGACCAATATCATGTTGCAATTCATCACTCTTTGTTCCTAACAAAATTTTCCTGTTTCTTAATACTTTGCTTAACTTTTGGAAGGTTTTTTTGCTATCCTCCTCATGTATCTTTGAATTTGGATGTCCCATTTTCTGCCATTCTGTCTTCTTAGAATTGATGCTTAGTCCTTTCTTCTTGCTTTCCTTTACTACCTTCTGTAGTTTCCTTTTTGTGTTGCTGTTGTAGTTGTTTTGAATGTAGTGTTGTTTGGCAAACTTAGATCTTCGTGCCTGCAAAAAGCAGTGTCAAAAAGACACTTTTTCCCTTGACACCACTATTATTTTAACTACCTTCACTCCTCGGCCATGTTTATTGTTTTAAAAAGCGATGATTAGAATTGTAATAAAACCCAAATATATGATGAAAATGAATTTTCTTTGTTCTTGAGAATTGGCAACAAAAATAAACATAATTTATTTATTAGATTTTTTTATTACAATGGTTGGCATAACATCAGCCAATTGACAATCAATTTACACTTTATAAAATGGTAAATAAGGATTTCTTTATAGTTGGTTCACATATTTTAAGAATTCAGTAAATGTTTATAAATTCATGAATAAAAAATTGTTTTCCGATTTATTTCTTTAGAAACTGGTAAAAGATAGATATTACATTGTATTAGTTTTAACTGTATTATTAGGTTGGTGCAAAAATAATGACGTTTTCTCACATATGTTACTATGCGAGAAAACGTCATTATTTTTGCACCAACCTAATAGTTTTTAGAATGTTGTGAATATAAAATTATTCTTGTAAATAAGTCATCTAATAAATGATAAATAAATAGTGTGTAATATTTTTCTTGTAAATTCTCAACAAAATAATGTAAAAATTCACCTTCATCATATGTTTAGGTTTTATTATAATTTTAATCATCGCTTTTTAAAACAATAAACATTGACGAGGGAGTGAAGGTAGTTAAAATAATAGCGGGTGTCAATGGAAAAACCATCCTTTTGACACTTTTTTTTTTTTTTTTTTTTTTTTCAGTGGTGGCGGTTGCAGGCACAAAGTTTCAAGTTTGCCATTGTTCTTAATGCAAATTTAATGTATCGATACAATATTTAATTATTTTTTTTAATTTTTACTTTAGATTTATGATGAGTATTTTACTCAGTATGCTGCAGCATTCTTCATATCTTTTGTGCTGACGGCATTCCAGGTATGTGATCTTCCTCCCTCCACCAGGTTATTTAAACCAGATTTTCATGAGTTTTACACTTAATTAAACTAGTTTTTGATTTTTGCTAATATTTCCCCCCACTTTTAAAGAATAACTTTTTTTTTTCCAAAGAGCATCCACATGAATAAATGTTTTTTATATTTTCTGGAAGACAATAAAATTAACCACTTCCTGTTCAAACACCAAAGTTAAGCAACATCGTGCCTGGTCAGTACTTACATAGATGAGGGACCACCTGGAAACTGGGTACTGTAAGAGCCCTTCTGCAATCTGAAATATATTGCAGCTTTATTGATTTGATTTGTTTTTTGGTGAGGCTTATCAACTTTTTGCAGATTATTTAAAGCCAGCAAATATTTTTAGATTGTAAGAATTTTTTTGAAGATAAGGATTTTCCAATATAAGGGAACATAAGATGAGGGTTCACACCTTTACCAAGTGTATTTGCATGTAAATGAAGATAACGAACTTGACTGGAATTAGAACTCAGCGCTCCAATTTCACATTTTGAGCAGTTATCCATTACGCCACCCACATATCCCCAGCAGTCACCCATCTAGATACTGACCAGGCTTAACTTTGTGATCCAATTTGGAAGAATTCAGTGACACACTTTTGCTTCATACACACAAACATGCCAGACAGCTGTTTTGCCGCCATCTGTTACAAGGGAAAAAAAATTATAGGTTATTGGTGGGAAGGTATAAGGTTTATTGCCATACCACCAACATCTACCACTGACATCATGGGTTAACATAATGTCATAAAATAAAATATAATATCTCGGCTGATAAACTAACATACTCAAGAATGAATGGGACAAGGCCCCGTCACAAAATGATCATTATCGTTGTTTACGCATAGGCCCGGTGCACGAATTCCGGTCGAAAAATAAAATAATATTTTAAAGTGTTTCTATTTTTCGACCAATAAAAATGCTTCCTTCCTAATTATACTCGCGTTGTTTTTCGAGCCTGTTAAGCCATAAAAAACGCCATAAAAGGGGTCACACGGGGAAGTACAACAGGAGGCCAGGGAAGAGACCTGTCATGGTCGGTCAGCAGCAGTCAACAGGAGGAGCCCCACACCAACTAGTGAGAACCACTATGAGAGATCAACCCAGACCGGCAGCCGGCTTATGAACTATACCACAAGGTAGCTGTCCCAAACCCACACGTTCCTGTTGAAATAAATCACATAAATCTATTTCTGCTGTTGTCATATTTCTTTTTTGCAACCATATGCTTGTCTTTAAAAATAATAAAATAGGAAGGATCATGTGTTATTGGTGGGAAAGTTCTGCCATACCTAAAACATCTCTGCATTGTGGGCCAATATTATAAAATAAGAGATATTACTTTCAGTTCCACCCTCATACAATAATTAAGAATTTTTTCTATTTTATCTTTTATAAAATAATTCCTCAGTGATTTATCTTTCCATTTAAAATAGTTCTGTATTTTGAAAACATTTGACATAAAAGTGTATTTATTTATGTGAAATTTGCCTTTCCCCATCCCCGTGATTAAGAAATTTGCCTTTCCCCATCCCCGTGATTAAGAAATTCGCCTTTCCCCATCCCCGTGATTAAGAAATTCGCCTTTCCCCATCCCCGTGATTAAGAAATTCGCCTTTCCCCATCCCCGTGATTAAGAAATTCGCCTTTCCCCATCCCCGTGATTAAGAAATTCGCCTTTCCCCATCCCCGTGATTAAGAAATTCGCCTTTCCCCATCCCCGTGATTAAGAAATTCGCCTTTCCCCATCCCCGTGATTAAGAAATTCGCCTTTCCTCTTTCCTATTTTCCTATTCTTATTTAGTACTGTTCAGTTTAGTTTTGTGAGTTCAATTCTTGGGTCAGGCAGTGTGCACTTGCACTCAGTGAAAACAGGTGAGCAATAACTAAGC
>OZ010607.1:44799356-44876856 GCA_963932145.1 Acanthosepion lycidas | reverse complement strand
ACTTAAAAAACCGAAATACTTGGCTATGCATGATTCAAATAAAAATTTTACACTAATATCTAAATTCCAATTATGCATTAAAACAAGTCCATACATATGACCAAACAATTTCAAATAAGTTTGCATCATAAATTCACATCTCTTGAAGAGTGGATGTAATTTCCACAAAAGTCAGAATAAGATAAGTGAATTAATTTATTACAAGATTATATACACACACACACACACACACATATAAGGTATATTTATGCAGCAAGCATTCATCCAAACAAGTTTGATTAATAAGAACCGACAATGGTCACAATAGACCATTTCAAATGTCAAGCTTCCCAAAGAATACTAGGATCTAGACAAAGGAATTCTAACTACCATACAAACATCACATTGGTTCTTGATAAGACTCTGAAAGTACTTGAACAAAAATCAGAACTTTGGACAGTTTATCCACAACTTCAAGCACAATGCTCAACACCTTATCTGAAAATTGAAAAAAAAATATATAATAAAAAATTAAACAGACAGAACTTACAATTATTTTTTTTTTTTTTTTTTTAATCAAACTTGTTTGGAGATATATAAAGTGCTACCTAAATGTTTGTGGAATTTAGAACATGAAACAGCTTCTGCAAAAAAAAAAACTAAACTTCATAGAAAACAATTTTTTTTTTTTTTTTGTTTTTGTTTTTTTGTTTTGTTTTGTTTTTTGTTTTGTTTTTTGTTTTTTTAATTTCCTGATTGAATAGTTTCAAAAGATGTATGAAATATTTGGTGAGACATGAGAAACACTGGGTAATTTGACAGATATACAGGATAATTTGGAGTTTCCCATGAAAGCAAATGAAGAATTATGGAGTGTTTATCTACCAAATTACATCCAAAATATCATATTGTAACATGGTATAAGCATTGTATTTACTTTCTTCCCATCATTGCTTTGCTAAGGTCTCAAGTTCTGTAAACAAAAGATAATGTCATAACATTTATAATATCCTTGAATTATTCAGTAGCCCTTCACATACTTTATTTTTTAATCATTTCACCCCAAGCAAGACAATAAAGCCCCTAAGACACAAGAGGTTACTGCATGTTGGCGAATATGAAGCAGTGAACACTTTTAAGGAGAGAGAACAATAAAAGAACAAGAATTAAGAAGACAGAAAATAACGATTTGCATTGCATTTAAATTTTTAAAAATCAAAGTTGACTGGAAAGCAAGAATCTGGAAGAGAATTCCACAAGTGAGAAGTGTAATGGAAGAAACTTTAAGCAAAGAACTTAGTTACATCTAACCATTTCAACTCTGAAATGATGAGAGCTTGCTACCAATCTCGTACTGTGCTAAAATTCATTAAAGCTAGGGTAACATAGAGGAGGAGGCACGGTGGAGTAATAGATAGCAGCTCGGATTGAGGAATTGGAGAGCCAAGTTCGAATTCCATTCAAATCCATTACATTCACTTACCTGCTAATACCCTTGGGAAACGTATGAATCCTCTTCTTCTCCCCCCTCCCCCAACAGGACAGACAGTTCTATAGCTTTGGATGGCAACTGGTCTACCACAGAAAGAAATGGCAACTTACTGTGGGTAAAAAAAATCTGCCTCGTCAGTCATGTATCAAAAGATATATGATTGCCTAAGCATGTATCAAGCATGTCACTAAAGTTACCATAGAGGAAAGTTCAGCAGAATAATTACCATGAATGTATTTATAGAAGAGGCACAAGGAAGCCATGTTATGGTAAGGGGAAAGTGACTGAAGACGAGATGCCAGGTCAGGTCCAAGGTCATCAGATTAGATAAGGCAGCAATATTCAGAACAAGGACAAATGATAGACTTGTATATTTATAAAATAGATTCTGTTAAGAACCAATTTTCCTAGCAGCATGCCTAGCAATTGATTCAATATATCTTTCCACTTCATGTCAGTGAAAGACATCAGTTCGAAAAGGCACTATGAGTTACTCTCTTGGAGCTTAGCATAAGGAAGGTAAAAATGAGACTATTAAAAGTGACCAATTTTGTTTCAAAGACATTAAAATTAACAAGCCATTCCTTACCACAGTTAACAACAGATTGTAGGTCATTTTTGAGATCAGCTGCCAATTTGACCTTATCAAACTTTCTATTAAGACAAGAGTAAAAAGTTGTGTCATCAGCATAGATACCAAGTTGAAAGTTGGCATGTATAATCTTACAATTCTATTATATACAGATCAGTTTCATATTATAGAAGAATATATGATATAACTTAAATTGACAAGATCTCTCATAAAAAATAATGAAGGTGGGGGAATAGTTTCTGTAGATTAGCATTTAATAGACCCTCCCCAAGTCACCGCATTTGTCAGAATTAAAAATATATTGTTTTACCATTTTTAAAAGACCAAATTAGGATGGCTTCCAACCTTGTCATTCTACAACATTGCAGATCCTTGCATTGTGTTTAATTGTAGAAAGTGTAAAAGCGAGGAATATGAAAACAGTGCTGACATTTATGGAGTTTTGAAAAGCTTTTAAGAGTTTCCATAGAGGAAAGATCTGAAGATCTTGGCAGTCATATGGAATTCCTGATGAATTCATCAATGCAATCTGTCTTTTGTACACCAGCACCGAAGTTGAGCCTGGTCAGTACCTAGATGGGTGACTGCTTACGAATACCAGGGGCTATAAGCTTGGATGTGTAAGTAGTGTAATGGATAATGGCTCAGAATTGTTAATCAGAGAGCTAGGTTCCAATCCTCGTGGGGTTTGTTATATTTATTTACTTTGGGAAAGGTATGAATCCACATATTCACCCCACGATAATTATTAAGACTAAATCCTTATCTCAAGAAAAAAAAAAAAAAAAAATTGCATTCAGAATATTTAGATTTTTGCATTAAATAACCCTTAAAGGTTGAAATGCTGCTAAGCGAAAAACCAACCAACCAACAATTTTAGGAAGGACATCAAAACAGAATTTGGGCTTGACAAATGAGACGGGTGCTATAAGATAAAGAGGAATGTAAGCCTGGATGTGCGGGGTGGTGTAATGGCTAACGACTAGTAACTGAAAATTGGAGAGCCGAGTTCCAATTCCAGTCAGGGTCATTATATTCACTTATGCACAAATACCCTTGGGAAAGGCATGAATCCACCTCTTCTCTCAGCTAGTGGTTAAAAAGTAGGACTTGTATCATTATCTCCAAAAATGGTTAAAATAAATTGATCAAAGTCCAGGGTTGACCAATATCTATCCCACCTGTCCTGATCTCTTACTTCCTCCTTGCCCTTCCTTATAATCTCACTACCTAGATGGGTAACCACTTGAGAATACCAGGTGCTGTAAGCTTGGATGTGCTGGTAGTGTAATGGATAATGGCTTAGAATTATTAATCGGAGAGCCAAGTTCTAATCCTTGTGGGGTTTGTTATAAATGAAAGATATGAATCCATCTCTTTTCCCCTCAGTTATGAGTTAATTAGTAAGACTTGTATCACTAATTCATTATTATCTCCAAAGCAAAATAAAATTGCATAAAAAATATTTATATTTGGCATTATTAAACAAGAGGGTGAATGTCACTAAGCAAAAAGCAACCAGCCAACAATTTTAAGAAGTGCCACAAAGTATAATTTGGGTTTGGACAAATGCTACAAGATAAAGAGAAAAGCTTCGATTTGGACTTTACTGATGACATTGCATTGAGTTCTGATACACAGGAAATGCTTTCAAAGGTAGAAAATGCATCCTGGGTAAGATGTTAAACTACATCCGAGTCCTGGGTAAGACGTTAAACTACATCCAGCAGCAAGGCCTCTGATCAGGAGGTTTTGATGAGCGTGGAACCTCCTCTTAATTGCTGGTGTTCGCAGGTCCACCCTGACCTGGAGTGGTAGCACCTGTTAGGGTCCCAGCTATAGGCAAATAGTTAACTATTACCAGCAATACTTTTTTGAATATATTACTAGAAACAGATTTTTAACAAAACAAAATATTACCAGCTATAAAAATTTTTGTCAGCATTAAATATCCCATTGAGGTTGATATGCCATAAAACAAAATAAACCAAACCAATCTAAACCAAAGAATACGTACTCTATTCATATGAATCTATCCTAAAAATGTTGTCAGCATTAAATAACCCATTAAGGTTGATATGCCATTAAACAAAATGAACCAAACCATTTTAAACCAAAGAATACATACTATTCATAGGAATCTATCCTAAAAATGTTGTCGGCATTAAATAATCCATTGAGGTTGATATGCCGTTAAACAAAATAAACCAAACCAATTTAAACCAAAGAATACATACTCTATTCATAAGAATCTATCCTAAAAATCTTGTCGGCATTAAATAACCCATTGACGTTGATATGCTGTAAAACAAAATAAATCAAACCAAAAGTAGAAAATGGTTATGCTTAGGCTTCATCTGAATGTCAGAAAAACTGAAGCAACGTCATGTGGGATGGTTCCTACAACTCAGCTAAAGTCTAGCTCTGGAAAACTTATAAGCGATTTCTGATAGCTTGGCTCATGGACAAGTAACTCTTCCCATCATGTTAAAGTTGGATGAGCTCTGGCATGGAAAGCCTGCCATCAGCTTCACCACATTCGCAAATTCAACCGTAGCAGATTCATCAAGGTGCAAATATTCATAGCTTAAGTAGAATCCATACTGTTCTATGCTTGTTGCACATGGACCCTCATCAAAATGGAGGAACCCTCTCTCCTACACATGATTACTGAGAATGGATCTTAATGTATCTTGGAAATAGGACAAGTGCAAGGGTCTTGTGGGCCTCCACTGAATCTTTGATATGGAGTCCCCACACTACTACATCTGAATTTTTATAAGATAGCAATCATATAAAATACAAATTTTATGGTAAACTAGTTATGTCCAATAATGGATTATATGCAATTTGATGAATAATTCAATTAGAAAAATTAGAAATAAATACTGTATATCTAAATACAAACTAAGAGATAGATCATTCCATTTTAAATAAATCAACTATGTTTTGTGGCAATTTTTAACACCAGCTTGAGATTTTTCTTGTTAAAAAGTTCAAGAATTTTAATACATTCAACATTATGAATAAAAAAAAATAGTTAATTTTATAAAGTGTTTTTTGAGACTTAGCATGAGCAAAACAAATTCACAGATTTGAACAAAAAAAAATAAGACCCAAAAATGACATCAAAATCCAAAATTTTTTCATCCTTTAATAGTTGTGTTTAGTTTAGTTTAGTTTAATTTATAGTTTATAATTTAAATGCAGGTAGAAAAAAAGCAAATGTTGATAAGATAGGTTCACAAAGCACTACCTACGGTCCTCAATCAGGTCGGGGAGTTCAGGGGTACTGTATGCTGACTTTACTTTAAGGAACCATGTCACCAATACAGTTCTGTGTGTCTCTCTCCCCTGAATCATAAAGATCAAAGAAATATGACTGAAACTTTCTTGCAAACACCATTCACATAAGAAAGCATCAAAACTTTATATGTCAGACACAAAACAAAGCAAGACAGATTCACTCATTCCTTGATTACTTGTAGAATGACACTTGACTACATTCTGGTGATGAACTCAGAACTACTATGATTTACTCAGCTCAGACTTGCATCCATCCTGACTAATTTCATGATCTACCAAAAGTGCACAGCATCAGCATACCTTTGCAACCCCTCATATCTGAGATAAGAAATGCTACCAATATACTAGCAAAAACTGCATAAAAAATTATAACGCCATGTTTTTTTAGAACAATTAACCCTTGACATATTAAAAAAAAAAACTCCAGTAACCTTTTTGAAAGATGAAAAGAATAATCATAATATAAATTATGACATTCAGAGATTCTGAAGATTAAAAAAGAATTATCTTTATTTACAAAGTTCTAAGTCATTCTGGCTTTCAGTCTGGAATAAAAATATTGTATTTGTTCTTATTAACATTTAGCCTTCTATAGGTGATTGTTCTCCAAGTAAAATGAGTGTCCTGTCACTGTGGGTGACTCTAATTACTGAACAATGGTATGTTTGAATTTTGCAGTTGTGTTGTCATGTCCTACTATGGAAACAGCTAAAACAGCTTCAACTGAAATCAATAATAGAGCTACTTCACCCTGAAAAGGAATTCATTGAAAAAAGAAGTAATAATAATGAATAATGCAGAGTGCTGTAGGTTAAGCTATTAAGGATGCTTGGGTGTATGGATTCAAATCTTTTGACGGCACTTCCCACATCGCATTACAGAAAATAAATTACAATCCTTTCATACAAGTCTCAAAATCATTACAAAAGAATCTGTCCAAACTTTTTTATTTTATAAGAATAATTGTGTAAGACTAATTGCTTCAAGAAGTGGGATTAAAATTTCTGCTGTAGTTTTCACTAATCTACGGGGAGCACTTATAATGCCACCCTAAAATACCCAGACTTTATGGTCTATCAAGAAAATACAACACAGACACTCCTATGTAACCGCCTCATATCTGAGATTGAAAATGCTCCCCCATAGACTAGCAAAAACTATAGCAAATATTTCAAACCCATTTCTTGGAACAATTCGCCCATTACATGTTAAAATGTTCAACAACCTTGTTGAAAATAAAATCATGATTATATGAATTATGAAGTCTTGTCTTATTTACAAAGATCTGATAAATTACTTTTAAGGATTTCTGGACTCTTACCTGGGATAAAGATGTAGTACCTGTTTCCCTTGTTAAGCTATGAAGGATATATTTACTTGCTTTATATCACATGATTTTAGCTTTACAAAGCTAAAATCATGTGATTCATCCAGAATTTATTATCTTATAATTCTGTTGTCCCTCCCATAGCGTATATGTAACACCCTGCTAATACCTAAAAAATAATGGACTATTCTGTTTTGATTATGTGCAAAAATGGAAAAGAAATATAAGAGACACTACTTGGTTTCAGTGAGAAAATGAAGGAAAAATAGAAGAGTTAATAACACTCTCATGTTTAACGTCTGCTTCAGTGAAATAAGGAAAAGGTCTCAATTTCAAATATTTTCATTTGTACCCCCTTACTTCTTAAAATAATCACCAGCATTTATATTTAAGATTGTTATTACGATATTAAAGTTGAATATTTAACTCTGCGAAAGTGGTATTTCTATGGTTATTTTATTATCATAGAACTCACCATGAGCTTAGGATTATGTGCAAAAATGTAAAAGAAATATCAGACATTACTTGGTTTCAGTGAGTAAATGAAAGAAAGAAAAGAAGGAAAGATAGAAGAGTTAATAACAGTCTCATGCTTAAGAATTAAGATCCATCAGGAAATTCAAATAGGAAAACCGTGAAATTTTCACGGGTATTTCTCAAGACCTAAATCACAACTAAATGACAATTACTGGGGAAATTTTAAAAAAGGTCCTTGTTTTAAAATCCAATAATTAGTCACTAGTTGTTAAGCTCAAATATTTAACGATGCAATAGGGAAATTTTCTACGAATATTTTATTGTCAAAGAACTTTAAAGGAGCTCATTCAGTCATTACCTTAAGAATGTTGGACAATTTCTTCAACGATGAAGAAGAGGCAACAGTGGTGTGGTTCTACAGAAGGATACTATCAACCGAATAAGGTTTTGGAGAGAATGCAACCAAAGACAAACCTTATTCGTAACATCAGCAAAAGGCAGCTGAAGGTTTCTGGGATATATAATGAGAAAGGAGGCCATGGAAAATCTGATACTCACAGGGCAGAAAGAGGGACAAGGGAAAGCAACATGTGACATACTTAACAGGCAAGTGATTGGTAGAACAGGGTCTGGAGAAATAACAAAAAGACAAAATTTATTGAGAGCTACAAGGGACAAGGAGGAGGTGGAGAGCCATGATCACCTACATCCTGAAGGGAGCACATAAAAGAACTTAAGAATTAAGCTTCATCAGAAAATTCCAATAGGAAAACTTAAATTTTCACAGTTATTTCTTGTTTGCAGAAAAACAATTTACACATAGCAATAACAAATTAAAACCTAATATATACAATTATTAATAAGCATATATCTCTTACTACACACTAATTTTCATCTAGCTAAGTCATACACACACAACACTACTCAAAACAAATTTTAAAACAAGCACAAATATACCAGAGTGCTGGCCATTGCCAATGCAACTCTCACTTTCCACAAATGTCTACAACTATGTCCATGCATTTCCCTTATGTAGGCTATTAGAGAAGCCGGACAGAGGAGAGAGAGAGAGAGACTTCATACACACACATGCTAAACATAGAGGCTACCCAAGAGCATGGCCTGACTGCCTGTTCAACCATTTGGCTATGAAAACAACCCCTGTGAACACAGAAAGAAAACAGACACCACTATCAACGTGAAAAGCCTGTTGCAGATGTGTGTTGGCGAGGAATAGAAGGTTTGAATTATTAGAAGGCTTAAAATTGTGTGTTCAATAATCTTCCATCCATAACAATTAATACAAGACAGAGAATAAAGATTCAAAAACATCTTGTTTCAAAACGTAACAATTGAATTTATTAATATTTGATATACATGCATGAATACTGAGTGAAAAGGTTAGACAGAGTTGTGTCTCTTAGATTAGGTAATATTTGTACCTAAGTTCATAAAGTGAAATTAATTATTAAACTGTTGTTTAGAAGAATAAAATTTCTTTAGCATGTTTGGAATTGTGTATTGTACAAGTTGGTAAAAGTTCAGAAGAGATTTCAGAGTTCGTACTTGCGTGAATGTTGATAATGGTCTTTAACATCTGACCGCAAAGGTTAAGATGGGAGTTCTTGAAGATTACATCTTGGCAGCAAGGAATGAGACGCAAGAAAGAGAGAGAGAGAGTTTACACGTGTTTTGTTTTTATAATTTTGTTGTACCACATGAGAGGCTCAAAGCATATTGAGTGGGAAAACAGATTTGTTGCGTGCAGGCGGTTTGATTGGTCAGAACTGACCAATCAGCTAGCTAGTTTTGAGTAGATTAACCAATGAATGCTTGTCATATATTCACTTACAGGGAATAGTTTATTTACCCACGCAGGGGTGACTGGTTGACGTGGAAGATTCCACAAGCCCAAACTGATAGCCCACAAGCAGACGGTTTATGCATACTACTTCTTCATACTCTCATTTCCTGCCTCGTACACCGTATATTCAAACACTAGACTATATGACTTACCAGAGACATTTTCATATCTTGTAAATGAAAAAATATTTTTGGCCATTTCTCCAAGCCAATTTTTCTCCAATTTGTTTCTTCTACCAACTTCCACCTCAGATCACATGTAATAATAATAACAATAATGTGGTTGAAACAAACAATTGAGATAAAAACCCAGCAGTTATATGTGAAATAAAAGTTCTTTTGAAATCTTAAGTTTAGACACCAGAACAAGAAATGCGATATTCATGCTCAGAATGTTATAAGAAAGAGTGATACAGATGCAGAAGGATGTGTACCTATGTTTCATAGACTACACAAAGGCCTTTGACAAAGTATGCCACAAGGGTCTGCCGGAACTGCTCAGCAACCTCAATATATTTGAGAAAGATATCAGAATAATCAAGAACCTATATTGACAGTAAATAGCATGCATACGTACAGGGAACAAGATCAGTGAATATATGAAAACAGAAAGCGATGTAAGGCAAGGATGTGTCTTCTCACCCGACCTGTTCAACCTATACAGCAAGGCAATTCTGAGAGAATTGGAAACCCTACCAGGATTTAGCATTGGTGTCCACAATCTTAACAATATAAGATATGCAGATGACACAGTACTGATAGCAGACACAGAAGAGAAATTACAAAATTTCTTACAGAAAGTAGCAACGAAGAGTATGCAGAAAGACTAAGCATAAACTACAAGACGGAGTGCGTAGACATCAGTAAGAAGAGCCCGAAATGCAATTTGCAGGTTGGGAACACTAGAATCAAGCAGATGCAGAAGTTTAAATATCTGGGAAGTGTCTTGACAGGAGACAATAAGTGCAAAACTGAGATCTGTAGACGTATCGGGATGGCCAAGGACACATTCCAAAAGCTGAGCAGAATATTGCAAGACAGCAGGATTTCTTTAGTAACAAAGAAAAGAATACTGAGCTGTTACATGACATCTGTTCTTCTTTACAGCAGCGAATGTTAAACGATTTCCTCAAAGATGAAGAAGAGACTTGAGGTGACGGAGATATGGTTCTACAGAAGGATGCTAAGGATATCATGGACTGAGCATGTGAGCAATGATGAGGTGTTAGATAGGCTACAAACAAAGAGAAGGCTTATACTTAACATCAGAAAGAGACAGCTGAAGTTTCTAGGACACATAATGAGGAAGGAGGGCCTGGAGAATCTGATACTCACAGGTCAAATAGAGAGAAAGAGAGACAAGGGAAAGCAGTGCGTGACATACCTGACAAGCTTGAGCAGATAGATGACAGAATGTTGTCTGGGGGAAGAAGCAGAGGGAAAGAACTTGCTGAGAGCTGCAAGGAATAGAGAGAGGTGGAGAGCCATGATTGCCTACATCCTGAAAGGATATGGCACATGAAAAAAAAATTAAAGTTTAGCTAAAACATCTGTATGGATGTACATGAATAAGAGAGTGGATTTACACACATATATTATTTGATCCAGTGTGCTTTACCGCTCAGCCACAAAGAACATTACATTAAGCAAAATACGATTGTATGAATGATGACATTAAGTGTTGTCTTTTTTATAAAGATTTTGATGAATTACTTTTTAAAGATTTCTGGACTCCTGGCTGAGATAAAGGTGTAGTACCTGTTCCCCTCATTAAGCTATGAAGGATTTATTTACTTGTTTTACGTTTTCTCTGCATAGGCATGACCATGTGATTCATCCACAATTTATTAGTAGTAGTTGTAATTGTAGTATTAGTAATAATAGTAACAGTAGTAATAATTAAGAGAGCACACCAAAAAAAAATGATGCTGGGATACAAATATACTAAGTTCAATATGCCCCCTACCAGTATACCTGACACATGATTCACAGCCAAATATACATGATATGATGGTGCGCCATCAGAAATAACTTCAGTTAATATCGGTCAATTCAGTCAGCTTGGATGGTCTTCAAATGAGAGTGTTTTGAAGTATCTAGATGTGACTCCCAAGTCGGCTTGGTTATTTCATCATTCAAACATAAACACTTGTGACACCCAGCAATGATGTCCCCTGATATTTCTGCTCATTAATAGAGATGCACAGAGCGTCTGTCTCTAGGGTCATGCACAACTGGTTAAAGCCAGGCAGTACCTCCCACATTGCATTAAAGAGGGAGTTGGTGGATACTGATTCCAACATAACAGATCAGATAAATGTACTGCATAATAATAATAACAACAACAACACTAAAGAGTCGAACTACATCTTTAATATTCATCTGATAGAGAAGAATCTTTCCAAAGAAACACATTACGATGTTCCTAAATCCTACCAAACTAGCCCTGGAAAGTCTCACTTCTTCTTACCTAACTGAACTAACAGCTGCTAAAGTCCCAACTAACGGCAGAAATTTATATAAATGTCACACAGTAGTACATAGTCACCAATATCTTTAATATATTAGGTTGGTGCAAAAATAATTTCGTTTTCTAACATATGTTACTATGTGAGAAAACGAAATTGTATTTGCACCAACCTAATATTAGGTTGGTGCAAAAATAATGACGTAATAATGTCATTTTTTGACATATTTTTTAACGTCAAAAAATGACATTATTACGTCATTATTTTTGCACCAACCTAATATATATATATATATATATATATATATATATATATATATATATATATATGTAGACTGAATACAGATTTCAAATGTTACATATGTATCTTAAACTGATTTACAACAAAGTGTTATATATAAATATAACTTTTGTTTTTAAATCTTACCATAAGACTGGTTTTGCAATCAGTGTTAAACACAACAACTACTAATGTGTGTAAATAGAAGTGCAGTTTTCTAATTCATTTAGTTACAATAACAACATCAATTTTTTTTTATTTTTACAGCTTTGATTCCCAACAATTTCTTTTTTATTTTAACAGGTTTGATCCCAACATTTTGGTTGGGATCAAAGGATATCTTTTTGCCTCTTCTTTTGTCATGTTTCTGCCTTTGAGAAGATCATACCAAAGCTTTTAAGGATGCCTGCTCCTAGGAATTCCAATCTTACAACAGCACCTCCTTTGCACTAAACAGGGAGAGGTGATAGATACTGATGCCAGCATGGCAGTGGTCATGGGAATGAGGGAGTTTTGTCCTTGACCTATATGTACATATATCGGCAACCTCCATTAAACTTACTTTGTGTCACCATGGCATGTAAATACGAGATCAGAGAGCACACTCCTGAACTAACGTTATCTAGATTAATTTAGATTCATTTATTTTACTTGTTTTTTATTATTTATTTAGTATACTGTGTATTTTTATTTATTAGGTTAGTGCAAAAATAATGTCGGTTTTTGACGTTAAAAAATACGTCAAAAACCGGCATTATTTTTGCACCAACCTAATACGTTTTTTTTCAGTTTTCAATTTTTAAGTAATGTAGTATTTTATTTTATTTATTTATTTTATTTTTTTTTTTTTTTTTTTATCGTTATATAACAAGCAAAATAATGATGTGGTTCTACAGACGGATGCTTTGAACAACATGGACAGAGCATGTGAACTTCAAGGTATTTTTAAGGAAAATAGAAATAAAAAAGGAGATAATTGAAATTTTTATAATCCCCAAAGTATGTTTTTGCTTTAAATAACTCACAAAGTGTTGATAAGCCCTAAAAAATAAATCAGTCAATCAACAATCCATCAGATTGAGATGGATTCATTCACCCCCCCCCCATCCATTCTTCACAAACTGCTATCAACAAGCACTATTGTTTCACTCCATCATCGTTGTGCTTCATGTATATTTTTTCTCAAACAAATGGAAAAAAGGAAGTGACGTTTCACATACGGCTTGCCCATAAGCAGAATTGTTCATAACCATTTTTGGTTCTCACCCGTCGAGATACAATTGAAATGCGCCAAAACAAAGTTGCATCTTTGTAGTGAGTAAACTTTGTCTATCTATCTATCTATCTATCTATATATATATATATATATATATATATATATATATAGAGAGAGAGAGAGAGAGAGAGAGTAAAAAACACTTAATATCACATTAAATATGGTAATAAATATATTTTGACAGATAATTTTTTACCTGCCTGTTCAGACTGATACATTTTAATAAATAAATTCAGCCAGACAATTCAAAAATAATACATTCAAATATAAAACAGACAATAGTGGATAAAAAAGAAAGAAAAGGAAATAAGAAAAAAAGAGGGAAAAAAAGAAAAAGAAAAAATTAAAAATAAACCAGACACCAGACAAAGGTAACAGAATTAACAAATATACATATATATATATATATGTGTGTGTGTGTGTGTGTGTGTGTGTGTGTATGTGTGTGTATATTATAATTATTCTTTTAAAATGTTTCCATAATTATAATAATATACACACACACACACATATATATATATATATATATGTGTGTGTGTGTATGTATATATTATAATTATTTTTTTAAAATGTTTCCATCGCAACACAGAAATTACTATGTTTCAAAACAGAAACTCATCTCCTAATGTTTAATTTCAAAATTAAACTTAAAATTTAGAGCACAGTTTCATTCTCAAGTGATAATTTTGAAATTAAACTTTAGGACTTGAGTTTTCATTTCGAAACAAAGTAATTTCTGTGCCATAATGGAAACATATTTTTTTAAAAAAATAATTATAATTTTAAGCTCTACTTCTGTATCAAGCACTGTTTTTTAAAAATAAAAACATAAATACTAAGAACTTTGGATTATTAATCTATTTGTTCTTTCCTATTACATCAATATACACACACACGCATATATATTATGTGGTGCTAATCTGTTCATGCTTGAATGCAATCTTCAGGTCATGGATAAACATATATATATATATATATATATATATGTATATATATATATATATATAACTATATATATATATAACTATATATAACTATATATATATATATATATATATATATGTAACTGTGTTTATACATGCACACACACACACACACATATATTATGTGGTGCTAATCTGTTCATGCTTGAATGCAATCTTCAGGTCATGGATAAACATATATATATATATATATATATATATATATATATATGTATATATATATATATATATATATATATATATATATATGTATATATATATATATATATAACTATATATATATATAACTATATATAACTATATATATATATATATATATATATATATATATATATGTAACTGTGTTTATACATGCACACACACACACACACATATATTATGTGGTGCTAATCTGTTTCATGCTTGAATGCAATCTTTGGGTCATGGATATATATATATATATATAATTGTTATTTTTAATCATTTTTAACTTTGTATATTTACTCGCTTAAGTTATATTTCAATAGGTTGTTAGCATTCGTATAATGATACTTTTCGTCTTAAATATTTATCGGTTGTGGTATCCGATTGTCTGGGTCAATGTCTGGATGTGTGTCCATGTATTTATAGGTATCTATGTGTATGGAAAGTCCATTCACTTTTAATTGTGTATGTATGTACATTTTTTTTTTTTTCATGACAGACCGTGAAGATGTTCTCTGTCTCGTCTCTTTTTGTGTGTGTATATATACATATATAAATATGTCTTGGTGCTTATATATTAGAATCTGATTGCGTTTGTTTTACGCGTGACTTTAGGACCCCATTCACACACTCTTAGGATTAAAGTGTATACATTGTCTAAGGACCGGATATTAAATTAGCAAAAATAACTTCAATGAAGAAATAAATTGAACAACATATATATTTCTTCTTTTCTCCTCAGTAATTTTATAGTTGTAAACTTAATAGCAATTAAATTTTAAATTTTGATTTTGTTATTAGCAGTTTTAAATTTTAATATTAAATTTTATCATATAATTTAGTAATTATTGGTTGGAATAAATTCTTTTTTAATACTACCCATATTTTAAACATCTGAATAGATATTATAACATGACTTCGTTGTCAAGCTTTTTGAATTTTCCTATACTTGTATTTTGATTGGTCCATCTAGCCTTTGTAACAACGTTTTCCCCTTGCGAAGGATTGTTAATTAATTTGAAACTTTTAAAACCATTTATTTTACATTCAACGTCATCACTTGATAAGACACCGAGGGTGTTGAAACAAAATGGCTATTTTTGTAGTGATTTTATAACATATTTATGTTATAAATTTTATTTTAAATAAATAATTATATATATATATATATATATATATATATATATATATATATATATAACTATATACATATATATATGTAACTGTGTTTACACACACACATATATATATGTAACTGTGTTTACACGCATACATATATTATGTGGCGCTAATCTGTTTCATGCTTGAATGCAATCTTTGGGTCATGGATATATATATATATATATATACAAATATGTAACTGTTTACACACACACACACACACATATATATATATATATATATGTAACTGTGTTTATACACACACACACACACACATATATATATATATATGGGAACTGAAGTTAAGATTGAGTAGCAACAGTCTGTTTCATACATGAATTCAATCCATGACCTGAAGATTACATTCAAGCATGAAATAGATTATTGCCATTTGGTGTTGACTTCAGTATCATCTTTTATATAATAATAAGCGTCTTGTGCCAAATAAGTACCACACAAGGGTGTGAAAGTTGTAGAAAATAATTTAATCTTGCCAGCACTTTTATTTGGTACTGTTATATAGGAATAAAGTGTTGCTGCCAAGACTTGAGTTTGAACATAGATCGCCAGTGAGCAAACACAGGCGATCCCATTATTAAATTAAGTAGATCACATGACCATAGAGGAAATATATATATATATATATATATATATATATAGATATATATGGGAATTATCATGATGACTATTGATCAGCATTTCTAATCTATTCTCTATCACTATCTGGACCGTTATTCTCTACTCTATTCACCATACTATTTCCCTATTTGAATCACTACACTGGTTACTATCTGAGTGAGTATTATCAATCAAGTACTATTAGAGTTAGTGATATTCAAAGGGATTTCACACCAGTATTGTTCAATAGTGTTAACATAGTTGTATCTGTGATTACAAAGTCCCTACTACAACAAGCATTACAAAAGTGACAACAAGTATTCATTGGCATCACAAAAAGTACCACAAGAGTAATTTGAAATTATTCTAAGCATTTTAAATGAATTCAAAGTTAATATGTATTTATTTTCTTGACTGTTTCACATTACACTCATCCGCAAAAGAAACAAAAAAAGAATGGAACTTTGTAGGTTAGTCGAATACACGTCTGAACCAGACAAGAAGACTAATGTTTAAAGTACTATCAGGCTAATTATACGTCATAGAATTTGAATGCTGCAAATAAAAAAGACTTTGTCTAAGAGAAGGAAAAAAAAAATAATGACAAAAAAATAAAAAAAATGAATGAAATATAAATAAAACATAAAAATCTTGCAGATATTTCTTGAAACCAACAAGACCTTTATTTCGGGAGGAATTTCGTGCTTTTTATAGTTGCTTTTGCATTTAGTCTGTCTGCCTGTTTCACTGTCTCTATGTTTTAAGCAGGGTTTATTCACAAAAAATTCAAACTTACTTTTTAAAAAAGTATATTTCACACCTAAAGAGTTTTGTAGGTAAAAATCAAATACACAAACAACAAGAAAACTTTTAAAAAAATCTCTGTGCACATATGAACCTAACAAGGACAATATATCCCATTCCTCGATGTATTGATAGACAGTAACAATAAATAAATAAATACATTTACTACCTCTCCTTATTATAAAACAACTAGTATAAACACATGCACTCTCAACTATAAAAGTGAATGTCCTGACTATTACAAAATATCTATTATATGAAACTTAATAAACCATGCAAAAGGAAATTCTTCAACAAAAAAGCACTGAATTAAAAAATATTAAACAAACCCACATTAATATTAACTTCCATAATTACATTGCTGATGAACAAATTAGATGAGCTATTAGGAATATTAACATAAATAAAAATGAATACATTATCAAATAACTCTAAACATATCAAGTTACTAAATTGTAATAAAATGTATTCCAACAATAAACTGGAGGATGAAATTCTAAAAAAAAATCATAAACACTAACATATCTCGCACTGATCCAAGTAAAAAAATAAAATTAATTATATATGAAATACAACCAACCTACTTGTCCAAAACAATTTTTCTCTGCCAACTAGCATTTTGCAACAGGCCAACATTGTATATCAATTTAAATGTCCTTTAGGAGATTGTATCTCTGATAAAAATGTCAATAGGCATGTTGGCTTTATCACGACAATGTTAATAAAACAGCTTACATTTCATTTGGCTGAGCATAGTTAAATATCTGAGCATTTAAAGGAACACTCATACCCACACTCACAAATTAAACAAATATTAGTTGAAACTACATCTGTATTACATAAAAACAATAATAAGCAAAAAGTGAAAATCCTTGAAGCCGTTTATATAAGCCCAAAATAAATAAAGACAACTATAAGTATAGCAACAAAGTCCTTAAATGCTTATAAAAAATATATATGGATGAGCAAAAATAGAAAAGTTACTTCCATTATCCTGCAAAAAAAACCCCAAAAGCATGTAATTTGAACTTTGAAATCTAGAATACTGCATAAGCAGTAAAAACAAACAATTGAAATATTTTGAATTTATAGAAACACATATACATACTCACAGCCTAACTTAAGCCCCTAAAGATGGTCTGAGATGAGATTGAAAGTATTTGTGAAAATAAAAACTATTTGAAAGAAAATTTTGGTATTTTTCTTAATCAGTTTTCTAAGGCTACCAAGAAATGAATCTGCAAATTTGAAAGGATCACAATGAATATATATATATATATATATATATATATATATATATATATATATATATATATATATATATATATATATATATATATATATATATATATATATATATATATATATGGATGGACATGTGGCTGAGTGGTTAGAATGTTCACTTTTTGACCATGAGACCCCAGTTTCAATCTCATCTTGGTTGATTTGTCAGAAAGAAGAGCCTTTGGAAAGTGCCTGAAAACTATACCATGAGTTGACCGAGGCCTTGTTCAGATTGTTAATCACCCTAGATAACATGCTCTCTCCCAGAAAGTGTAACTAAGGTCTGCTCAGCATAGTTGCAGTATAAACCACAAGTGGGCTCTGTGGATGTTGAACAAACACAAATGTGCCTGGGCAAGCGTCTGCAATAAGGATTGGCTAGCCACCCTAGCAGATGGAAAATCCTTGAATATGAATGGCCAGCTATTATATATATATATATATATATATATATATATATATATATAATAGCTGGCCATTAGATGGGTATCCTTGAATATGGGTGGCCAGCTATTATATATATATATATATATATATATATATATATGTAAATATATATATATATGTAAATATATATATATATATATATATATATATATATATATAATAGCTGGCCACTCATATTCAAGGATACCCATATGGGTGGCCAGCTATTATATATATATATATATATATATATAATATAATATTGAAATGGATACCCTACCCAACCTTAGCAAAACCTCTCAGAGGATGATGAATCTACTGATAAGAATTAACTCCCTGACCACTTAAAGAATGAAAATAGTATAGCCACTCCCACAATAACAAATTCTGTAAAAATACACGTAAACCGAGAGATAGCTTATTCCTAAAATTTCGCTTGAAGATGAAACGTGACTAAACACCTCAATCCAACTTAATTTTATTAATTATTTGGATGATTTCGGCTCACGTTTTTGAAACATGAGAACTCTTATGTAGCGAAGGAATCATATTTTTAAACAAAAAATATTATTATAATATAAGCTCTACTTCTGTATGGAGCACTGTTTTTTAAAAATAAAAACAAAAATACTAAGGAACCCCGGATTATGCACCCAAAGTGTTCTTTTCTATTTTCTGCATACCTGCACAAGGATATATATATATATGTATATATATATATATATATATATATATATATATATATATATATATATATATATATATATATATATATGTAAATATATATATATATGTAAATATATATATAATAGCTGGCCACTCATATTCAAGGATACCCATCTACTGTTTCATTTTGGAGGTGTTAAAATTTACATATATATATATATATGTAAATTATTTAATCATCACAGAGAACCTTTTCATCCTCCATAAGCATGGCTGATGCTAACCTCTTGGAGAGTAACCCACTGCAACTTCTTGATCTCACATTTTCTACTGAAATGAAATGGAGTGATTATATTAAATCATTTGATAGATCTGCAGCTGTGAAAGTTGGTTCACTGTGTTATGCCAGACAGTTTTTCTCATCAGAATCTATCTTGCACATTTATAAAACTACCATTCATCCATGCATTGAATATTGCTGTCATATCTGGTCTGGTGCTCTTGCTATATATATATATATATATATATATATATATATATATATATATATATATATATATATTTTGAGATTTTCAACAAAATCCAAAGAATCTGTAATGTTACCGGTCCCTACCTGTCATATCAATTTCAGAGACTTTCCCGCTGTCATAATGTGGCTTCTCTCTCTCTGTTCTAAAAATATTTTCATAGCAGTTGTTCTAATTGGTAACCTCAACTGCATAAATTTAAGTGTAGTAGTAGATTAGCTAGTACGTCTCATTTTTTTTATTGTTGAAATGGCTAGATGTAACCATAGGTGTGTAATGATAGAGAAATAAATCAAAATAAAAAATAACAAAAGGATCAAAATTTCACCATCTCTAAAAATAGATGGATAATAAAAATTGTCAGGTAAATAAGCCATAATTCGACCAACTAATCAGAAAGTTTTCACAACCAGAATAATAGGCTGTGAACCAATGAGAAGCAGAGCACACTTTTACAAGAATATCTATAGATGCATATGTAATCAAATAGAAAATTAACCAAAACCACAGTTGATAAGTTAATTTTGTGCATTTTCTGATGCTGCAGTCATTGTAACATACCCAGAGATGAAATACAAGTAGTTGATAACCATAGATGTCTAAACAATATTTGCTACATTGAAGATAAACATACCTTCCTTCACCACATTGTCAGGCAGTGGCTATTACATTTGGATAAAAACAAACATACATACATACATACTTAAATATATTTACTTCCTCCCAGATTCTTTCTCTGTCTCGCTATCTTTTGTATGAGTCAGGAATTTTATCCTTGAACTCTTGAAACATCAAATTTCATCTTATTCTATCTTTATATAATATTGTGTTATATAAATATTTATTTTGTATTTTTCAACATTCTGTGCATTTTCTTTTAATCATTTACACAAGGCTAATATGAACCTAAACCAAATATAGCAATATATGGTAGGAATGGATGTTGTTATAAGAAAAACAATACATTCATAATTAATAATCTCCTAACCACCAATTATTATAGTTAATTTTCTTGCACTTCTCACCCATGGAACTCCCTTTAGATTTCTAGCTTCCCTTCTACATACAATCTTCAAAAGTTTAAATGCAATGTCAATTGCCATTTTCTGTCTTCTTGAAACCTGTTCTTTTATTGTCCTTTCTCTTCACTAAAAATTTTTTCATTCTCTTCCACCCAAACCCTTGTGTCTTAGTGGCATTATCTCCTTGCTTAGTGTGAAATGATTAAAAAATTATTACTTCACCTAAATGATGCCCCCAAAAAACTCTGCCAGGGATGGATCCCACACTCTACATCTGTCAGTGGATACAGCCTTTCTTAAATGTGACACAGAACTCTAAAAGCACATCAGATTAGCAAAAGAGTCACCCAGAAACTAAGCAGAGTATGAAGGCATAAGAAAATGCCATAAGAAACAAAGTAAAGAGTGCTGACTGCTAAGTAGTATCTAATTTCCTCCATGGCAGTGACTACTGAACAATCTCCTCAGAGATAAAGAAGAGACTTGTAGTGACAGAGATCTGTTTCTACCAACAAATACTAAGAATAACATGGATAGAATATGTGAATAATAAGGAAGTCTTTCAAAAAATAGGAGCCACAAGCAAACTTATACTTACAATCAGAAAGAGACAGAAATGTAGTTCTACTATTAAATGCAAAGAATAACATGGACTGAATATGTGAGCAATTAAGAAGTTTGAAGAAAAATAGGAGCCCAAAATAAACTTCTACTTACAAACAGAAGGAGAGTGATGTGGTTATTCATTTGAATACAGAGAATAACATGGAATGAACATGTGAGTAATAAGGAAGTCTTAAGGAAAACAGGAACTACAAGGAAAGTTATACTTACAATCAGAAAGAGACAGTGATACAGTTCTGTTGTTGAATGCAGAGAATAACATGGAATGAATATGTGAGTAATAAGGAAGTCTTAAGGAAAATAAGAACCAAAAATAAACTCCTACTTACAATCAGAAAGAAACCTTTGAATTTTCTGGAACTCATGATGAAGAAAGTGAGCCTAGAGAATTTAACACTCACAGGACTGAAGGCAAAAGATGTGGGAGAAAACAACGAGTAAGCCTCCTAAAGATTTTGTGTGACTAAATGATAGAATAGAGACAAACAGAGATGGTAAATGATCAAAAGTTACTTAGAGCAACTAAAGACAGGAAATAGTCTAGACTCTTGATCAGCCACGCCCTGAAAGGACACGGCACATCAAAGAAAAATGTCCTTGGAGGTAAAAAGAAAGGTCACAGAACTCACCATAGGTTACTGTATATGTTGTTTAGGCATTAAAAAGAATTACACATTTTATTACCATAAAAAAGAATGACACTTACATCACTTAATGTGAGGACCACAGGACTGTGGCAGATTTACTTAATTTGTCACCTTAACCTTAAAAACTAAAATCAACTCTAGCTTTTAACACTAACCCTAACTCTACCCAAACCTTAACCATACAAACACAGACAGTTGAATTTTAACATAATGCCATGATATTGTGAAGTTGTTAATAGATATGTGCTTTATGAATAGCTTATAAACAACAAACATGTCTTTTAACTTGATTTGTTTGAATTAGACTTTTACTTTTGCAAACATGTAGTGACAGTTATCTTGTCTGAATTTCTGGGATGAGGACTTACAATTATTGTTATTATTTATACTTCAGACTATTGTCCTCATCTTTGTTGTTGATATCATGGTATTGTCAGTAAATGAATTAGTCATCAATACTAAAGTATGTTTCTCTTTGAATTTCTGGGATGAGGACTTATAATTATTTATACTATTTATATTCAGACTATTGTCCTCATCTTTGTTGTTGTTATCACAAAGTGTCAGCCATTGTGCCCTCCGTCCTTTCTCAGGTATATCAACCTGGGTAATTGGAATTCTGAACTGACCTCTTTATTTAATCTATGGGGATAGACTGTTCTCATTCCACTGCTCATATCTAGGGATATTGTCCAGTTCTTATTTTATTTAGTAAGTACTGTTCAGTTATTGCTTGACCATTTCCACTAAGTGCAAGTACTCACTGCTTGACCCAGGGATTGAACTCACAAACACTATGTCAGCACATTCACAAACCAATGCTTTTATCGATAAGACCATTTTCCTGTAGGACAACTTACTGTCAGTCAGTTATGTGCTATGCGTGATACATGCTTAGGCAATCATGTATCTTTCGATACATGATCGCCAAGGCAGATTTTTTTTCCCACTATAGGTTGCCATTTCTTTTTGCGGTAGACCAGTTGCCATCCAAGGCTATAGAACCTGGTCTGTCCTGCTATTTAACCATAGCTGGGTGGAGAAGAAGAGGATTCTTACCTTTCTCAAGACTATTAGCACATAAGTGAATGTAATAGATTCGACTAGAATTCAAACCGGGTTTTCTGATTCCTTAATCCAAGCTGCTATCCATTACTCTACCATGCCTCCTTTAAAGTAGTAAACTTAAATCTAATTTGGCTGATGATTAGGTTGTAACTACTGGTGTGCATATTCTGATTGCTGCTGCTGTGGCTAAAGACTTTCTGTCATTTGTCTTTCAATCCCAGGGTTGGGCAGCGTGTACTTGCAATCACTGGAAATGGACAAGTAATAACTAAATAATTCTAAATAAAATAAAGAAAAAATAAAAAAAAAATAAAAAAAAGAACTGGACAATATCTCTAGACATGAGCAGTGGAACGAGAACAGTCTACTCCAATAGATTAAATAAACAGATTGCTTTAAGTAACAGAAACTAACAGTAAGTAGCAACAAAACACAGAAGTGATTTTTGTTCAAGGGGACCAATTGATTGATTACATGTAACTAAATAAAACAAGAAACAGACAATACTAGCAGCATGGCCGGGCATTGCCCATGCTTGATTCAAAAATCGTATAACTCCTACAGCAATCACTATCACTTGACTTAAAATATTTTTGCCCTTCCTTGCCTTTAAAGGAGTGCCTTTTGCCATGCTGATGTTGCTACATGCCTTACTTCTTGCCTATCTCACACAGCTAATTTTTTCGAAGCTCTATACTAAACATTAAATCTGTTACGAAAAAAGAACTAAACAAAATGAACACAAAACGATCAGCTTTAAAAAAGGACTTGTAACTGGAAAAACCGAATGAAAAAAGAATGTTAACAACAAATACTTTTTCACACCCAACCCAGTTCTGCGGAATCAGAATCAACATTGAGTTTAAGCAAGCGAATGAGCCAATTGGAGTAAAGTGCCATGCAGATTTAAATTTTTCCCACTTGTGATGAATGCAGCTATCGATTATTTTTGCATGCTAGTTAACATTAGTGTCAGTCAGCTGTTGGCTCTCATGCTGGCCAATAGAATCTTCCTGCCTATTCATGGCAGCCAGCTATAGGCTCTCACTCTGACCAGTAGAAAATGGTCGCAAACTACATGAAAACTGCCGTAGAAGCATGAAAAAATCGATTATTTCCACTATCGATAGGAGTTGGGAAATGCAATGTCAGTCTTGGCCTTTCCGCTAACTTGGAACATGTGCATGTAAATTTTAGTGCAAATCCATCGAAAATTGTGGCTGTGCATTCGTTACACACATACACATACATCCTGCCTTTTATAGATAGAGATGTTCTTAGACATGAGCAGTGAAATGCAAACAATCTACCCTGTAGATTAAATAAAGGTTTCAGTTCAGAATTTCCAGGCAGGTTACCCAGACTGATATACATCTGAAGAAGGCTGCAGAGCACAGCTGAAATGTTGTGGTAGCAACAAAGATGAGGACAATAGTCTGAATATAAATAGTGTTTAATATGATAAGTCATCATCCTAGAAATTCAATGAGAAACATACTTTAGTATTGATTACTATTTCATTTAGTGACATCATCATAGTATCAACAACAAAGATGAGGACAATAGTCTAAAGTATAAATAATGATAAGTCCTCATCCCAGAAATTTAGACAAAAAATGAAAATTAATATTGTTGAGAAAACTAATTTTTGCTGGGGGACATTCATCTTGCAAATGGGTAGGGTAGCAACAGATTGCTTTAACCTTCTTCAGGGGGTTGGAATGTCAAACTGAACCCCTTATTTCGCTCACTGAGTAGACTGTTCTAGTTCCACGTGCCATGTCTAATGAATGTCAGTTATTAGTTATCTCTTGTTAATTCCCCTCTCCAAGTTCTCCACTGCTTTAACCGAGTTACAAAGATGAGGACAATAGTCCGAATAATGTAAATAGCGTACATAATACCTCATCTCAGAAATATAGACAGATACAGATTGCTTTAAATAACAAAACACAGCACTGATTATTGTTAGAAAGAACCAATTGATTGATTAATTTTTTTTTTATGGCTTATCAACCATTTGTGGTTTTATCAATAAACTCATATTTTGGATTGTAAGAACAATTTTTTCATTTTTTATTTTTTTTTTTTTTTGCAAAGTGAATATTGCATTAACAACCTTTGGTGAATGACAAAGATTTTTCCAAATAAAAATCCTACTATTTAACCCATAGTTGAGGGAGGAGATTTTTTTATCAATTTAAGAGGGTCGATGTTCATAATATTGAAACAGTATAAAACGGGTTCCTCAAGACTGACTTTTTCCTTTCGTTTCTTTTACAAAAGGATTTATGCATACACTTTTAATTGAAGAACAAAAATTTACATGCATTAATAAAACTATATATTCACTTATTCTTTATTTAAGATAAATAATTATTATTCCCCAATGCTGAAAAAATAACTGACCTAAAATTTTGTTGAAGGTCTAAAGCAGGGGTTCTCAACAAGTGGGTAATTCCCCTCCAGGGGGTAATTTCAGGGTTTCAGTGTGTGTGTGGGGGGATCTTTTACTTTTTCTTGTCTTTTATTTACAGAAGTTTATTTATTTGAACTTTTTGTTTATTGAAGTATGCTTCATTTTATTTAATAATTAGTTATGAATTAAAATAACTTATTGTACATGTATTCAAGTTTCAATGTTTTTATTTGTTATTAAATTTGTAAAACTCCTCTATAAAAAATAATCCATATATATGTATATATACTAATATTGAAAAGAATGAAGTTTTTCTATAATATATACATATTATTTGGAATGTATCTGTTGAGTTGCACAATCTTGGAAAAGGGGTATGACATTTTGACATATGGTGAAAAGGGTGCATTGGGCAAAAAAAAAAAAAACACTGGTCTAATGAATGCTAATCTACAAATGAATAACTAATGAATGCTAATCTACAAATGAATAACTATTGACTGCTAATCTACAAATGAATATCTAATGAATGCTAATCTACAAATGAATATCTAATGAATGCTAATCTACAAATGAATATCTAATGAATGCTAATCTACAAATGAATAACTAATGAATGCTAATCTACAAATGAATAACTATTGACTGCTAATCTACAAATGAATATCTAATGAATGCTAATCTACAAATGAATATCTAATGAATGCTAATCTACAAATGAATATCTAATGAATGCTAATCTACAAATGAATAACTAATGAATGCTAATCTACAAATGAATAACTATTGACTGCTAATCTACAAATGAATATCTAATGAATGCTAATCTACAAATGAATATCTAATGAATGCTAATCTACAAATGAATAACTAATGAATGCTAATCTACAAATGAATAACTATTGACTGCTAATCTACAGAGAAATATCTAATGAATGCTAATCTACAAATGAATATCTAATGAATGCTAATCTAAAAATGAAGGTCTAATGGATACTAATCTACAAAAAATTATTCCCTAAGCAATTTTCCCGTTTTTTAAGAGTGGACCAGTCTATTTAAGTAGTTCCAAAATATTACTTGTGGTTAAAACTGACATAAGAAAAAAAAATGAAATTACCATAAAATGGTAATATTGAAAAGCAAGACTTGCAGCATATCATGTTGAAACACCGATTCCCACACAATTGCTGAAGTTAAGCAATGTTGAGCCTGGTCAAGACCCAGATAGGTGACTGCTTGGGCATACCAGGTGCTGTAAATTTAGATGTGTGGGTGGTGTAATAGATAATGACTTGGAATTGCTAATTGGAGAGTCAAATTCCAATTCCTGTTGGGTTTGTTATATTCACTTAAGTGCGAATACCTTTTGGAAAGGTGTAAATCCACCTCCTTTCTCCCCTGCTGTGTTAATTATCTTCATCTCTAAAAAAAATTCTTAAAATGTAATAATATTTTCTGACTTTAACCTGCAAAGGGTTGATAAGCCATAGAAAACAAATCAATCAATGAAATACTGATTAGAAACACAGGTAAGTCTTAGATTTATTCACATTCTCTGGAATATAAATGTATAGAAACTACATTGAGGGATCAGTTTATATATTGATTGTAATATAGAATTAAATCCCCATTTTATATCCCCATTTTATATCCACATCATAATTCCTTGTTGTTTATCAAATTCTGATTAGGTATGAATCCACTGCTTCTCCCCACAACTATAGATTAATTTAGTAAGACTTGTAACTCTAAACCATTACTAACTCAAAAAAATTCTTACAATCTAAAAATATTTTCTGACATTCATCATTATCATCATCCTTCGACCTCCCTATAGTTGGTCAGAACTACAGTTCTTTTGGTAATTGATATAAAATGTGGGACACCAACCCTACATCCTGGTGTTTTTATTGAGACAACATCTCTAGAAAGACTGCCACCCAAGGTTAAAGATTTCTTTCAAACCATGAAGTGAATTATCCCATGCCAGACACCAACTTGGAATTTGAATTTCCGTGGACTGTCTTAGAGACTCCAGTTCCAGATTTGTCCCCATGATTGGTTATAGCCACAAGTTAGTGGAGGTTTAAAATCAGAGTTTTCTTTCTCTTAGATGAACTACCCTCCAGGACTGATGTATTTCATCTACTCAAAGTGTATAGATGCACACATAAACACACATATATATATATATTTAACACTGTATATCAGAGTAAACAGTTCACCATGTTTTATGATATATATTTTGAAAATGATAATAGAAATAAATAAATAAAGGAAAGTTGGCTCCCTGTGCCATGCCAGGAAATTTTTCTCCCCGGAATCGATCCTTCAAATCTTCAAATCAACCATTCGCTCTTGCATGGAGTATTGCTGCCATATATGGCCCAGAGCCCCTTCTGTTTGCCTTGGGGTTCTTGATAAGATCCAGAGATGGATATGCAATGTAATTGACCGTGATCTGGCATCCATCTCGTCTGCAATCACTCTCTCACAGACGTGCTGTCATCTCTCTCTGTCTTTTTTACAAATACTTTCATGGTAACTGCTCCGATGAGCTGCTTTCGCTGGTTCCCAGGCTTCATGAATTCAAGTGCCCTATGAGGCTGGCATCCCGCTCTCACACTTTCACTGTAGAAACTTTTAAATGTAGCCTTCTCTTCTACTCCAATAGCTTCATATCAGCACCTCTCGCTTGTGGAACTCCCTTCCCTATTCCTGTTTCCCTGATAGCTATAATCTCCAACTGTTCAAAAGTAATGTCAATCGACATCTCCAGTTGCCTTGATTTATTATCCACTATCCTTCTCCTCATCCTTTCCTCTATCATTCCTATCTGCTCTCACTCCAAATCCTCTATAACCCCTTGTGTGCTAGAGGCTTCCCACATTATTGCTAAGGGTGAAATGCTTAAAGAAAAAAAAAAAAAAAGGGATAAAAGTATGAAACTATTATCAAATATATGAGAACATTTTATTATTATTTTTGTTAAAATATTTGATAGATAAATAATAAAACAAATTAACTAGTAGTAAACAAAATTTCTGGCTTTAATAAACGTGCAAATGTTTGATAAACATAGAAAACAACTCAATCATTCAAAAAGCAAGTAAATTAACAAAAAGAAAAAAAATGCTGTTAATTTACTTATTTATCGATATTACTATTTTACGGTAATGTATTATTTTTTTTTTGCTATTGTTTTCTGTCTTAAGATGTCCGGTTTAATCACAGTCATTAAATTCTGTATCCATTTTAAAGTATTTTAAAAATTATTGCTTAAGTAGCAGTTTAGGTCAGCAGCAAACTTGACAATCTTGAACCTTTGTGACTGCAAAAAAAATAAAGTGTCAAAATAGTGTTTTTCCCTTGACAATGCTATTATTTTAACTGCCGTCATTCTTTGGCAGTGTTTATTGTTTTAAAAAGCCATGATTAGAATTTTAATAAAAGCTAATTCATTGACTGAGTACTGTTTTTGGTTGAAATTTATAAAATCTTTCTCTTAAAACACTTTTTAGAAAAAGATGTTTCTCAAGTGTTATATTCCGTGCTAATAGGAATATATACTTGACAAACATGGGGGATTATATAAGTAAAGGTTTATCGTAAAAACCAGTACAATAAAAATAAAGGTAACAGTTATGCACAAGGTCGTTGCAAGTCAATCCAATAGTGAATGCTACAATTGGAAGGTTGGTAGTTCTCGCGTAAGTCTGAGTTGTACTCAACAGATCTCAGCTAGTATATTTAGCTACCCACCCCACGAGGGTTGCATGTGGCACAAGGCCGGTTTAACGTGGGTTCTCTGAGCCCATAGGCTCGGCCAAAAATATTCCCTTTCAAGCCTGTATAAATGGGTTATGGGGCAGTCTACCTCCCCGAACGAGACTCTGCCCTTCAGCGGAGCCTTGTTCAGGTTCCTCTCTGCCCGAAGACATAGAGTTCGACTGTTTAGCTGGAACAGGTCGCAGCTAGACTCTGTAGTCCGTTGACTTACAGATACTTATAGGTAGTTACTACCTATAGTGTAGTCACTCATGGGGGTGACAGGTTATTCCATTACATCATCAAGTCCAGGAACAGTTATCGCTCTTTCCAGTATTGATGGGGGCTTACTTCTAAATCTTCTATTTGAAATGGTGTGGAATGTTAACATTTTGATTATGCCATTATTTTTTCTTTGAGTTACATTGCTATCCAATTTACCCGTTGCCAGTGTGGGTAGACCTCGTGTGATGTAATTTGTTAATTAGTAAATTTCTTTGTTTGTGATACTATAATGCCAGTCCACAATGCAGGATGATCAAAAACCATCAGGCTTTACTCGCTCAAAATTCTTTCACCATTGATCTTAGGAAGTGGTTGTAAACTCCCCCCCTACTTGAAGTTGAATTCCTATATATGATCCATCGCTAAAGATGCACATAAAATTATCAGCTCCCTGTACCACTCTAGTAAGTATCTGACTCCTCATACTATCCTCTACCTTTATAAGAACCAGATTAATGGAGTATAGCTGCCATATTTGGGTAGGAGCTGCCCAGACCTCACTTTCCAGTCTTGATAGAGTTCAAAGCATCTTTGAGTCCTTGTTGGAGAAGAGGTATTTTACACCCTCCAATCTCTCTGTCACAGAGGGGATGTGTTGAGTCTGTCACTGCTCTATTGCTACTACTATGGAAACTGCTTGGACAACTACACCTCTTGCTTCCACCAAGTCTGACTTTCATGGCTAGGATCCACTATGCCACTTACATAGTAGCAAATAACCCTCATTCCCTCCGTATTTCATTGGTGAGAATTAAGTTCCACTGGAACAGCTTCTTCCTGCGAACCACTGCCCTATAGAAAAGACTCCTAAGAAGATGTTATCCTGATCGCTACATTCTTAACCTGTTCAAGTCTAGAGTAAACCCTTATCTTCCCCTCCTATCCATATAAACTACCCCTTAACATAAACCTCTACCTTGAGTGCCCCCGGGCCTTGTAGAGTCAGTCAGTTATGTGCCATGCATGATACACGCTTAGGTGATCATGTATCTTTCAATACATGACTTGATGAGGAAGATTTTTTTCTCGCAGTAGGTTGCCATTTCTTTCTGTGGTAGACCAGTTGCCATCCAAGGCTATAGAACTCGGTCTGTCCTGCTATTTACCTATAGATGGAGGGGGGGGGGAGAAGTGGATTCATACCTTTCCCAAGCATATTAGCATGTAAGTGTATGTAATGTATTTGATTGGCATTCAAACTCGGCTCTCCGATTCCTCAATCCGAATCACTATCCATTACTCCACAGTACCTCTCTTGTAGAGGGTGAACCTTATTGTAAATAAAAAAAAAATTACAGCTTATAGTTTATATATTTCTGAATGAGTTTGGTGACATGCATGGCATCCATATGAAAGTCTCAATCTGAGATTTGAGAACATGACTCAAGTTTTGATGTTTTGGTTTTGTAGCAAGGTGAGGTGTTGGGCGAAACTACCTCTGGCACTGCCTATGTTCAATTTCTTCCTGGTGTAATGGTTGCTATATCAAGTTTTGGGAAATGAAATCCATGTCAGTTTAATGATGACTGATAGTTAGGAAAAAGGCGTGTCAAAAGGACGTTTTTTTCTTTTTCCTTGACACTACAATTATTTTAACTATCTTCACTCCTTGGAAATGTTTATTGTTTTAAAAAGTGATGATTAGAATTGAAATAAAAACTAAAAACATATGAAAGTGAATTTATACATTTTCTTTATTCATGAGAATTGACAACAAAAATAATAAATATTATTTAGATCATTTATTTTTTACACTATTTATTATATTGTTTATTGGAATGGTTAGCAAAATATCGGCTAATTGCCTATCGATTCAAACTTTATAAAATGGTAAATAATAAGAATTTCCTTTATAGTCGCTTTTAAAATTTAGTAAATTTTATAAATTTATGAATAAAAAATTGTTTTCATTTTTATTTCTTTATAAATTGGTAAATGATAAATATTGCATTGCATTAATTTTTAATAGAATTCTATTAATTTTTAGAATGTTGTAAATTATATAAAATTATTCTTGTAAGTAAACAATTAATAAATAAATATTTTTATAATATCTTGCTATATAAATTATCAAAAACAAAAAACTATATAAAAAATTAATTTTCATCATATTCTTTTAGGTTTTTTAATTCTAATCATTGCTTTAAAAACATTGCTGAGGAGTGATGGTAGTTACTAAGTAGTGTCAAGAGAG
The DNA here is from genome assembly GCA_963932145.1 of Acanthosepion lycidas. NCBI lineage: Eukaryota > Metazoa > Mollusca > Cephalopoda > Sepiida > Sepiidae > Acanthosepion > Acanthosepion lycidas. The sequence continues at coordinate 44,845,115 of OZ010607.1, read as the reverse complement.
AAACTATCCTTTTGACATTTTTTTTTTTATTTATCTTGTTATTTATTTATTTATTTTTTTGCGGGAACGAAGGTCCAAGATTGGAAATCTTGTTTTCTTTAAATGGGACTTTGAATACCATGCACCAGGCAGGTGTAAAAAGTAAAATAAAATAAAAAATAAAAGTGAGACTCTGGAAATGGAAAATTACCGTATATATTCGCGTATCATGCAACTTTTGAAGACCTAATTTTGAAGTTAATTTTTAAGGGAGACGCATCATACCCGATATATAAAGCTAGTCACTCAGTGAGTGTATGTACTGCTAGTCCTGGTTACGCCGTTGACCAAATCCAGTGTTGGCAAAAAGTACAGCTGTATTTTTTTAAAAAATAAACATAGCACGTTACACGAGTATTTAGTACGGTATTTATTTAAGTTAGAAGTTTTTATTTGCCGAAATGTTAATTTTTTAAAGATTTTATAAAACTTTCAAATGAAGAAAAAAAAAAAGACGTTAAAAAAATTAAATGACGAAAAAAAATTAACCACCGGCTGTTGACGCAGGGTTGTCTCTGAATGGAAAGTAAAACGTTTATTCATTGTTGTCGATAACTTTCTTAGTTCGATAACATTGAAGAGTGAAACAAATAAAAACTTACTTTTTTTTATTTGTAATAAAATACAAAGTTGAAGAATAATACCGCTGTTCGTGTGGGTTGCCTACTATTTAATTTTATTTTGAACTAACTTCTGTCTGCCCTATTTGCTCCTCCTTCTTTCTTTTACGTTCCTATTTTTATTTAATTTACCGTACAAAAAACTCATTCTTTTCTTTCTTATAATATCTTTTTCACTCACAATACCACATTTTTCTCTCAATAAATACTATCCATGAAAATCAAAATATTTTTAGAATAAGAGACATAATTTTTACAATTGTTTTTGATTTCTGGCTAATTCCAAAACGACCAAGTCAGGTGCGTGCGTCTTGCTGTTAGGATTTAAATTTCTCATACATTTAAAAAGTCGTGGGATGTGACCCTTTCGATCAACTGAATTGGAATATAATATAAGTGCTGTGTACAATGACATTGGCTTCTGTTATGTATCATCCAAGCAAATATATATGTGGATATGTCTGGTGGCCAGGCTAGATATTTTTTTCGTATTTTCCACGTCGGCGTCAAAGGTCGGTGCTCGAGTCTAAAGTGAAATGCCCTTTTGAAATCTTTAAAAAAAAAAAGAAGGCATTTTAAAATAAATTACTTTAAAAATGCGTCTTGAAGGGGTTTCAGTCCAAATTTTATCTATTCACTACACAGGTTTCCGAAGGAATACGGATCCTCGCCGCTGAAATTAAGTAGTAAACATTTTTTAAAAGTTGCGTGTGGTGGGGTGGTACTTTTTTGCGACTTTTTAAAAATGATTTATCTCTTGTAAGACAAGTCTGTTTGTTTAAACTGAAACACGTCCTTTAAAACTTGGCATTTTATTTTTAACAGGCCTTGTCTCCCCGCACATACATAAAAAAAAAAACTAAAAGAAAGTTATTCAGTCACAGACTTGCCGTTTGAAAATTGAGTAAAAAAACGAAAACTGAAAAAAAAAATCTTAGCAATAAAAAGTAAAAGATATTCAAAAATTTTCACAGGGTGTGGAGAAATATATGAATTTCTTATTTAAATCAAAATGTTTGCTTTTGATTTAAAATTTGTGTTTGAGACTATCTTCAAAACAAGTCAAGTTTTAAAAAAAATATGATTAATTAGTCACAGTGGGTAATTGAATGACAAAATGAAAAAAAAACTTTAACACGTTTCATCTCTAGAGAAGGAACTCCTTAATGATTTTTATCGATAAAATTAGAAGTAAAAAAAAATGTATATATGTATTCCACGATGGACAATGATTTTTTTTCACCTTAAAAATGTATGAAATACATGCTTGCGTGTCTGTGTGTAATTTTAAAGTTCTCGTTTAAAGACAAGAGCTCTGGTGTTGTTGTTTGTTTAGTAACGAACATCACCATCACACTCTCTGCTAGGTAGTTAGGATACCTTGTGCTTAACTTTGAGACAAATCGGCATGTGAATGTTTATAAAAATAAATAATAGCGTAAAAAAACCTTAAGACTAGAAAGAAAAAAAAACCCGTTAAGGATTCCTTATTTAAAAAATCAGGTCATAATTTGAATTTTTTAAGAAGGAACGATGTTTTTAACACTAACAGAGTAAAACACTTATTTTTTTTAGTTTCAATTCATTTACTTTTTATCAAATTTTGATGTTGTCCTAAAACTGTATTAACTTTAAAAAAAAATCCTTTCTCTTCTTCACTGACGATCTGATCTGTTCTTTTTTACTAACATAAAAAAAAACAAACGAAAATTTTTGAAAAATGTAAACAATTACATCAGGATGGCGGGGGAAGTAATCATTTTAAAAAAAGTCATTGTAACTTTTTAAATTAAAATTTAATTTAATTTTTTAAATATCTCTCTTTTGCTGATGGTGATTTTTTTGTATCATTTCTCTTTTTTGTTTAAAAAAGCTTACTGCTTTTACAACAAACATGAGAGCGTTGTAGAGTTCCGTAAATTTGTTGTCATCAATTGAGTATAGGCTTCTGTTTATCAAATAACGACAAATTAAGCAGTTGGAAAAAATATTACTTAAAATATCTAATTTTTTTTTTTACTGTTAATTTTTCCTTATATGTGCGAGATAAAAAAAAAAAAAAAAAAAAAAAAAAAAAAAAAAAAAAAAGCTTTTTTAAAACCGAAAAACGTGACGTTCGAATCTGTGTGGAAGCGAGCTCGTCGGTGCAATTGCAACGTGTTCATTTCTCTTTTAAAACCTGTCTGGTTTGTCATCACTTTTTTGTGTTAGTTATTAAATTGATGAAATTATTAAAATTTCTTCTTTAAAAAAAAAAATAAAAAATAAATAAATAAAAAATAAATCATGCTCAATCACCAAGAAAACAAAACAAAACAAAACAAAAAACTACTTTCAATGATTATTTTTCGAAAAAATATATCAACATCCGCTTTTTTTACACGAATAAAAAAAAAAAAATAAGATTTAAAAATAAAATGCAGATACTTTTTTTTACCATTATTTTTTTTGTCAGGGGGGAATTTTAAATAATTAAGGCCCTTAAGGGCAATTAAAAATTTAATATTTTTTTATTAACACCGAAAATTTTGAAATGTCATGAAAATTGAAATCGAGAAAAATGTAAGATTTTCATGTAACATTTTTACATTAAATCGTTTAAAAAAATAAATAATTCCAAAATTTACACGGTAATTAAAAAAAAAAATCGTAAAAAAAAGCGTTTTTTTTAAAGATGATAACAAGACTTGAATAAAGCACGAGCTAATCAGAAAGTGCGAAGTCAGGAAGATACAACCAATCAGAAGCTGTAGTCACAATCGAAATTATCCAATCAAAAGGCACGGCGGGAGAGGGAATTTGTCCAATCAAAACCACTTAGAAGCTGAGCCGTTGGTATTTAATTCTATTTGAAAACTTCTACCAGTGAAGTTGGTCAGGAGGTAGTTCTTAAGATTGGGAGATAAAGTTTGCATCGAAGGCAAGTATTTGATTATATATTTGCTAAATGTACCATTCGTTTGTGTTATAAATGAATTCTTTTATTTGCTATTATGATATTAAAAAGGTTTAAAACTTTTTTTTTTTTTTCTTTAGTTAGGTTTCCAAAACGATCGTTCTTTAACTCATTTTTTATTTTAAAATGAAATAATGTCGAGTTCTGTAACTTTTTTTTACTCTTTCCTTAACTGGGATGTTCAAGTAATTTTTCTTCACCTTTTTGCCCATTTAAAAGCTGTAAATTCGTTTTAAATTAAAGTGTTAATTAACTTTTTTTTTTTTTTTCTTTTTAAACAGCACAAAATGCCGGAACAAGATCCACAACGTCTCAAATCCTACAAAAACTTCGGCAGAGATCTGTCGGTAAGTGATTATTTTAAAAAAAAATTTTTAATTAGGCTAAAATCGTAATTACCTTTCTAATTGATAAGGGTGTTTTGTTTTTTCCGTAGTCAAAGTAAAACTTTGTAGCCGCTTTCAAAAGTCTTCCTGACGGCCTACAAAAATACTCAGCTGTCACCGTCCAGCCAGTCTGGACTTAAAGAATTCAATGTTTCGAGTTTCGTAACGCTCGTTAACGGTCACAGTGAATAAAGAAATCTATGTGCAAACAAAATCCCCTCCTAGTCTTCTCCCTTTCAATGACTTCAATCCTACTGCCCTTCTTACTATAGTTATTTTATGGTAGCCGGCTGATTGTTTAAATTGTTAATTATCAACGAGAAATTGTCTTAAGAATGGAGACACCTTAAAACTACTTGACATTTGTCAGCTTTTAACAAAGAATAAAAGCTACTATTCTCCCCATCCAGATTCCTTCTGCTACTGCCTTTCCATCATGATGACATGACAAAGCTAGATAGCACATGGCTGGCGCTTTTTTTTTCCGTTCAAAGCTCTTTTTTTTATTAAATCCCTTGCTTTTATTACTTTTAACTTTAAAACGTTAAACAGAAAAACTATTCCTTTTTCGCTTAGTAATTAATCTCTCGGGATTACTTGAATATCTGCGAAATTATTTTTCTTTGTGAATGGATGTCTGAATTATTGACACCCACCGGCGCGCCGACAATTGCATCATTGTTTTAAAATGTCTCGCTTCAGTATTTGAAGGGGAAGGCCTTCCTCCGATCGTCTTGAGTGACTTCCTCATCGAATACTCAAGATAACCTTCACCTAAAAATAAAAATTACCAGAAGCTTTTTTTTTCTTTCTTTCTCTCTCGCTTCCACCTATCTCTAGGCTCATATAAATTTAATTACCAGGTTTTTAATGTGAGACTTATTTAGAATTAACGTTGATTTTTTTTTTTTTTTTTTTTTTTTTTTTTCCCCCCCCCACCTCATTCTTAATTACTGAAACTTTAAATTTAACTCGAATATTGTATATTTATTTATTTACTTTTTTTTTTATTTTTTATTTTATTTTTTGCCTGTACTTAAGTCATGGTTGAAGACTGGCACGTCGTAATGCCTGCGACAAAAGTCTGTGGCATTTAAGCACTTAATTTTCTTTTCTTTAACTGCTACATTCCTTATACCTCATATACTTGAAACTAAAGTTATTTCATCGATGTTTGTTCACTAATCAACCATATTTGGTGTAGTGCCTTGCTTTTGATTTTAAAAAAAAAGTCTAACATTTTATTTTATTAAAAATGTCACTTACGAAGGAAGGTCATTCTTGCCTAGAATACAATACCGTAAAGAGTATTAGTTCACCCGCAACTCCAGAATGATTATTTATGGTAAGTTTGTGCTCAGTACCTTTCACTTACAACCCTTGAAAAATCGGTAGGCTGCAAATATATAAAATATTAAAATTTATTTTGGTGTTCAGAAAATCGATAAGTGAGAGCGCATTCTTTACAAAATAGTATTTGTTAGTTATTGGAATTTATTCCATGTACACCAATCCTATACTTTATAAAGTTTATATATATATATATATATATATATATATATATATAAATTTATTATTTCTCCTCTCTTTCCCCCCCCCAAAAAAAAAATTGCAACGGGTCACTGAGATACTGAAACTTGGAATTTTATAAAAAAAAAAAACATCCACCTACTGTAGTGTAGTGTAAACTGAATTTTAGTTTCAGTAATGAAGAATGTGGAGATCAACGTTACTTCTAATAAATTTAAGTTTTAAAATATACGTCCCCAGTGATTTGCTTCCTTACTCGTACTTTTTTTTTTTTTTTTTTTTTTTTTTTTTCTCTATACAAAACGGCGCAATAAATTGCAGTTTTAAATTTTACATGAAATTTGAGTTTCACTCTAGCAGGGGGGTTCTGGTTTTACGTTGGGCTACGTTGCTTCTGATTTTCTCTGCCTCGGACTATTTTGGCATGTCATTTTAACGTTTTACCTTCTGTTGTAACTCATTACCAGGAAATGAGACGTCGAAGAAATGAAGTCTCTGTGGAACTTCGTAAACAAAGAAAAGATGATCAAACTATGAAGAGGAGAAACATTGGAGACCTGTCAGATGATGCCATCAGTCCTCTGAAAGAGCGCAACCAGGTGAGTACCACGTTATTTATAAAGCTGAAACTTGCTTTACACAAATCAATGTTGACTTTCCTTTTCAAGGGTTAAGTTCTGTGGTTCATGCCAAAGAACTAGTCAAAAAAAATTTTTTTTTTTTTTTTTTTTTTTTTTTTTTTTTTTTTTTTTATCCTCCTGTAGATTGGTACAATGACTGTTTAGCTCTGTTCATTTGTTTCGACAAACTTCCCACTTTAAAATTTTGAACTTTCCTATTTTTCCATCACTCTGTAAGATTCTGTTCTTTTAGCTCCAGAACACCAAACTTGAATTTTATTTTTTAGGGTCCAAGTTCCACTATGACAATTGAAGAAATTGTTGCTGGTGTCTGCTCAAATAGTGTTGAGAGCCAACTTGAGGCCACGCAAGCTGCTAGACGACTTCTTTCTAAGGAGAGAAATCCACCCATTGATGTGATCATCAGGACTGGCATTATTCCAAATTTGGTAGAATTTCTTAAGAGCTCAGATAGGTAATCTTTGTTTCCAAAATATAACATTGTTTAAACTTTGTTCTCGAAGACTTTCTCCTTGTGGATGTTTGTGACCCATGATACTAACATTTGACATGCTAGAAAGGTGGTTCTGCTCTCTAGTGGGTAAGGTACCAAGACTTACTTGTATTACTTCAATTTAATGTGCCTCGGTTTGCTTTTACAACTGTGGAAAAACTTGAGTACCTCTAGCTACATGCGAGTAACAAGGTTTCATGCAAAAGTAAAGAGCATAGCATGATGAAAAGGATGCCAAACTTAAACAATTTTATCCTCTAAATATTGAGAGGAAAGACCAAAGTATTGAAATTTTTCCTTTTTTAGAATTTCCTGAATTATTCCCCCGCCTCCCTATGACATTAATTTGGAAAGTCTTGCAAAAATAATTGTTAACTTTCAGAAACGATTCACAAGTGATAAATTATTTTAATTTTTATTTTATCTCCCTGCCCATACAGCTTAGCTTTTGCTCACAAAGCTCTGCAGTATTAAAGAATTTCATAGCTTAAATGTCCAACCTTGTCCTTAAAAGACTTTATGCTAAGGAACTACCAGCTGATGGCTGGGAGAAATGTACACATTGTGATGCTCATTCCACAGATTAAAACTTTGGATTATCAGAATCACTAACTTCGGTCTCTTAATAGAACTGAACCAATCAACTAAAATAGCAAGCATTAGATCCACAACACTGCTTGGTAACTGAAACTCTTTAACTATTGGCAAGGTGGAAAGAATCTTTGCTGTGATAATATTGTGACTTAAGTTTCAGAATTGTTTTTTCCAACCAAATCTTAATGTATTCTCACTGAGTGTGGAATGTCCCACCCTCTTTAAGTACACTATAAATCCTTAAGAGGGCACTTGTGGTAGTGCTCTCCTTTGAAAGGGTACTTAGATGGTTTAAAATTTTAAACAATGACTGGAATATAGTCTGTAAATATTTAGCTGCACTTACCATGTTTCTAACAAACTGTATGTCGGCTTGAATTGTAAGTCACTTAGTTGTTTGATGCCCCCCTCCCACTTGTGATTAATGCTGCTATAATACAGAACTGCAAGTCTGCTCCGTTCTAACAAGGGGATGCTGGGAAATAAAAGCTTTTATGGTGTAGCGAATTAAAAACCAAGTATTTTTACAAGCTATATAGCTTCAAATCAACTCTATACACTTGCAATGGGATTTTTCTTTGCTTATCAAAAATACTCATGCACACTCTGGCTAACTTTTTCTTCTCTTATGTCTTCTTCAGACCAGAGCTCCAATTTGAAGCTGCCTGGGCCTTGACCAACATTGCTTCCGGTGACAGTGAACAAACAAAATCTGTAGTCAATGCTGGTGCTGTTCCTCATTTCATTAACCTCCTCTCTTCTGGTGACCACCATGTTTGTGAACAGGCAGTGTGGGCTCTTGGCAACATTGCAGGTGAGTTCTTCACAATGGTCATGGGATTGACACTGCAAGTCTTTTGAACTTGCAGTAGAAAATTGTCAAAATCCCTGTCTGCATGTCTGCTCACTTTAAAGGCATAAATTCTGAATGCCATAATCCTTTGTGTATAGATCATTTTTTTTTTTTTTTTTTTTTTTTTTTTTTTTTTTTTATACCAAAAAAAACTTCCTTTTTGGCCACAAAAGGAAAAATTAAAACTGTTTGCTTTTGACTTGTGAACATTACAAAAACATGACTCTTGGGGTATATGACCATTTGAATGGTAGATTTGCTTAAGCTGTCTTCCTAAATTGTCATTTTCGTGTAAATGTACATGCTGAACTTGAAATAATTAAATTTTGGTAAAACCTACCATTTTGTAGAAGTCGCTCTTGAATTGGTGGTGGGGGGGTGTCTTCTCTTATACATACAGGATTATGCTGCATCCTCTCCCTCCCACTTAAACTAAGGGAAGCAACTGTAATTTTTTTTTTTTTTTTTTTTTTTTTCTCTATCTCTCTTGAATTAAATTCTTTCATTGATTCTTTGAAATGAGTAATTTATAAAAAATTACTGGATTTGTCAAATTTAAATATTCTTGGTTTGATCTTTGTCTTCAGGTGATGGGCCAGAGCTTAGAGACTTTGTTACTCAGAATGGCATTGTGGAACCATTGTTGTCTTTGGCCAAGCACGATCTTCCTGTAAGTATAAAAACTGTATATCCCCTCATGGTTGGGATTCTTTGCTTAACCTATGGGGAATCTGAGTTAAATTTATGGAAGTCTTACTTTAGATTCCTAACCTCTTTAAATGAATCCATGTTGATGCAATCATGACTGATCCTCTTTAAATATTTTATATACTAGTGTGTAAACACTTTTTTCTTGTGGGAACACTAAATTTTGGGAATTTTTATTCAAATAAAAGAATCGCCTGTATATAGTGCTTTTATAGTCGTACTTTAGATATGACACAAAGCCAAAAGTATATGGCACCCAGTGAGGATCAATCTCATTTCTTCTAGCAAGACAAGCTTGCTTACCATTACTCCATGCCAACGTGCCCCTGTAGTTGAGTATATGCAATTGCTGGCATTTATCATGATAAAAAAAATTATTACATAAATCCTGAAACGACTGCTATTATGGCATGGGTATTAGCTTCTGTGTGACATGTCTTTTTAGAATGAGGGCAACCATGGCTCTCTGCAAACTCCTGTCCCTCTTTGCATTTAGCTCAAGCCTCCCATTATCGATCACTTCACAAGATCAAGCAATTTGCTTGCTGCCTTCCCCCTCTTGCATGCAATATCCCCTGTGGGTATTCAAAAAATTCAGCTCTGAGTGTTTACAATTTTCATTAAGACGCATGGCTTACTCTGTAGAACTAAACTTTTCTTATTAAATTGTTCTGCATTCACTGCCATACATTGATTATCATGTGGTACTCCTGATTTTCTGAATTTTTGGCATGCTATTCACCTTGCTCTGAAATTTTCTTACCCTTGGGTCATAAGACTTGTAAAGATGTCACTTCCATATTTAAACTTGTATTTATGCTCATTTGGTTAGAGAATCTGTTGTCCTTCCACTGACTTCAGCAGAATTATGGTTTTGTTTAAATCTTATTGGAAAGGGTTTTCTTTATCATAATGTTTAAATCTTGATACAGCTGAGCAATTTTTCTTCTCTTTCAAGGCTGGTTTCCTCAGAAACGTTACCTGGACAATCTCTAATCTGTGCCGAAACAAAAACCCCTCACCTGATTTTGCTACAATCCAAAAGTGCCTTCCCACACTCTCCTGCCTCCTGCGGCATTCAGATCATGAAGTTCTCTCTGACACCCTGTGGGCTTTTTCCTATATAACTGATGGTCCAAATGAGAAAATTCAAGCCGTCATCGATAGCAGTAAGTTGTTTTTGTTTCAGCCTTTCCTCTTATGTCCAATTAAGCACCCTTTTTATAAGTTGTCTAAAATATTGAATATCAATGATAACTTTGCACTACCCCCTCTTTTGCCTCTGTTTCTGTATACATGTGTATCTTGATTTGAGCAGGCTATTAGTTTTTTAATTTTTATAAACTATTAAATTATTTAAATTTTACTTTGCTCTTTACAAACCTTTTTAAAGACTAAGCATCTAATTTTAAAAATTGGTTATCACAGATTCCATCATACATACTATTGTTTAGAGACACACACACACACACACACACGCACACACAGCCAAATGGAACTGAACCTATATGGATTAAATTGATCTGAATGTTGCTCTTAGCCAGGATGCCTGTCTCTTTGTAAACAAAGCCATTATCTCGTCAAATAGTTATTACCTTTTAATCTTTGTCGCATTTTTTGCAGATGTTGTTCCCAAACTTGTGGAATTGCTTCAACACCCCAAGATTTCTGTGATAACCCCAGCTCTGCGAACAGTGGGCAACATTGTCACTGGTGACGATTCTCAAACCCAAGTAATTCTTTTTTTCTCTTAAACTTTCTCTTTTGCTGTCCAATTCCGATAAATTCTTTGATAATCTTGTATTCTGAACTGCACCATAATTCACTTCCACCCCTCAATTTCAGGTTGTAATAGACTCCTCTGCTCTTCCCATCTTTCACAATCTGCTGAAGCATCCCAGACCCAACATACAGAAAGAAGCCTCCTGGACCGTTTCTAACATAACTGCTGGAAACAGTGCTCAGATCCAGAGAGTTATTGATATTGGGCTGCTTCCTCCTATTGTTGATCAACTGGCAAAGGTCAGTATATAAAGGATCCAATAACTTTGTATCTCTTGAACCTTTTTTTTTTTTTTTTTTTTTTTTTTTTTTTTTTTTTTTTTCCTACTTCATTACATGGATTTTAAGTTTCAGTCTTTGTGGCAGGAGTATTGATTTTTACAAATACTCTTCAAGTTAGACATGAAGAAGCAATTGGCTGGGAACTAGTATTGCAATGATGACATGTCTGCTGTTGATTTGGCCAACAAGGTGAAAGCTTCTTGACCAATTGGATCAAAACACTACTGGAAGAACTGAAACAAGGACTGTTCAAAAAAACTCTCTGGCTTATGAGCTTTTCAGCTGACCATTTTAAATACTGCATGAAAATGGATGATAGATGTGATCAGGCTGGTGTTGTTGATCCAGTGTCAGGAAAGTGTAAAAGGCTTTTCCAATGAAATTACAAAAATAGAAATAAAACTGGGTATGTGGGGGAATCTAAATGTACTGTTTGTGTTCCTTATTTCCAATATCTCTCCTTCAAAAAGAATAAGATGAAGGGAATGGCAAGACCAACTTGGTCATGTAGTAAACAAGATTCTATCCTTTAAGTGGCTAAAAAGGAAAAACAGCAGGAAGTTAGAAATGCTTAAATCACTTCAGTTGGGAGTTGTGGTCTAGTTTACATGTCGGGTCACTGAATGGTAGTAAACAGTTTTTGCTCAGTCTGATTTCTGCAATAACTGACAGTCATCACACTTGCCTAATTTTCGTAGCATTCAACAAATATGAATATCCAGATGAAAGACCTCTAGCTGCAAGGTCATCTGACCGCATCAGAAGTTCTTTGAAGTCTCTTCTGTAAATGGTGCAGAACTGTTTTCATAATTTAAACCTATAACCAATTGTTTATATTTTAGTAAAATTAATATCTATTGGCTTGGGAATTTTGTTCATGAAATGTGCATTTAGTTGGCCCTTGCTTTGCTGTAAATTTTTGTAGCCTAAGAGTAGTCATACCAGGCTTGAAGAAAAATGAATAAATGTTCAAGTTCTGCCAGAAGGCAATCTTTTAGTCTTATTCTGTTGGCTAGCAGGTCTTTTCCCTTGAAATGTCCACACACACACACACACACACACACACACACACACACAGGTTCGTTTGCATCTATTGCTTTTGAAGACTTAAGTTCAACATCCACTGCAGGCAAAATGTTTGGGGGGCATCTTGTATTTATCTTTTTAAAAAAAAAAAAAAAAAAAAAAAAAATCTTTAAACTACTGAAAGTTCCAATTCGGATTTTTGTACACAATACATCATGCTAAATTTTATTTTATATAAGGAATACTTTTGCAGTTTTAACTTTCTAGCATTCTTGCTTCCCTTTCCACTGCGTTCTTTATCAAGGCCTCTATTACAATGGAATTCAAGCCCTCTATTGGCTAGGGATTAGTCACCTTCAGTGGCAGGGTGGTTTGTTTTTTTTTTGTTTTTTTTTTTTTTTTTATTATCTGTATAAAGATTTTTACCATGCTTTTTATAACCTTCTACATGCAGGGTGACTTTAAGACCCAGAAGGAAGCTATTTGGGCTGTTACCAATCTAACCTCTGGTGGCACAGTTGAGCAAGTGGCTCATCTCGTTCAGTTGGGTGTGATTCCTCCCCTTTCTAATTTATTGACTATTAAAGATCCTAAAGTTATCCTGGTAATCTTGGATGCCTTCATGAATATCTTGATGGTAAGCAAATTTTCTTTATTGGCTTTAATTCAATATGATGGCATTTATCTTCACCTGCTGACATTTGTCTGACACTGCTTTTTCTTTGACCAGGCTGCTGAGAAAATCAAGCAGCATCATGCTGTCTGTATGATGATTGAGGAATGTGGTGGTATAGACAAAATTGAGGCCCTCCAGTCTCACGAAAATGAGAATGTCTACAAATCTGCCTTGAGTATCATTGAGAAATATTTCTCAGAAGAGGTAAGAACTTTTTTCTGCTTCAGTTTATCACAAAGTAAACTACTAAAGATTCTTACTATTAAGTATTTTGTCATGTACTTGTAAGGGAGGCAACTCCAATTTAAAGTAGATAATTTGAGTGGTTACCTCCCTTAGTCATTCTTCCACTTGAGTTGTGAATTTTACAGGGTTGGTTAGTTGAAAGCTGATGTCTGTTTACATGTGTCGACCACTCCCTTCCCCATCTAGAATAAAGTGTGAATACTGACTTTTAGCTGATTTTGTATTTTTAACAGCATTTACTCGGTGCTTAGTAATTTACTTGACGATTCTTACACAAAATGGATATGAGGAAAGTTGAGTATCAAGTTTTATTTAAAATTTGTGGTCACCAGATTTAGCTACCAGCTTCTTGAGCTACTCTGTAATTGTCAGCTGATTTCACTGGGAACTAATGTGAAATGGAAGACCTAACTTGCATTTTCCCTTCAGGTTCTTCTGAAATGTTAGACCTGCTGTTTTTTAACCAATCCCCACAAGGTCTTGAGTCAGAACTCTGGCTAGCCACTCCTGTATAAATTTTTTTTTTTTTTTTTTGTCATGAAAGTCTGATTTATTGATAGGAAGGATTTGAACCTAGGATATTGATTCTTACTGTTATAAAGAAATAGTGTATAAATATGGCAACTGGAAAGTTGAAATAATAAACGGTACATAACTTAATATATTTTTTTGTCATGGTGCATCAACAGAAAGTAGGTTAGCTCCTACCAAAAATTTTTTTTTTTTTTTTTTTTTTTTTTTTCCCCCAGTAAAGTTAATGTCTCCTTTCATTTCAGGATGATGAAGATACTGATTTGGCTCCAGTTGCAACTGAAGAGGCCTACAATTTCAAAGAAGCAAATGTGCCATATGGTGGATTCAGTTTCTGAAAGCTTTAAGAAAATGGTTTTTGACTGTGGAATTTGAATGATGCATACACTTTTCCTTTTTCTATCTGCATTCACTACACGAAAAACTCCCTTTCTTTACTGTCTTCACAAAATAACCTAAATTCCTGTTATTTGTTTATTCATTTGAGCTGTAATAAAGAAATGTTGTTCTTAGAAACCTTTCTTCTCTCTTTCTTCTGTGACTGAAGATTCTCCACAAAAGGACATAAATATGAATTTTAAAAGCTTCTGCTTTGAAGCCTGAGGGTGACTTTGAGTTTTTAATGTGAACTTTTTTTCCTTCTGCTGTACAAGAATAGATATGGCAGAAAGCATGGGATACCCAGTGAGGATCAAACTGGTCTTGATCTAATATGACGTGTGCACCCCCCCCCCAACCCAAACTCTTTCGTTTTGTAAAAACGAAACTTTTTTTCTATTGGAGCTCATCTTACTTTTTGAGCTAATAATTTCCATTAAGCAAATAATTTTGTTCAGTTTCAAAACTAATTTAAATTGACAGGCATAAAAATCTTCACATTTTCATTTGTGAGTAAGTCTTATCTGGTATAAGTAGGGATCAAACTTGGGCCAAAGTAAGATAAATTAGCTCTTATCAAACTGGTTTCACTTTAAGCCTTCAGAAGACAATAGAATCTCCCCTCCCTCCCCATTTCATTCTTTAACATGTTTCACCATTTGCTTTAGACTGATAGGTGTTTCATTTGTTCTTATGCAAGATGTTCTGTTCACTCCTCATAGGTATTTTGGGTTTCCTCCCTTGTTCTATTTAGAATTTGTTTCCATTTGGGATCATTACATTCGCTAGGGATGGGATATAATAGTGATCCTTGTCAAAGGCCCCAATGAGTGATTGGAATATTACAAACCAGAAAATATGCATATTTCATTGAATACAACAATGGTGCTTTTGATTTAGGTTTTTATACAATTTCTCGTGCAATCTAAAAACTTAGGTTGCATGAGAAGGTGTTTGTGTGTGTGTGTGTGTAGTTTTTTTTTTTTTTTTTTTTTTTTTTTTTTTCTCTCTTCGTATTCAATGAAAGGATTGCTGCATAAAAACTTTATACAGTGTTTGTCAATGATACATTAAGATCTGATTTATTCAGGCTCAATGAATCTTCTACCTATTTACAGAATGGTAGAATAGGTACATTCTAAAATGTATATTTTAATGATTTATGCACATTATCATTTCAACTTTTTTTTTTTCTTAAAGTCTGGGTGGATATTTCTTTTCATCCTGCAAGCCATGTATCAAATTTGTTAAATCTAGTGAGCACACTGGGTTTGAATTAGTAAACTTGTTGGCTAATATTTAATCTCATTTGTGCTAGGTTTATTCATATCTACCATAACATTATAGGGTGGGAATTTGCAACTGATTTGTGGAAGTGCTTTTCCATACAGATCTGCAGGTGAAGTACTGCCATCCATTTCCCTATCCCTCCAAATGCCTCTTGTGGGTGTGCAGGTGGTGTAATGGATAGTCTGAATTCTTCAAATTCTAGTCTGGCATATTCAATTATGTGCAAATAGCCTTTGGAAAGGTATGAAACTTCACCTTGGCAGCTATGGATTTATATAGGGTGTGGAGGGGTGAATGCAATATTTGCAGGAAAACATCCCAAATGTTTCAGTTTTAAATAACCCACAGCATGTTAAGCAATTATCCATAAAGAAATTTCATAAGTTTTAAATCCTTTTGGGATGCAAGGTCATCTTCAAATTTCCTTTGAGAAGAAAGTCCTAAAATGCTATCAATGACTTAAATCTGAAATTTTGACTGTACTTGGTATATCTTCCTGTATAAGATGTTAATGGGTATTGTGCTAAAAATGAATGCTATATAATTTACACTAGCTTTTCCAACGTTTTGTTGGATTTTTGCAACTCTCAGATCCTAGTTAGGGTGAACTTCTAATCATAGGGTCCTTGAATATTGGCAGACTCTTTCCATGATAAAGATCATAATCTAGGTACTTCTACTTTTTCGGCATAAATTTTCGATACCCAAGTTTAAAATGAATTTTTTAAAATGAAAAAAACATGCTTGAAGATTTCATTTTGGCTTTAATTGAAACAATTGCGTCACTGCGATAGCATAAAACAAGACTAACCAAAATTTCGAACGTGTTGAATATTAAATTTCAAAAAATAATTAAATACTTTGGTCTTTCATCTTAATAACAAGCATTTTGATGATAAAACTCTATTTGAAGTTTGGCATTTTTCATTACGCTATGCTGTTTTCCCGCGAAAAAGTGGAGGTATTTATCATAATCTAACTTTCAACATAAGTCGGAATGTACCTGTGCTTATTCTGTGAAAAAAAATGAACTTGTTTTAAGCTGCTTGTATATTTATTACAAGTGATGTCATTGGTTCTCGGTAGATGAGATGAAGAAGCATAAGACCTGTCTATTTCTGAGGTTAGGTATTGTAATTTCGGACTGTTGCCCTAATCTTTGACATATTCACAATGTTTCGGCCTTCTTCAGGTGAGATTGGATAAGTGTTAGTTGGATCCAGTGACTTTTGTGAGTTCACTTCCTGGCTACTGCAGTGGTGGGCAAAAACTTGGAGATTTGAGTTAAAGGGAGATAACTGGGACATCTGGAAAAGATATAAAATAAAGGGTTCAGTTTAAAATTCCAATCACCTGAAGAAGGCTGGGGGTGTACAACAGCTGAAATGCTGAATCTGGCAACAAAGATGAGGACGGCAGTCTGAACAATGCAAATTGTGTAAGTGAATCTGGGGAAGAAAGAAAAACAAACATTACTTCTTGGCTGTAAAATTTATTCTCTGGGTCTGAATAGTGATTTATTAAGCATGTTACATGTAGCGTAAAGCACCCTGTGTAAATTGAATACTGCACAGTTGTAATTGATTTTAGTGAGACTCTCTTTTTAACCATTACACAATGTTAAATTGCCCAATCTGAAATTTTGTAATTGTGCTTTTGCTGTTACTTGAAACTGAAAGCTGAAAAGAGAAATAAAAATGGGTGTGCTTACTTTTTATTTATACTACTTGACTAGCAAAGAAAAAGTTAATATTAAATAATTTTACAGTTGTAATGATGAGGTTTTTTCCATATGAGTAACAGACTTCCTCTTAAGGCATAACGCTTAACAATGTATTTATTTAAAAAAAAAAAAAAACAAAGCAAACATATCTACATATTTGAAATTTCCTATATGTGGAGTAATAGATTTTTAGAATAAACGATTTTTACTCCTGATCCAACTTCAGGAAGGCAATAAAGCCACTAAGATGCAAGGAGTTACTGAGTGTTAAAGAATATAATAATAAAAAAAAACCTTAAGGAGCAGGAACAATAAAAGAACAAGAATTGAAAAGATAATTCATATTGCATTTAAATTTTTAAAGATCAAACTTGACGGGTAAGTAAGAAACCAGAAATGAGAGAAAAACTTAGCATAGAACTTACATCTGGCTATTATATATATATATATATATATATATATATATATATTATTTTAGTTATTAGGACAAAAACATTGAAATTGCTACACAATAGCTTTCATGTCTCGGTACTATACCGTACCTTTTCAGGTGAATGGTTAGTGACTGGTCACTTACTATTTGCCTAAAGAGGTATAATGTAGTACCGAAACATGAGTTATTGTGTAGCGATTTCAATGTTTTTGTTCTAATATCTAAAATAAAATAATAATATATTGCTCTATTTTGTATTAAGCACTTTTTAAAAAAGTAAATGCTACGACCAGCAGAATTTTACTTCATCTGTTCTCTCATTTTGGAATATATATATATTCATTTTTTTTTTATCTGTTATCCTTAGACTCTTTCTGTATGTCATCATTTTTATCTATTAAACATTTGGCATTCACTGCATTACTGTCATTTAAAATTTATAAAGTGTAAAAGGACACAGATTCTGAGAATCCCATGAACTAACTATGAGAAGCTATAAAATTTTAGTCAAAATGGAAACAAAAAGTACACTTATAGTTAACATCAGAAATAGTTGAAATTTCTAGGCTACATATTGAGGAAAGAGGGCTTGCAGAATTTGACACACACTGCACTTTTTATTTTTTTTTTTTTAACTAATGTTCACCTAATACAAGGCCCAAGAGCCACTCAAAATAGAGGTTTACTGTGTAGACTTTTATTAACATAAAAAAGGACAAGTGTTAGGAGGACAGGATTGAAGTAGACTTTAGAAGGAACTGGAAATCCAATCCTAAACAGGAAACAAGAGATAAACCTCTACTCCTGTTCGAAAGACTGAGGAGGAGTGTAAATGGCAAAACAGAGGAACACAAAAATAATGATGTAATAATGTCGTTTTTTGACGTATTTTTTTACGTCAAAAAACGACATTATTACGTCATTATTTTTGCACCAATCTAATAGTAGTAGCAACAGCAACTGCTGCATATCAGTGTTATTGTTACCTCCCTTTAGTATTTTTTTGCTTCATTGTAAAAGTCTGTTTATAAACTAGTAACAAACTTTTGCCAAACAATTTTGGCTAATTTTGAATATTTACTCTGCAGGTAAGCGGTGAAAAAATTTTCTATGTGTAAGTGGGCAATGCATCTGCTGGAAGCCATTTTCATGGGATAATAGAAAAGTATTCATTTAAAAGGAGACCTTTGAATAAACTAGTTACTCTCAACAAAAAGTTTCATTGCAAGCTTTTTTCATCCTCGTGAAATATATATATGTATATATATATATATACATATGTATATATATATATATATATACATATATATATATATATATGTATACGTATATATATATATATGTAGAGTCAATATTACCTCAGGTTGTTGACATTAATGTCCACCACTTTTATATTTACATATCCTCTATCCCGGATATTGAGCACTTTAACCAATAAATATAAAATATCTTGAAACTTTATTTTATCATACACATATATATATATATATATATATATATATATATATATATATATATAATTTAAATAAAAACAGACCACTTCAAGGTTCCATGGAATAAATTATTTCACCACAACCCTTTTAAAGGACTGCGGATCATCAGACTTTACTTCCAAAGGTTGAAACAAAAAATGAAAAGAAATTTACACATTTTTGACAGGCCGTATTAAGCATATGTAAATTAATGAAGTGAGGAAGTGACGGGGGAGAGGGAACTTTATCATATATATATATATACTTTATCATATATATACATTTTATCATAAATATATATATAGATATAATTTATCATATATATATATATATAGATATATATTATCATATATATATATTATCATATATATATATATATTATAATTTATATATATAATTTATCTTATATATTATCATATATATATATTATCATATATATACATAATTTATCATGTATACATATATATATATATATTTATCATATATATTATATATATATATATTATCATATTTATATATATTTTATCATATATATATGTTTATGCATGCACACACGAGCACACACACAAACACACACAGACACACACACACACATATATATATATATATATATATATATATATATATATATACAGACACCCATGTAGGTATGTATTTTCTTTTTCAAGTGTCCCAATGACTGATGCAATATACACATACTAACAAATGTGTCATATTAATGGCTTTTCTGCTGATAAGACGAGGTGGGCAATACCTATTAACATAAATATAAGTATTGAATGCTTATTAAACGTCTAGTGCTTTCTAATATTTCAATCGATCTTTGGAACATTTGACAAAAATGTCTTGATCACTTTTTTATTTGTTTTTAATACAACCGAACAAAAGCAATAATCACAGCTGGAATCTTGGTTCTAAATGGAACAATGAGTGAACCTTCCAAGATAAAGAAAGAACAAATAGATAGGGAGCGTTTATCGATCTAACATCTTTTATTTTCGTTAAAGCTTTATCAGAATGAGTTGGTGAAAAAAGAAATTCCCTCTTCTTCTCTGAAGAAACAAGGTAAACGTTTTTGTTTATTTTATTACTGGATTCAATTCCTCTTATTATATATCCACACACACGCATGTATGCATACATACCTTCTTTGTCAAGGGTTCTAATGTCTGATTCAAATATTATAAAATCATAATCATGTTAAAATACTGAACATTTATACATTAATAATGCATAAAGGAAAACTTCAATACAAACATGTGAGGTACTTTTTTTTATCACATTTACCGTGATAAAGTTCTTTTCATTTTGTCTTTATTTATATTGTCTTTTCAGATATTAAAATATCTTTATTTTACCTTCTGTGTACCTGGTGCATTTACGAAACCTGAAGCACTTCCACCGAGAACCATATTTTTAAATTGCCTTTTTTATAAGCTGCTTGTGATTTCAAGGGAGATTACTCTGTAGTCTACATTATTTTTTGGCGGGCTGGACGGAAAATAACTTTTTCAGCTTCAGTTGAAATTTCTGCTGTAAATGTTTCTGGTCCTAAAAGATTCTCTTTAAGGATGGCTTGGTTTGGTTTTGTTTATTTTGTTTTATGGCATATCAATCTCAACGGGTTATTTGATGCTAACAAGATTTTTATTGCTGGTAGTATTTTCCTTTTCCAAAAATGTATTGGTGCTAATATTTTTTTACAAAAATATATTGCTGGTAATTTTTTTCTTTCAAAAATTTATTGCTGGTGATATTTTTTCTACTCAAAATGTATTGATGGTAATAATATTTTTCCAAAAATATATTGATAGTAATAATTTTTCCCAAAATAATAATTATTTCCAAAATTGTATTGCTGGTATTAAAAGCTATTCTTACACTTTCATAGTGTTTTGACCCCAATTTGGGGGTTAGCTATTTTCCCATAGCTGGGACCCTAACAGGTGCTACAACCCCGGGTCATGGTAGGTGAGGTAGTTCCATGCTCCTCAAAACTTCTTGATCAGAGGTCTTGCTACTGTTTAATGTCATATCCAGGATGCCTCATTGGGGGGGGAGGGGGTCTTACCTCTCTGCAGAGGTATAGTCAGTGTATTCTGAAGCCCCAGTGACAGAGCAGTCTCTTTATTATTGAAAGACTATTTTTTTCCAACTTTTTTTTCGAAAATGTAATGCAATGGTTTACCAGGGGAGAAGAATCTTTTGGCAGATTAAGCAATGTTTATTGGGTCAATATGTCAAATAGGAATCTGTTGATGTTAATATGGTTCGATTTATTCAGGCTCAATGAATCCATTAGACATGAATATTGTTATTCATATTCACAGACAGCGACATCTATCAAAGAGATGAAATTTAAATTTTTATTATTGCATTATTCCAAAATTTTAACACATTAGCAGATAGCTATTAATGTCGACAACTGAGCACAAATAGTTATTAATTAAAACAAAATTGGTAATTAATGTATAATATTATCCATAACTACATATACAAGAATGTCGTTTTTGATAAAAGTTAAAAATAACCATCATACTTATTATAAAACCCAGGTTGTGTGTGTGTGTGTCTGTTCGTTTATATATTGGATCGGATTTCCTACATTTTTCAACCGATTTCAACAAAACTTCAGAGAACTACATAAAATTACCTTGCGGTGGTTCTGACAGCGCCAAAAATTGGAAAAACACAATTGCACAAAATCAATTTGAAAACACGATTCTGTCGCCAGAATGAAAGGGGGACAACTCATATCGAGTTATACTTATTATAAAACCCAGGTTGTTTGTATGTGTGTGTGTGTTCGTTTATATATGGAATCGGATTTCCTACATTTTTCAACTGATTTCAACAAAACTTCACTTTTTTTTTTGCTGGTAGTGTTTCTTATTGTCTTGCACACTTTTTTCTTTATTTTTACATTCAGAATGCTTTAAAAATTCCATTTACAAGACAATTGTTTATAATAAAATTCTATTCAATCGGTAGACTCATAACGATAGAAAACAATGTTTTTGTTTGACCAATTCGTAACCCCCCCACCAAAAAAAAACAAAAAACAAAAAAACAAACTAATTAAGACATGCGTGTCCGTCAACCTTAAGCAATAGTCTTTGTCAGTTTTATTTTTCAGTCTTTATGATGGTCGATACTTGATCTATCTCTTACTGTTACATCCCCGGGCAACGCCGGGCTCTCCTGCTAGTAAATTAAATATATAAAAAATGCGTATATTGTCAAAAATTCCTTTTTCCACAATATAGCTATTTGTGCTGTTATAAAGTTTATTATCTAAACATTAATAATACTGAATAAATTTTTTTGCACATTAAAGTATATTTAATCGCTAATAGCAGTTGCAATCTGTCAATACAAGAATAACTTGGGACAATGAAAACTTAGTTATTTATTCTACCATTCTGTAATAAATTTCTACTTACAAATACATTGGCCCTGACATTTTAATTTATACAGGACCTCCTCATTTCAACTACCTTTAAACGTTCAGAATGGAAAATTTTCATCCCACGTTAAGGTGTGGTTGGAATAAAGATGTCCTGACTGGGTGGGTATATATACATTCTTTTTGTCCCATAAGTCATGTAAGGTATTAAATTTAATTGTATATATCTGGTCAAAGTAAGACATAAGCTCTCTATTTGTTTATTTCCATCTCCATGGGATATTTTTTCCTATTCTTATGGTTAAATAGCCTCTGGCAACATGTGTCTAAAAAGGAAAAGACCTGTAACACTCCCAAAGAAAAAAATGTTACTCAAATTTTTGTTAACACTGTAAAAATGAATTAAAATCTGTTTTTATTTCTTGCTTTTTAAATCATTTCACCCCCAAGCAAGGTAATAAAGCCACTAAGACACAAGGGGTTACTGAGTGTGAAAGAATGTGAAAAGAGAAAAACATTATTAAGGGGCGAGGGCAATAAAAGAAGAGGAATCAAGAAAACAATTGATGTTGCGTTTAAATAGTTGGCTGGAAAGCATGGAACCAAAATAGAGTTCCACAGGCGACAAGTGTGAGAAATGAAACTGTTAGCATAGAACTTATGGTTACATCTAGCCAATACAACTGTAAAAAGAAGAAAAACTGATTCAGATTTTTGTCTTCATTTCTGTGCAGGTGAAACCCATGCAAAGGTGAAAGGTGTGAGACAAATCTAAAAATGGACAAAACAAAGGCCCGAGCAGTCATCTGTCATTCTGCAGTCATCTGTCATTCTGTGAAGAAGTGGGCTGAGGAATTCAAGAGGGGAAGGAAAAGCACAGATGACCCTTGGTCAGGTTATCCAAAAACCTCAACCACTGATGAGCAAGTTAAGGCCATTCACCATATGGTTTTGGATGACAGACATCTTACTGTCCAGCAGATGGCTAAGTCCATAGGCATT
This sequence comes from Acanthosepion lycidas, assembly GCA_963932145.1. Lineage (NCBI taxonomy): Eukaryota > Metazoa > Mollusca > Cephalopoda > Sepiida > Sepiidae > Acanthosepion > Acanthosepion lycidas. Next base: position 44,822,048 of record OZ010607.1, on the reverse strand, counting down.
AGTTCTGGTTCAGTCCATACTGTTTGAACTGAGATCTTGGCGATGAGCAAGTCGTCTGCAAGATGGATCCCAAGAATACTGATACCAGAGCAGAAGCTGAAAAGGTTTGATCTTTCCAGGACACTTCTGACTCATTCCTAAGCCTGAGAATTTCCACTGTTGATTATTAACTCAAGATGAAACCTGGATTCACCACTTTGAACCTGAATCAAAGATTCAAAGCAAACAGTGGAAACACTCTGATTCTCTAGCCTTGAAGAAGTTCAAGCAGGCAGCGACTGTTAGCAAGGTGTTGGCTTCTGTTATTTTTAATTCTGAATGCGTAATCATGATAGACTACCTGAAAAAGGGGAAAAAAACTATTAATGGACAGTAGAATTAAGACAACTGAAAGATGCAATCAAGTTGAAATGCAGAGAGTAGCTGTGCTCTTGCTCCAGGATAACGTGCTCATTCACACTGCTTAGGTTGCAGTAGCTGAATCAACCAACTATGGCTTGAATTGCTACCTCATCCTTCTTACTCACCAGACTTAGCTCCATCTGATTTCTTCTTGTTTCCAAAACTTGAAACCTATGTCTTACTATGTTTTTTTTATAACTACGAATACATAGAATGGAAAAATGAGCATTTGCACATTTTAAATTTCTCATTTAGTATGCAAGAAATGCATAAACACTCTGCCCTTCGACATAGTCTCGTCTGGGATTCTCTGCCCGGAGGCAGAGAATTTGACCAACAGAGCTGAAGACGAATCTCTATCTGCAGATCGATATACAGTATTTACTACTGTATTTATGTGAATGGGACATATCCATTATCGTCCCTAGGTATACTACAACAAAATGAAACTTAATTCTTACTGTAGAAATACTAAAGAAAAAGATAACGGTTAACCCTAGACTTGAAGCGGTCAAGAGTGAAGTGATCGGGAAAATATCCTGCTGGGAGTCTGATACACAAAGCACCAGTTCTCTGTCTGAGTAGAACTTACTTCTTATTAATAGAATACAAAGAAAATGAGGACGATTCATCTTGGTGTAGGTGGCATGGTGAGTCCCAGTTACAAAGGTCAGAGGTGATGAAACCCAGGAATATAGCTCGCCGGATCACTTGCCATGGAAATAGCGATAAAGTAGCGAGATGCTTGCGACTTTTTATCTGTGAAAAATGGGTTGTAGGGAGTAAAATAATTCATCACCCATAAGACCGCGTAGTCGCTTTTGCATTCTCTCAAGACATGAAAGTGAATAAGTGGGCAGCTCCAGCCCAAATATGGCAGACGGACGTTGACTTTTTTTAAACATTTCACTTAGGAAATTATTATTCCAGCCTCCCTCCTTTAATTTAGACTGCGAACCTTCTGCGGAAAAAGCAATTCATTACTGAAAAGCAATTTTAAAAATCCCCTTTTATTCCAACCACTCGTTTATTTGAAACGCAAGTGTAGTTCAAATATTTTTCAATCAATTTAAGCATTCTTTCAATTTTAAAAAATAATGAGAGGACTTTTATAGAACCTTCAAAACATTTTCCCCGAGTTCTTTTCTTGGACAAACTCGTTTGATGGATGGCCCACGCATGAGAAATGTAAGTCTGTCCTTCATAAAGCGTGACAAATCCAATAATACGTCTTAGTTTCACTAAGTCAACTGTCCCAATTACACACTTTTTCAGTATTCAGCTAATTTTTTTTTGGAAGAATCCCATCACTGACATAAAAAATAAATAACAAATTGAGTGGAGATGGGTCAAAGAGTAAAGAAATACATATTTTATTCATACGAATCTATCCTAAAAATGTTGACGGCATTAAATAACCCATTGAGGTTGATATGCCGTAAAACAAAATAAACCTTTACCAATCTAAACCAAAGAATACATATTCAGTTCATATGAATTTACCCTAAAAATGCTGTCGGCATTAAATAACCCATTGAGGTCGATATGCCGTAAAAGAAAATAAACCAAACCAATCTAAACTAAAGAATACATATTCTATTCATACGAATCTATCCTAAAAATGTTGACGGCATTAAATAACCCATTGAGGTTGATATGCCGTAAAAGAAAATAAACCAAACCAATCTAAACTAAAGAATACATATTCTATTCATACGAATCTATCCTAAAAATGTTGACGGCATTAAATAACCCATTGAGGTCGATATGCCGTAAAAGAAAATAAACCAAACCAATCTAAACTAAAGAATACATATTTTATTCATACGAATTTATCCTAAAAGTGTTGTCGGCATTAAATAAACCGTTGAGGTTGATATGCCGTAAAAGAAAATAAACCAAACTAATCTAAAGAATACATATTCTATTTATACGAATCTATCCTAAAAATGTTGTCGGCATTAAATAACTCATTGAGGTTGATATGCCATAAAACAAAATAAACCAAACCAATCTCAACCGAAGAAAACATATTCAGTTCATATGAATCTACCCTAAAAATGTTGTCGACATTAAATAACCCATTCAGGTTGATATGCCGTAAATGAAAATAAACCAAACCAATCTAAACTAAAGAATACATATTCTATTCATACGAATCTATCCTAAAAATGTTGACGGCATTAAATAACCCATTGAGGCTGATATGCCGTAAAACAAAATAAACCAAACCAATCTAAACCAAAGAATACATATTCAGTTCATATGAATCTACCCTAAAAATGTTGTCGACATTAAATAACCCATTCAGGTTGATATGCCGTAAATGAAAATAAACCAAACCAATCTAAACTAAAGAATACATATTCTATTTATACGAATCTATCCTAAAAATGTTGACGGCATTAAATAACCCATTGAGGTTGATATGCCGTAAAACAAAATAAACCAAACCAATCTAAACCAAAGAATACATATTCAGTTCATATGAATCTACCCTAAAAATGTTGTCGACATTAAATAACCCATTGAGGTTGATATGCCGGAAAAGAAAATAAACCAAACCAATCTAAACCAAAGAATGCATATTGTATTCATACGAATCTATCCTAAAAATGTTGTCAGCATTAAATAACCCATTGAGGTTGATATGCCGGAAAACAAAATAAATCAAACCAATCTAAACTAAAGAATGCATATTCTATTCATACGAATCTATCCTAAAAATGTCGGCATTAAATAGATGGGTCAAAGAGTAAAGAAATTTGGAATATAAAAACGGAAAGACAAATTCAGAAAGTCGTTATCTTCAAGTCGAGGGTTAACCCTTATGTTTCTTACATACGCATGAACTGCACTTCTTTCCTTTCGTTATGCTCATAAACGGTGGTGTTGTATGAACGTAAGCATAGGGAGGCACGGTCGAGTAATCGGAGAGCCGAGTTCGAATTCTACTCGAGTTTATTACATTCACTAATGTAACAGAGAGAAGTATACACCGCCCACATGAACGCACACACGCAAATATAACTTTTATTGACTAGAAGTGGAAACGGTGTTTATATATTAAAGTACAATTTGGGTTAAGATGTGTGTTTACCGATGCGAAACACGATATCAGGGTAGGAGGCGATGTTTTAAATCTGGGTCACTAGTAAACAATGGGGATGGGCGAGATACTTGGTTTTGTTTAACAGTATTCGTTTTAATTAAAAGGTTGAATCAATGCTTAGGTATCCCAAAGTATAATTTTGGTGAAGCGAGAAGAACTCGTGATTGAGATAAGGTAAATAATTGGAGAATCGGTTTACATGTCAAGGGATAGTTTTTGGCACTTGTGGTAGCTGCGTGCCGGACCGAGGGTCAATTGTGATCAGCTGACCCTTTTTCTATATTAACTCGAGATTTTGCTAATAAAGGAGAGTCGGGTAAAGAGACTGTAGTCGAGAGAGTCACGAGACTATCGTCGCAGTGAGTCGAGAGATTTACGGGATAATTTTGGAGGAGAGAAAGAAGACTGCCCCCTGTTCTGAGAACTCTGTATGAGACGGGACTATTAGTCATAAACCTACTCCAGGCGATTCAATACGCGTTTATCACACACAAACCCTCTCTCTGTTGGATGCATTTTGTTTTTTTCTTTTTCTTTTCTCATTTATGTTAAATGTTTTTATTCACCCTGAAACCTCTGTTCTGATGTTATCTTCTTATATAAAAAACGTCAATATTCTCCCACCCATTGTTGTCTGGCTTGTTTTATTTTGCCACATTCTAAACTTCCTAGCGCCAACTCTCACAGCCTTGTCCACACCCCCAGTCGACCGTGAACGTATGGACAACACCTTGCTTACTGGATCTAAAAACTAACACAGCGTGGGCAGCGAGCAGGACTTTACCAGTTGACCGGTCGAAATAATCTACGGGTACTCAGGGAGCGTACGGCCAGTTACCTCTAAGTTCGGTTCGGACCGAGTGGACACCTCAACCCAAAGTGGAAGACGCTGGAGGTTGAGGGGCTGGGGGCGATGTGGTAGATTACGTGTTAGTAACTTCGGAAAAGATATGAAACTATCTCTTCTCCTACCAGCTATGGGTAAATAGCAGGAAAGATTGGGTTCTATAGCCTTGAGTGGCAACCGTAATATGCCGTAAAACAAAATAAACCAAACCAATCTAAACCAAAGAATAGATAGTCTATTCATACGAATCTATCCTAAAATGTTTTCGGCATTAAATAACCCATTGAGATTGATATGCCGTAAAAGAAAATAAACCAAACCAATCTAAACCAAAGAATACATATTCTATTCATACGAATCTATCCTAAAAATGTTGTCGGCATTAAATAACCCATTGAGGTTGATATGCCGTAAAAGAAAATAAACCAAACCAATCTAAACCAAAGAATACATAATCTATTCATACGAATCTAACCTAAAAATGTTGTCGACATTAAATAACCCATTGAGATTGATATGCCGTAAAAGAAAATAAACCAAACCAATCTAAACCAAAGAATGCATATTCTATTCATACGAATATATCCTAAAAATGTCGGCATTAAATAGATGGGTCAAAGAGTAAAGAAATTTGGAATATAAAAACGGAAAGACAAATTCAGAAAGTCGTTATCTTCAAGTCGAGGGTTAACCCTTATGTTTCTTACATACGCATGAACTGCACTTCTTTCCTTTCGTTATGCTCATAAACGGTGGTGTTGTATGAACGTAAGCATAGGGAGGCACGGTGGAGTAATCGGAGAGCCGAGTTCGAATTCTACTCGAGTTTATTACATTCACTAATGTAACAGAGAGAAGTATACACCGCCCACATGAACGCACACACGCAAATATAACTTTTATTGACTGGAAGTGGAAACGGTGTTTATATATTAAAGTACAATTTGGGTTAAGATGTGTGTTTACCGATGAGAAATACGATATCAGGGCAGGACGCGATGTTTTAAATCTGGGTCACTAGTAAACAATGGGGATGGGCGAGATACTTGGTTTTGTTTAACAGTATTCGTTTTAATTAAAAGGTTGAATCAATGCTTAGGTATCCCAAAGTATAATTTTGGTGAAGCGAGAAGAACCCGTGATTGAGATAAGGTAAATAATTGGAGAATCGGTTTACATGTCAAGGGATAGTTTTTGGCACTTGTGGTAGCTGCGTGCCGGGCCGAGGGTCAATTGTGATCAGCTGACCCTTTTTCTATATTAACTCGAGATTTTGCTAATAAAGGAGAGTCGGGTAAAGAGACTGTAGTCGAGAGAGTCACGAGACTATCGTCGCAGTGAGTCGAGAGATTTACGGGATAATTTTGGAGGAGAGAAAGAAGACTGCCCCCTGTTCTGAGAACTCTGTATGAGACGGGACTATTAGTCATAAACCTACTCCAGGCGATTCAATACGCGTTTATCACACACAAACCCTCTCTCTGTTGGATGCATTTTTTTTTTCTTTTCTCATTTATGTTAAATGTTTTTATTCACCCTGTAACCTCTGTTCTGATGTTATCTTCTTATATAAAAAACGTCAATATCCCCCACCCATTGTTGTCTGGCTTCTGCAGATATTATTTCTTGTTTTATTTTGCCAAATTCTAAACTTCCTAGCGCCAACTCTCATAGCCGTGTCCACACCCCCAGTCGACCGTGAACGTATGGACAACGCCCTGCTTAGTGGATCTAAAAACTAACACAGCGTGGGCAGCGAACAGGACTTGACCAGTTGACCGGTCGAAATAATCTACGGGTACTCAGGGAGCGTACGGCCAGTTACCTCTAAGTTCGGTTCAGACCGAGTGGACACCTCAACCCAAAGTGGAAGACGCTGGAGGTTGAGGGGCTGGGGGCGATGTGGTAGATTACGTGTTAGTAACTTCGGAAAAGATATGAAACTATCTCTTCTCCTACCAGCTATGGGTTAATAGCAGGAAAGATTGGGTTCTATAGTCTTGAGTGGCAACCGTAATATGCCGTAAAACAAGATAAACCAAACCAATCTAAACCAAAGAATAGATAGTCTATTCATACGAATCTATCCTAAAAATGTTGTCGGCATTAAATAACCCATTGAGGTTGATATGCCGTAAAAGAAAATAAACCAAACCAATCTAAACCAAAGAATACATAATCTATTCATACGAATCTAACCTAAAAATGTTGTCGACATTAAATAACCCATTGAGATTGATATGCCGTAAAACAAAATAAACCAAACCAATCTAAACCAAAGAATACATATTCTATTCATACGAATCTATCCTAAAAATGTTGTCGGCATTAAATAACCCATTGAGGTTGATATGCTGTAAAACAAAATAAACCAAACCAATCTAAACCAAAGAATAGATATTCTATTCATACGAATATATCCTAAAAATGTTGTCGGCATTAAATAACACATTGAGGTTGATATACCGTAAAAGAAAATAAACCAAATCAAACCATCTATGGTAAATAGTTGGAAAGTCTGGGCTCTGAAGCCATGGTTAGCAACCAGTAGAAGAAAAACTCTGACTTCAAATCCGGAACCGAAGTCCCTAATAGAGTCCGATGTTATGTTCAATTTCGTTCTGGCAATTCCTGCAGCGACGCTGGTGCCTCTGCCTTTCTCTTTGACAACATCGACAGCATAGAGAGGGGAGATCTCATAAAAGAAAAAAACAATCCAGGCCTACGCCACTCGAGCGCAGATCCATGGTCTTTCAAGGCCGATGGATGCCAATATACAACACTACACAGTCTATCTTGTATCGAGTGAACATTCGTTAAAATCCTCAAAAGTAAATAATTTTTAAAAATAAAATAAAACCAAGCCATGTCTTCAAAATATTATATTTATTGTTATGGAGATTTAATAAAGTATTCAGATCACGGTGCCGGGTGTTATTGCAAAGCAATGAACACAGCAACCTTTATGTTTTATAATCATTTAAGAAAACAAGGGAATGAAAAGTGTGGGAACCAAAACCACAAATAAAAGAATAAATAAAAAATAATAATAATAATCTGCAGGTGGAAAATATAGAAAATCAAGAACTCTTTCAAATTACACTTGCAGCTGCACTCCTTGCCACATAGATGCATCTTGAAAATGTTGCACTTGTTTAAAGATGTCATCTTTCATCAAAAAATCTCGGGAACAGTTTTTTCTTGAAATTGCTTGACAGTGAGAATGGGAAACTAGGAACTTATTGTTTCTCATTGCAAGCTTCGTCAGGTTTTTTCCAACATAGAATCATCATTTTCAATTCGATTCACAAAATTAAGGACAACGTCTGACTCATGTTTTTCCCCCAATCTTAAAAGCTATGCAAACGACACAGTGTTGATAGCAGACACAAAGGAAACTACAAGAACTCCTATAGACAGCAGTTAAGGAAATCGAGAAGAAAGAACTAACCATCAACTGCAAGAAGACAGAATACATGGTTGTCAGCAAAAAAGGAAATTAATTAATTCGAGTAATTAAGGACTGATCGTGTGAGCAATGATGAGGTTGCAAACAAGGGGGAGGCTTATACTTAATATCAGGAAGAGGCAGCTGAAGTTTCTGGGAGACATAATGAGAAAGGAGAGCCTAGAGAATCTGATACTCACGGGTCGAATAGAGGGAAAGAGAGACAAGAGAAAACAACACGTGACATACCGGGCAAGTGGATGACAGAACGTGGTCTGGGGGAGGAAACGGAGGGAAGGAATTTGTTGAGAGCTGCAAGGGATAGAGGGAGAGCTATGATCGCCTACGTCCTGGAAGGATATGGCACATAAAAAGAAAAGAATTATTTCTAGTATATATCTTATCACCAGAATAATTCAACCTATACAGTGAGGCAATTCTGAGAGAATTATAAGTTCAACCAGGATTCAGAATTGGCGGCCACAATCTTAACAACATGAAGATGACACAGTGTTGATAACAGCATCACAAGAAAGAAAACTACAAGATTTTATACAGAACGCAGTAAGGGAAAGCAAGAAGACATAATATATGGTTGTCAACAAAAGGGACAGCATAACATACAAATTACAAATTGGTGACGTCAAAATTAAACAAGTACAGCAATTTAAACAAATTATCTGGGAAGTGTTTAACAGAGGACGGAAAGCGTGACACTGAGATCGTTGGCGCATTGGAATAGCGAAAGATGCCTTCCAAAATCTAAGCAAAGTATTAAGAAACAGAAATATTTCGTTAGAAACAAAAAAAGAGTACTGAACTGTTATGCAACATCACTTCTCCTATTAACAGGGAATGCTGGACAATTTCCTCAAAGATGGAGAAGAGACTTGAAGCAACAGAAGTATACCATTTTAATTTTTTTTTTATATCCACACAGTTGCCATATAGGGCTTAACTTGTTTCAAAAAGAAAAGTGTACTGAGAAATTATGTAATATCGATCCTCCTATATGGTAGTGAATAGTGAACAATCTTCTCAAAGATGCAGAAGAGACTTGAAGTAAAAGAAAATTTCTACAGAAGGATATTGAGAATACCATGGACTGAACATGTGAGCAACGAAGAAGTTTTAGAGAAAATGGAAACAAAAGGATATCTATACTTAACATCAGGAAGAGACAATTGAAATTTCTAGAGCATATAATGAGGAAAGAGGTCTATGAAAATTTGACACCTACAACTGATTGAAGGCAAGAGGGACAAACAACACATAACCTAGCTAGCGAGCTTGAGTAAATGGATGTCGGAACAAAGTTTAGGAGAGATAGCAAAACGACAATGTTTATTAAAAGCCGCAAAGGACAGGAACTCGTGGAGAGCCATGATCGCCAACATCCTGACAGTATTCGAAGGAGACAGAATATTTAAAGTAATTGTTTATCTTATCAACATAAACGTAAAAAAATACTTTAGATAAAAATAAGCAAATAGCTACAACAAACATTGACAACTTTTTTTTTTATTTAGACGATCTTTATTTTATAAAAACAATTTTCAAGCAGTTTAAATAATCTTATTTCTTTAAATGTAGAACTTCTGTAGCAAATTTTAAAAGTTTAGAGAATGAACCCGCTTATGAATACTAGGTGCTGTGAGCTTAGATGTGCGGCTGGTGTAAGGCATAACGGCTCGGAATTTGAACTCGGAGAGCCGTGTTCCAATTGCTGTTGGGTTCGTTATATTCATTTACGGGCAAATACCTTCGGGATATGTATGAATACATCTCTTCTCTCCCCAAGAATGGGTTAATTAGCGTGACTTGTATCAGTAAATGATTATTATTTGCAAAACATTTTTACAATCTAATATTTTCTGGCCGTAAATAACCTGTTGTTAAACTGTAAAAATCAAATCAATTTGGATAACAAATTTTGATTAATAGCCGCCACAAGCAAAAGGAAATGTAAACCTGACGCTCAAAAAAAAAAAACAAAAAAAAAAATGCGACGAATTCAACATTATCAATTGCTTTTACAGTATCTAGCTACATTCTTTAGACGAAAGTGATAACTCATTAAAAAATGATTAGATCCCCACGCAAAAAAAGGAAGAATTTAGGAACAAAAAAATGAATTTCAGAAAGTCGCTGAAATGTAGAAAATCAATACAATGCTCATTATTGGAATTTAAAATAATCAACCAATAAAGGATAAGACGAATCAAGTACAAAATAAAACTAGGACGCTGAATGGCTAAATTTAGGACCAATCACTGCCCTTGTAGTGGTCATATAATCCTAGATAAGCGCCAAATTCCGAGACACAGCCACTCTTTTTCTTTCATGACAAACAGGCAACGCCGCTCCTCCACTACAGGTCCGGTTAATGGTATCAGGAAGGTGACCAGCATGTGGATTCAACACGTACTCTCCATAAACTTGGGGTTGTCTCGTGGCGTAATATCGTGGATATAATCACCACACTACTTGCAACTTCTCTCTCTCCACTGTCAAAAGAAATGCAGTGAGCACATTCTAGAGTAATGAAGCCAGCATTCAAAGATATTAACATTTTGCTATTTGACCCAGTTGGTTGCATTCTGCATAGGAATGATCGCTAAAAACACCCCACTCCAAATCTATAAACAAATCGTACAGATGCATGCGGGGATTTCTATCTAAAGAATAAAATAACCACTTCTTGATCTCATCCGCACTATTTATGTTCTTAAGGTTTTTTTTAAGGTTAGAACGCTATAATCACTTGACTGTATCCCTTTCGCGTGTGAACAGTATTCTTGCTTTGCGAAGTGTTTGCTTATTACTGCTGCTTTGTCTAGTTTTGACTTGCATACATATTCTTTGCTTAGTATTATTTTGCCCTGTTCTTTTTCCCCCTTTTTTTATTGTTTATTGGAAACTTTGTCAATTTCGTTTGTTGAGTACCTTTATCAATTACACTTAACCAGATCCCAAAAGCGTGTACTACTGTAAATTCTATAAAATCTAACGTTTCTCGAAATTGGCTGGCAGTGAAAACAAAGACGTTAATGATTAATTGATTGATTCCTTTATCAACCCTTTTCAAGTTATTTGAAACCAGGAAATATTTTTTAGATTGCAAGAATTTTTTTGCGATAATAATGATTTACCGATACAAGTTTTACTAATTAAGGGCAAACGCTTAAAAAAGTTGGAATTTGGCCCCCAAAACAAATATTTACGCATGTCTAGTTGTATATTGCATGGTCAAGATTAAGAAATCCTAAGAATTTATTCTTCGCTGTTAAAAAGGAAAAAAAAGAAAAAAAAAATTTCTTAAAAAATATTGTTTACCATGAAGTCAAATAAAATTAAATTATTAAACAACGAACTAGAATTTTTGTCAAAATATATTTCCAAACAAATCAGCTTATTCAAATGCCATCGATTGGTTTGTTTTGCTTTGTTTTACGGCATATCAACCTCAGTGGGTTAATTAATGCCGACAAGATTTTTATTTTTTTCTTCAAAAATGTATTGCTGGTAATAATCTTTTTCAAAAATGTATTACTGGTATTAAAACCTATTTTAACACTTTCGTAGTATTTTGACTCCAGTTCGGGGGTCAACTATTTGCCCATAGCTGTGAGCTAACAGATGCGACCACGCCTTCATTGATTGGTTTGCGAAATTGAACGAAACATAGACTTTGGAAATCTCGATAAAAATGTCGGCGATAACTTCAACAGTATTAAATATTGTGCGGATTTCAACGTATCAGCAAGTTGAAACACACACACACACACACATATATATATATATATATTAGAAGACTGTTAGATTTCTTTCAGAAATTGTAAGATATTCTGTGGATTAATTCTTTTTTCATGTTGGTTGTTTGGTTGAGTTTATTTTTATCAACCTCTATGGTCTTTTTAATGCTGAAATCTAAATATTTGGAACGCAACTACATGCCTTCAATTACACATAAAATTTATTATTGGTAATCTTTATCTATAAAAGGCAGGATGTGTGTGTGTGTGTGTGTGTGTGTGTGTGTAACGAATGCACGGTCGCAATTTTCGACGGATTTGCACCAAAATTTACATGCACATGCACATGCTCCAAGTTAGCGGGAAGGCCAACACCGACTTTGCCTTTCCCAACTCCCCTCGATAGTGGAAATAATCGATTTTTTCATGCTTCTACAGCAGTTTTCATGTAGTTTGCGGCCATTTTGTACTAGCCAGAGTGAGAGCCTATAGCTGGCTGCCACGAATAGGCAGGAAGATTCTATTGGCCAGCGTGAGAGCCAACAGCTGACTGACACGAATATTAACTAGCATGCTAGCATGCAAAAAAATCGATAGCTGCATTGGTCACAAGTGGGAAAAATTTAAATCTGCATGGCACTTTACTCCAATTGGCTCATTCGCTTGCTTAAAGTCAACGTTGATTCTGATTCCGCAGGACTGGGTTGGGTGTTAAAAAGTATTTGTTGTTAACATTCTTTTTTCATTCGGTTTTTCCAGTTACGAGTCCTTTTTTAAAGCTGATCTTTTTGCGTTCATTTTGTTTAGTTCTTTTTTCGTAACAGATTTAATGTTTAGTATAGGGCTTAGAAAAAATTCGCAGTGTGAGATAGGCAAGAAGTAAGGCATGTAGCAACATCAGCACGGCAAAGGGCACTCCTTTAAAGGCAAGGAAGGGCAAAAATACTTTAAGTCAAGTGATAGCGATTGCTGTATGAGTCGTACGATTTTTGAATCAAGCACGCGCAACGCCGGGCCATGCTGCTAGTTTTAGTATAAATATGCATTGTTGGTAATTTTACTATAAATATGTATTGCTGGTAATTTTACTATAAAAATGCATTTTTCTATAGGGTATTCCAATAACTATTTAAATGTAAATTAAGTTTAAGCGTCTAATGATTTTTTTTTCTTTTTCTTTCAGATTTAACAACTTGAACTTAAAGTTGTCGAAGCCTATTACGAAAATGGACGTTCAAACAGAAATGCATTTCGCGCACTTCGCGATCTTTTTGGTCAACATAATCGACCAATCGAGAGTGCAATTAGAAACAATGTAATGTTGTGCAGAGGTTCAATTTTGCGCGCGATGACGAATAGAGGTATTTAGATTTTCGGCCACATTCTCGTGCACTGTAGTAATTTTTTCAGATGAATGGCGTAAACGAGCATGCAATGGGGTTTTCACATCTGCCACTGACCCAGTTTGTTTGAATTTACGAACAATTTTTCCAACTGAACTTTTGAAACTTTAACACGTTGTTTGATTGTTAATCTTTCCAAGGTTGAAATTGCCAAAGACTTGTTAAATCTAAAAGTAAAAGAAAAAAAAATCATAAAAAATGTCTCAAATTATCTGCGAAAGAAAGGTATGATAGCCAAGGAAATCCATGAGGACATGGTATAGGCACTTGCTGAGGATTCCCCTTCCTATGCAACTGTGAAGAAGTGGGCTGTGGAATTCAATTGGGGCAGGGACAGCACAGAAGGTGAACTCGGTCAAATCGCAGGAAAAAATCATTCACTCATGGATAAATTGATGCGATCCCGCAAATGGCTAAATCCATAGGCAATTATTTCTGTTTTAACTGATATCTTGAGGATGAGCAATATTTTTGCAAAATGGGTCCCAAGAACGCTGACACCAGAGCAGAGAAATGATTGTATATTTTAAAGAACATATATGTATAAAGAGATAAAAAGTTTGTGCTTAACTGTTTGTAGCCACATGTTCTGTCAAAGAGCTGCCTCTGGACGTCTGCTTCCTTTTTGTGTCGAAATCGAAGAGAGAGAGAGAGAGAGAGAGAGAGAGAGAGAGAGAGAGAGAGAGAAGAGAGAGAGAGAGAGAGAATTTCATTTTTGTTTCAATTGGCGGTAAAACGCCTGTTCCGGTGCATTATGGGAGTATTCTATGTTTATTTAACTATTTTTTATAATTTCAATTTTTCTTCCTTTATTGTTAATTATCATTCTTCCTTTTTTTATGGAAGAGCGTAGATTGCTGGTAAACCGAAAGTTATCCGTGATTGGACTATAAATTGTCAAAAGGAGTCGCAGTGTGTGATTAAAAATGAGGAAAGTTGTAGCTGAGGGATGGCACACAAATCGGTACCCCGATCAGTATCGACTGAGTCGCCGTGGAGAGGAGGTATGATGTTGAAAGACACAGAAAACCTTAATGAACCTCGGTTGAAAACATCACTGACGATGTGTGCCAATGCATCAAACAGGTGTATTTTACGAAATTGGAGCGATATTCAGAGACTTTCGGGTAGATGAAGCTCCACAGTTCAGGAAGGCCGTCCATCTAGGGGAAGGGAAAACCGTGATTTTAAACTTCTGCTGCCTTGCGGTCATATCCAAACACGGAAAAGGCTTTGGAAATCTAAACAGAAAATCCGGTGTGGATTCCTGAAGGCAGTTAGCTGTCAACACTCATAACTTTCCAGCAAATCCTGCAGCCAAGTCATTCCCAAATATAATGACTTGTATTGCTTTGTATCTTGTCGATTCGACTGAGGGGTGGGGGTATGTAGTCTGAGTATCGCACGCCCTCCTGCGCCCTGGATAGGTTTTTCCAGTTGGTGAAACTGAAGAAACCTATCCAGGGCGTAAAAAACTGAATTTTGTCCAAACAGAGCCCTTCCTTTACCTCGTGAGATAAGCGGATGCCGACTATTCAGAGACTGTGCCAAGGTGCAAAAGTCTGTGCGTTTGTGTGTAGTTACAAGTAACGATAATTTGGGAGTTTTTGAGTTCACTTTGATGAAAGGCATCGTCACGAGGAATGTATTGCCTTAAATCTGAACCGCAGTGATGATTTTTCTCGTTCATATGAGCTCTTTTCTTTTTTTTTTATAAGGAAGGCGCTAACGTAGTAAATTTTCTCTAACTTTGTAGCAAATCTGACAGATTTTGTGTTTTTCAATAGTTTTATGATTCATGCTTGCAAACTGGTGTAAAGCATTGAACTTTTCAAGACGAAGAGATCTGCCGAAGATCTGAATATTGTGAAAATCTCTTCCAGATTTGTTAAACCGCTTTCTTCGAGGAGTATATGATTATTTTTTATATAAATATTCTTACTCATGTGACTACACAAGGTTGGTAAAACTTTATTCAATACAGAAAAAATATTTTCAACTGGCTTCATGAAGTTTTACTATATTTTATATGGAGATTTTCCCAGATAAAAATCATTTGGTTATCTAGACTTGTAGTGGATTGGGAAATAGGATTGTACCTATTTGCATATTTTAAGTAGAAGAAATAAAGTGTATAGTAAAGCAAGAGACAGGCGGAAGTTGACTACTGATCACATGCCGTAGAACAATACAATATAACAATATGGCGTCGCCGATAGGATGTTTAAATCGCTTGAATGAACTAAATTTTATGGAGACTTGGATTCGGTGTTTTGCAGCCCAGGATAGGGCTAAAAAATTGAAAGACAACAAGAGGGCGAGAAAATGAAATAACTAACCTCTTTCTAGCTTCAGCAGGTCGTGAAGCTATAACGAAAATTTATATTATGGCATACCTCAAACAACTGGGGAATTTAACTTTCGTTGAAATTTTAGAAATTATACAACCAAAAAAAACATTGTCATAGCGGAAAGAGCCAAATTTCTGTCCATTAAGCAGAAACAAGATGAACCAAATTATACAATATCTTCACAGATTAAGAGAAGCTAGCAAATTCTACGAGGTTGAGAAACTAAGATTTCAAGATTTAACTAATGAGAGTAAATTGATTCAATTACAGTTCATTGAAGGTATGGATGATACATTTCCTAATTATACGATAGTGGAACAATAGCAATTGAATAATTTGTCTGTGTGAAACTTATACAACATTTGGAATTGATTAGAATATATAATTCTACTGAGGACAATCTTTTTTAGCGTACAGCATAAAAAAAGCACGCAAGAAATGCAAATACTGTAAGAATGGGCATAAAAGTGACAGAAAAAATGCCCCGCTTTTGGAAAGATTTACCATAACTGAAGATGAAAAAAACAAACATTTTCAGTCCGTGTGAAAAGTTAAAAAGAATATAGACACAATAGAATAGGCGTAAATCATAAAATACTCTCGTATGATTTCCTTAATCCCAATGTGGAATTCGCTATCCAGAAATTATGGAAATGTTTTGCAAAAATTGATTTAAAATCGGCCTTTAATCAAGTACCGATTGACGATAAATTCAAGAAAATTACCACAATAAACACCTACATAGAATTATTAAGATGTACGAGAAGGCCTTTTGGAGTGAAATAGGCAAATGCCATTTTTCAGAGACCAATGGAAAACATGTTAACTGACAAAATCAGTAATATGATTATTTATCAAGATGATATTTTCCTTGGTAATACTACTAAAGTTGAATTGTTAAAAAACAGAACATTTGTTAAACAATTTAAAAAATGCGGCGTTTAAAATAAACAGAGACAAATGTGAATTTGATTGTGATACAATATCATATTTAGGGTAACAAATTTATCAAAAAATGACGTTGCACCAGATACAATCATAATTAAGGAAATTTTAGAGACATCTATACCTACAAATAAAAAAAGAATTACAATCCTTTTTAGGATTGGTTATTTTTTTTGTATAGATCCCCGCAAAAATACAGCGATTTAATAGAACCATCTTTTGAACTGAGGAAAAGAATAATGAGTTCAAATGGACTCAAAGACAAAGCTTAGCGTTCAAAGATTTGAAAGAGATACTCGAAGAAAAACCCATTGTAAAAATATTTGATCCCAGAAAGCAGGTTACGTTAACTACACATGTGAGTGAGCGAGCTGTGTCAGCAATTCTATCGCAAAAAGGCCATTCAATAATGTAACTTTCAAGAAATTTGACGGCAGCAGAAATAAATTATCAAAATATTGAAAAAGTGGCATTGGCCATTGTCTGGAGCACAGGCAGAGCTCAACAGTTTTTATTTGGTAAGAAATTCCCATTAAAGTCATACTATAAACCTCTAGAGTTTAATCTTAACCGTAGAAAGGAGCTACCAAAAGTTACTTCTTTCAAGATTGCTATGGTGAGCAATAAAATTAATGGCTTATTAAGTACGTAAAAGGAAATACAATGCCACATGTCGATGCGATGTCAATGTTATAATTTAACAAGGATCGAAGGAAAAATAGAAATCTAGAAAGAAGAAATATTACATTGGCTTGAAACTGACGTATTATCTCTACAAAGATTGGTATCGAAAACTTCACAGGATCTAATAATTATCAAGATTGCTGAGAGAATAAAAAGAAACAGGTGTAGTGATTGCTGAAAGACCTTATAAAGAAATAAGGCATAAAGTAACGATGGAAAATGGTGTTATATACAATGGAGATGTGATAGTAGCTACACGGAGGAGATTAAAATTGGAGGCATGGTGGCCAGGGTATTATCGCGATATAGAAAGATATGTACACAAATACCCAAAACATGCAGAAATAAAGAATTTTCGACAAAGAATATACTCATAGCCTAAAAAACAGAATCATGGTCTATGGAGTGACGTCATTAAGCGTCCGTCACATGACCCAAGAGACTTATTTCCACCAAAGGGAGATAAGAGCTTTCTGTATCCTTAAAAACAGAATATGGTCTGCCACTGGAAACGTTCAGAAAACAAAAATGAAATCGTTTTGGTTTGGACAAGCTTTTGTATATTTACTGAATTTATTTTCTACTCGGATGCTGGTGGTTTGCTCACAGCATACGTCCTGGATTATTCTAATAATCTTCTCGAATATGGTAACATTCACTGTGCGCCATTGGACCCATATTTCTCCTGGTTCATTACTAGCTCTATACGTCGACCTTCTTGCTTCCTTAACAAGTTTTGTTACGGAACTGTTACCTGCTATCTGCACTACTCTATGGCAGTAAATGTTAGACAATTTCCTGAAAGATGAAAAGGACGCATGAAACAAGAGAAATATGGTTCTGCAGAAAGATGCTGAGAATACCATGGACTAAACATGGGAACTTAACGGACGCATTTTTTAATCTACACCGTTTCCAAGAACTCAAAGAATATGGTCTGCCACCAGAAGTGTTCAGAAAAAAATACAATCGTTTTTGTTTGGACAAGCGTAAATTAAGCAATGACTTACAGCCTTCCATCTTAAATTTCGATATCCTTTGGAGTGAATGATTAATTGTTTTTCTTTACAGGTTATTTAAAACCAGGAAGTATTTTTTAGTGTGTAAGAATTTTTTAGTGATAGTAATGATTTACTGATACAAGTCCTACTATTTAACTGTTATGGTGAAACATACCTATTCTATAATTAATAGACTATATGTACATAATAGACATATAGAGTAGTAATAGAAACGGGAGTCAGTCAGTCAGTCGATGTCGGACGACAGTTAGTAGAATACGAAAGTATCAGCGACCACAACTAGATTTACTCTGCGTAATACTTATTATATCAAGTTCCTAACGTTTTGTACGTCGAACCTATTTTAGGACCGACTTAGTACAAATACAAGCCTCCACTGCGAAATCACTCCACAATATTAACCCATACCTGGGGGAAAGAGCTGGATTCATACTGTTCCCTAGTGTATTTGCGCTTAAATGAATAGAACGATACCCACTGGAATAGGAACTCGGCTTTTCGATTTCCAAATCTGAGCCGTTTATTCATTACATCAGCCGCTGATCCTAGTTTATAGCACCTGTTATTTTCAAGCGTTCATCCTTCTAGGTACTGACCAGGCTCGACGTTGCTTAACTTCGGTGATCGTACGAGAACCGATGTTTAAACTTGATATGGCGATAGTGAAGTCTAAGTGAAGAATATGAAATGGCCAGAACTGTAGAACCAGAACAGATACTACACACTGTATTTACTTGACCCACCCCCCACTGAGTCAGGTCGTGACACAAGGTTGGTTTTTAACGTGGCGACTTGAGTATCTTCACGCGGTCCGCTGGTCTTAGCTGGTCATAGCTTGTCCAAATTGGTCAGAGCTGGTCTAAGCTAGTCATAGCGGGTACAAGCTGGTCAGAGCCGGTCCAAGCTAGTCATACTGTGATACTACTGTGATGCGTGTTCTTGGCGCATTTATCTATTGTACATTTAACGATTCAAGAAAAAATAACGAAACTCCATATGTGGATCAACAAATAAATATATATTGAAATATAACATACAAAACGACCATGCAATGAAGTGTAATGATTAAGGAGAAAAAAAGTTGTTCCCTTTCAACTGTATTCTGATTTATGATTGAATGTTCGAAAGAGTTTCTCTTGAATAAGAATGTTCAGGATCCTATGTTGAATAGAGTCTGCTGTTAGAATAGAATACAGTTAATTAATAAATGTGTTGTTTTGAGAAATTAATAGAGTGCTGGTTCATGAACTTGGCTGAGTCACAGAGAGATATGTATAATGTGTTACAAAAATCTGTGTCTGTGTGTGCGTTTGAAATGTTGTGAGTAAAGTCGTAGATTTGTGTGGACAGGCGAAAATAGCTGGACACTACTGACGACTTGCGGTAAGAGTTGTTGGCAATGATCGTTAACGTCTGACCGCATGGTTAAGACGGGAGCTCTTGAAGACTACATCTAGGCAGCAAGGGAAAAGATGAATGAAGAGAACACGAGAGAGGCTTATTCGTGTTTTGTTTATATAAGGTTTTGTCTCACGTGACAGGCTCCAGCCTTGTGCGCGGGAAAATAATTTCTCGCGTGCAGGCGATTTGATTGGTCGAAATTGACCAATCAGCAAGCTAGTTTTGAGGAGATTAGCCAATGAATGCTTGCCGTATGATCTGTATGTATGTATGTATGTATGTATGTATGTATGTATGTGTGATGGCGATGATGATCGCTACACTACCAGCGCAGGGACGAATCCCTGCGACTGGCAAGTATCCGAATGTATATACCACTCGAGGGAAGGGTTTACACACTCAAACAGATACTACACACTCATTCTGATGTTCTTGTCTTAATGCTTCCGTCTCCTAAGTGGTTTTTGCACGCATTTACATACTTGAAATTATTCTCAGTTCTTTTAAACCTGTCTTTAACCCAAGATAGTTTACGAGCGTGCCTTTCAGGGAGTTTGACATTGTAAAATTTCGACTACATTTTATGCTGTCAAATAAACTATTTAAAATATTTACTTTTTTTTTTTTTACTGAAGAGAATAGAAAGAAAAATACTTTCTGGGAATTTTGTGTACGATATTATTTTCTTGTGAAAGACTAGACACAGAATTCTAGATTGCTCGCGGTCTTGGGAATTTATACTTCGTAAATTACTCAATTTTTTTTTAGGTCAATAGCCATCTTTATAAATAGATTTTCTTTCATATGCATTTAAGAAGTTTCTTATTACTGCTGGTTTTACAGTACCCTGAGATCGGAGGATGTGTTTTAACAGAAGACGAAAAATATCATCCCTAAAAATCCGAAGGTGCATTGGGAAAGCAAATTTTTATTTCTGTGTAGAAATACTTGTTGCAAAATAAAATCATTACATTTACTGTCAGAGGAGAGAACGCGTCGGCTAAGATAAGCATGGACCTTCATGACTGCAAAAAAAAGTTTTTTTTTTTCAAAGAGACGGTTTTTTAATCGACACCGCTGTTATTTTAACTACGCTATATTTACAAGGTTATGAAATATTTATTATTTACTATTTTATAAAGAAATAAATATAAAATAAAATCTTTTTATTCAAAAATTAAAAAATTTTTTTACAAAATTATTAAATTAACCATCTATAATGCAATAAGTGTTAATTATCAATTTTACGTGTTCACTCCCTCGGTAAAGTAAGTAGTAAATTGTTAAAAATAACATGAGATTGAATTTATACATTTTCTTTGTCCTTCGACAATTCAAAAAAAAATATTATTCACTATTTATTCATTAGATTGTTTATTTACATTATTCGCCATATTCACAACGTTTCGGTCGTTGTACGCTCCGGTCTTCTTCAGGTGAATGGAATTTCGAACTGAACCCTTTATTTCGTCCACCGGGGTAGATTGTTCTAGTTCCACGTGCCATGCCTCTTCCGGATGTTTCAGTTATTTCCCTTTAACTCAACTCTCTAAGTTTTTGGTTCACAAACTGCCGTGGCCTGGTATTGAACTCACAACTCTTTGGGCTCTATTTAACAGATCTAACCAACGTCTTTATCTACTGGATAAAGACGGTCTAGTTGTGAATATGGCAATGGAGATGAGGATAACTGTCCGAATAATGTAAATAATACAAGTAATTATAATACTTCATCTCAGAGATATAGACAGATATTAGATTAAACAAATATAATTTTATATTTATGACATTCTTAAAACCCGAACCACCTAATAATAATGTAATATTCATCATTTATCATAAATATGAAAATAATGTTTTTCAAATTTTGAAGAAAAATTTTTCTTTTCACCGCTTATTTCTTTATAAAATGGTAAATAATAAATATTTATAAAAAGTAAATATTTCTTTTAGAATCTGTTAAAAAGACATTATCGTAGTTAAAAAAAAAATGGCGGTGTCTTTTTCAAACGTCGTTTTTTTTTACGGACATTAAGGTCCAGGTTTTCCAGTTTCCTTTTGTCTTTATTCATATTATTATAATGCAAGAAGAGTGAAAAATATACATGCGAGTGTACAAATAGACAGAGCTCATGAAAAGAAAGAAAACGTTTATGGAATCAACGGTAATGTATATGTCCGCGCATAAGTTCGCCACCTAGTTTGTTGAAATCAAGTAGTCGGCTTACCGGTGGACTAAGAAGTCTCCCTCGGAAGGGAAAGCTGAATACGTCTTATAACTGCCGCATCCTGTGAATGAGAGAGAAAAAATAAGAAAGAGTGAGGAAGTTCTTGCCTTTTATACCGATTATTACCATAGCATTCTAGCAGTGGCTCAGGGAAGTTCCCTGGTAGACAAGGTGAGGGTAATACCGCATCTTCCATGCTCATAAGAATGATGTTGTCGCAAGAAGTTTAAAACCTGAATATCAATGAAAAAAGGTTACTAATTCAACTAATCAGTTGTTCTATTAAAATGTAATCATTTAAAAAAATAGTTAATTCGAGAAATTTTTTCTAGTATGTATCTGCTTACCGGAATAATTCTCCCTATACAGTGAAGCGATTCTGAGAGAAGTAGAAGCCCTATCAGTATTCAATATTGGCGGAAACAATCTTGACAACATAAGATATGCACATGACACAATGTTGATAACAGTATCACAAGAAAGGAAACTGCAAGATCTTCTACAGAACCTCGTGAAAAGCAAGAAGAAAGGACTAAGCATCAATTCCAAGAAGACAGAATATATGGATGTCAGGAAAAAGGAATAGCCTAACATGCAAATTACAAATTGTGGATACCAAAATTAAACAAGTACAACAATTTAAATATGTGGGAAAATGTTTTAACACGGGACGAAATGTGCGACACTGAAATCCGAAGGCAACAGCGAAAGATGACACCCAAAAGCTAAGCAAAATATTAGGAAAAAATTACTAAACTGTTATGTAATATCAGTCTTCATATATGGCAGTGAATGTTGGACAATCTCTTCACAGATGAAGTAACAGAAATATGGTTCTACAGAATGATATCGACCGAACATGTGAGCAACGACGAAATTTAAGGAGAGATAAAAAAAAAGACACATATTTAACATCGGAAAGAGACAATTGAACTTTCTGGGGTACATAATGAAGAAAAAAGGGCGTGAAAAATTTGATACTCACAGGACAGTGGAAACCAACGCCTAACCTACCTAGCGAGCTTGATTAAATGGGTGTCGGAACAAATTTTACGAGAAATAGCAAAAAGACTAAATTTATTAAGAGCTGCAAA
>OZ010607.1:44759356-44794356 GCA_963932145.1 Acanthosepion lycidas | reverse complement strand
GTAGTGTTCAGAGAAACATTCCACAAAGAAATTTCTGCTTAAATTTCGAACACGGAGGAAATGAGGATGATTCGACTCCATGGAAGAGGCATGGCGTGTCCTAGCTGAAAAGACCAATATTTGGTGAAAAATAAAGTACGAAATAGATGATAATTTCTCATCTAAAGATTTCCAACATAAATTGAACCAATTCTAATGAAATGTTGAAAAGACCACTCCTTTATAGTCAGCCTATGAACTTTTCAGCCTACCTTCGTATCTGGAAAGAAAAAGTGTAGTTTTAAATACGAAGAGTTGAAATGGACATTTTTCTTAAGCATTTCACCCCAAGCAAGTCGGGAGTGCCACAAGTACGCAAGGGGCTACAGAGAGTGTAAGTAAGGGTACAGGATAAAAAGAAGAATGAAGAAGAATACAAAGAAGAACGAGGATCAAGATAACAGAAGATGTCGATTGACATTACATTTACATTTTTGAAGATTATAGTTATCAGGCAAGTAAGTAAGAGGAAGGAAGTTCCACTGTCGGGAAGTGCCAGAGAAGAAGCTGTTGGAGTAGAAGTGGCGGTTGCAGTTAGGTATTTCAACAGTAAAAGAGTGGACCTAGATGCCAACCTAGTATCACGCTTAAATTCATGCAGTCGGGGCACCAGTGAAAATAGCTCGTCAGAGCAGATGCCATGAAAATATTTGTAAAAAGACAGAGGGAAGCCACATCACGTCTGTGAGAAAGTCGCGATGCCAGGTCACGACCTATCACATTGCATATCCGCCTTTGGATTTTGTCGCGAACTTCGAGAAAAGCAGCGGGGGCACCAGACCATATATGGCAACAGTATTCCATGCATGAACGGGTGGTTGATTTATAGATTTGAAGGATGGACTCGGGGGAGAAAAACTTTCTGGCGCGTCCCAGAGAACCAACTTTCCTTGCGGTAGATGAAGCTATTGATTCAATAGTTTTTCCACCTCATATCAGTGGATAACGTGAGACCAAGAAAACGCAGTGAGGCACTCACGTGGAGTTGAGCATCAATCATGCTAAGAGGAGGCAGGGAAGTTTGTCTATAGGACTAAATGACAGCAGTTTCATTTTCGATGCATTCAAATTCACAAGTCATTTCTTGCCCCAGTCAACAACAGATTAGAGGTCGTTTACTAGATCAACGGCCAGGTTAACATTGCATAAAATAAGAAGCGTATTTTCAGTAAAAATGTTTCTCGTAGTTAAGCAATGGAAAGTGTTAGCCCTGGACATTTTGTCCATTTCCAAGAGAAGTAATTACTAATTTGAAGTTTTCTTTGAACAGTCAGATGGCAGTTGACATGAAAAGAAACAATGCATCACTCCTTTATATTCAGCCTATGTAGTTTTCAGCATACCCCCGTACCTGGAAAGAAAAAATGTAGTTCTAAATAAAAAGAGTTGAAATTAATCCATGCTAGATGTCACAGCTCTAGCATCACTCCTTTATAGTCAGCCAATGGACTTTTCAGTCTACTATCGTATCTGGAAAGAAACAATGTAGTTTTAAATAAGAAGAGTTGAAATTAATCCATGCAAGATGTCACAGCGCTAGCATTACTAGAGTCAGCTTAGAACTATTCATCCCATCCACATAAGTATCCTTCTTCGTTTTATTTTCCTGAACACTTCGTCGTTGCTCACATATTCAGTCCATGGCTTTCTCAGCATCCTTCTGTAGAACCTCATGTCTCTTCTTCATCTGAGAGGAGATTGTCCAGTGCTCCTTCCGTATTCGAAATTTTAAATTAAATTGGTTAAAATTTTTAACTATTTTTCCTTTTTTTCTCGTTACTTTAAATAACTTTTCTGGTGCAATGGCCATAATTACGATGTATTTTAAAAAAAATGAATACTGTCTAAAGTTGTCTTTATTTATTTTGTCTTTTATTGGGGAGTCGTTAAACCTAACACAAACCAATAGTACGAATGACAAAGTGAATTCAAATAAGTCGACTAAAACCTGACCAAATATAATCTAAACAACTTTATATTGTTTTCTGTGCGACGTGTTTAGCAATTTCAATCATTCATTTTCTCATCTTGTATAAAAAGTTGCAGTGATTAACTTTTTCACATATTTTTTCTGAACTTATTCACTTGTAATTTAATTTCAGCTGAAGCATGAATTTTGAATTTTACACACCAGTGAATTCAAACAGAAAAACACATTTCTGAAAAAAAATATTAAGTTTTGAAGTCGTGTAATTAATTTATACGACCAACAACAAAATTAAGAAAGAGAAAGAAAAAAAAAAAAAAAAAAAAAAGAAGAAATACAGGACTTACTGGTTATCCAAACATCTGAAGGCAGGGAGTTGAGAAAAGTATGTTCGGATAATTAAAAATTCCAAATAGCTGAATGCATAAATCATCGAAAATGAATTACGAAAAAAGACGTTTCCTCAAAGAAATTTCACATTTATACCATCAAATAAAATTTTCAAACGATTTGTACAAGTATTAGGTTGGTGCAAAAATAATGACGTAATAATGTCGTTTTTTGACGTATTTTTTAACGTCAAAAAACGACATTATTACGTCATTATTTTTTTTTGCACCAACCTAATATTTTTTGCCAGTTTATTTTAATGTAAAAAAAAAAAAAAAAAAAAAATTAGCTTTTTAAATAATCTCTGTAGATGTCCCTATTTCATATTTTGCCATGGGATTTGGGGGGAATTTTCTTCCGGAACCACGTCACAAACATGTAATTTCTCTTCAATTTATTTTTTCGTTTGTTTTTTTTTTTTATTTTTATCATTCGAATACGAGGCGATTTTGATTTCAAATCGCAGGATCACGCAAAATAGCAAAAAAAGATTCTCGCTGAATAAAATGTCTCGGGTCAGTCAACAGTAGTCAGTAGTTTAAGTCGATCTCGGTCGACCGGCTGATCGGTTGAACTCTCTGCCTTCGGGCGGGGAGGAACCCGAAGGAGGCTACGCCGAAGGACGGATTCTCTTTCGGGGAGGTAAACCGACCCTGAACCCGTTTATACGGGTTCAATGGGCATATTTTTGGCCGAGCCCACGGGCTCGGAGAGCCCACGTTAAAAAGGCCTTGTGCCACATGACGCCCTCGTGGTTGGTGGACTGAATATCGTCTACAAATGTTGACATCGATGTTGAGTTCACGTCCGGATAATGAATGTCCGGAAATGGAGCTATTGTACTTTGGACATTTTGTTAAAAGCTTTTCCCACCAAAGTGTCTTCTACTACACCCGCGTGACGCTTCGAGATACAGGGAAGAGTAAACAATGTTTATATTGATAGTAATATTATGGGAGTGAATTACTACATACATCAATATACATACATATATATATACATACACACACACACACACACACATGTATATATACACATGCATATATACATATATACATATATGGATACATTCTTACATACATATATTAGGTTGGTGCAAAAATAATTTCGTTTTTTCACATAGTAACATATGTTAGAAAACGAAATTATTTTTGCACCAACCTAATATATACACATATTAACGCACGCATATATATATATATACATTCATGCATATACATACATATATACATATACATACATACAAGCATATATATATAAACATACATATACGTACATATTTACATACACGCATATATACATATACACACTCATATATGCATATAAACATACATATATACATATGCATACATAAATATATATATATATACATATATACATATACATATATATATACATGCATATATACATATACATGCATGTATACATAATTACATATATACATGCATATATACTTATGGATATATACATGCTTACATACATACATATATACATATACATGCATGTATACATAATTACATATATACATGCATATATACATATACATGCATATATATATATTTACATATATACATGCACATATATATATACATATATATATACATATTTACATATATGTATATATACATGCTTATTTACATATAAACATATATGCACACATACACATACATATAAATATATATACATAGATAGCTGAAGCAGCAGACGGATATAAAAACCTCAAACGCTGATACCAAACTAATCAAATCTTTCTAACCAATCAGAGACTTTCCCCTGTTTGGTAATCTAGAAAATTAGCCTGTGTCATCCCGTTTGGATCCTTTTTTTATTGTTTCAAAGTGTGTGACGGACGGATGAACTAACGGATGTCACAGAATTTTATATCTAGATTACATTATATGTTTTAATCCTTTTTAGAACCGTCGAAAGTTTGGTTAAATTTTTGTTTTTCTTGCGTCAGCGGGTGACAATGAGTTAACATGGAAAATTTTAGCGTCTTTTTTGCAGTGAAAAACTCATTGATTTGTAAATTCTTGCAAAAATCAAATAACTGTCGGATTTTAATGAAACTTTCAGAACTTATTTACAAATAAATTAAATTATTTTTTAAATGTTTCACTTTTAGAAAATCTTGGTAAAAATATATATATTTTTTTTTTTACATCTGTTACCCGCACACATACTTTCGAGAAATTAAATTTTAATCGCACTTAATGTTTATATTAGTTAAAAGCAGAATTCCTTGGAGAAATTAAATCATCAGTTTTTTGTTGTTGTTGTTGTTGTTTTTGTTGTTGTTGTTGTTTTTTTTTTGTTTTTTTTTGTAAAACAGGAACCCTAATTACCGAAAAATCTGCTCTGAATGGTAAAATAAAAATAATATTAAAATAAAAATAATATTAAAATAAAAATTAATATTAAAATAAAAATAATATTAAAATAAAAATAATATTAAAATAAAAATTAATATTAAAATAAAAATAATATTAAAATAAAAATTAATATTAAAATAAAAATAATATTAGAATAAAAATAATATTAAAATAAAAATAATATTAAAATAAAAATAATATTAAAATAAAAATAATATTAAAATAAAAATAATATTAAAATAAAAATAATATTAAAATAAAAATTAATATTAAAATAAAAATAATATTAAAATAAAAATAATATTAAAACACTGTTCAATTAGAAAATCCTTTCATTGCTTTTATGAATAAGATATATTTCATAATATTATATTATACACTATTTTTTTTGAATTTTTTCACGAATTGTTTTCATTTTTCTAAAATTTTAATTATAATAATTTATAAAGTATTAAATCTTTTAAAATTTAATATTAATATGTAACGATCAAATGATATAGTTAAGTAAAAAATGTATTTACTAATCATAAATGGAAAAGCTTACTACAATTTAGCGAACATCAGTATTTTAAAAAGAATTTGGAAATTTTTGTTTCTACAAAGGTTCCGATTCTTGTAAATACTTTCGCCGATACACGATAAGAAAATAAGAGCGGTAACTACAGTAGATTTGAAATTTTCTAAAATTTCCCAAACAAGCCTCTCCAGAAGTAAGACTATAACGCCAAGGTATCTAAAATACAATAAAATATTAGATTACTTAGAATATTTTCCTAAATTACTAGGGAGATAAAAAAAATAATAAAGGTGCCCACGTTATATTCGTCGAATAATTTTTACAGTTATGCGCCCTTACAAAAATTCCAAAACATAAGTCTATCAACATTTCATAAAAACACCCACTTCTATGTTAAAAAATGTTTTCTGCGATATTTTAAACTAAAAGTAAGTAATATTTGTTTCAAATCAGATTAATCAAACTCTAATTTCACCTAATCTTCCTAAAATAAAGTTTCAGAAAAGTATATCTTGTTTTTGAAAGGTTTTTGATAAAGAGAATTAGGTTGGTAGATTTGTCAATATGGACAATTTTTTTTTTAAATCATCCCATTCAAGACAATAAAACCACTAAGACACAAGAGGTTCAAGGTTGTGGAAAAATTAGAAAATAGAAATTTTTACTAAGGAGCAAGAACAAAAGAAGAGTATTCAGGAGGAAAGTAGAAAGTGATTGACATTGCATTTAAATTTTTGAATATCAAAGTTGGCTAGAAAGCATGGAGCCGGAAGAGAGAAATGCGAGAAAATAAACTGTTACCATAGAATTTATGGTTACATCTCGCCAATTCAACTGTAAATTGGCGAGACTTCATCGCCAGTCTAGTACTGCATTTAAATTAATATAGTATAGGTTTCATGGCGGACAATTACCATGAAAGTATTTATAGAAAGACATAGAGGCAACTTTACAGCTGTGGGAAAGTGGCTGAAGCCGAAACGCCAGATCAGGACCAGTAATGTTGCCGATTCTTCTTTGCATTTTATCATGAATCTTTAGATATATAGCGGCAGCACCAGACCATGTGTGGCAGCAATATTCGAAGCATGGACAATAGACTTATAGATATGTAGAATAGATCGTGGAGAGAAAAATTGTCTAGCACGATACAGCGAACCAACATTTTTAGGTGTTTACCTAGTAATAGATTCAGTTTAGTTTTAACACTTCTTATTAGCCGAAAACGTTAACCTGGGGAGGCGCAATGAGTCACTTACTTGGAGGTTAGCATCAGCCGTGCCGATAGAAGACAGAAAGAGCTTTCTCGGATTGTTAATAGAGAACGGTTTAGCTTTGGAAGCGTTAAAATTAACAAGCCATCCTTTGCTCCGTTTAACAACAGCTGTCAATTTGACCTTATCGAACCGATCCGATTTAGTATCGAGACAGAAGTAAAGGGCTGTGTCATCAGCATAGGCACCAAGTTGAGAGCTGATGCCATTGGGAAGGTCGTTAATAAAAATTATAAACCAAGTAGGAACAAGTATAGATACCGGGGGAGGACGCCTGCATTATTACAAAAAGATCTAGAACAGGGGACACAAAAGGATCTAGAAGAGTGGAGACTTGAACTTGAGGCACGGTAGAGTAAGGCTTTTCCATCCAGCTATGGTTAAATAGTAGGACACACTGGGTTCTATAGCCTTGGGTGTTTAAGAGAAGGAAAACTCTGAATTCAAAACGGTATGTTGCCCTGGCGAAGCACATACTATGCAGCTAAGGAATGTATCGCTCGCATTGACTCGATTATCCCGACTACGGTCGACTCCTTAACAGACTGGATTCTATAGGCTTGGGTGGCAACTGATCTAGGAGAAATCTCTGAATTTCAAAATGTTTGTAACCCTGACAAAGCACATACTATGCAGCTAAGGAAAGAATCGCTCACATTGACTCGATGATCCCAACTACGGTCGACTCCTTAACAGACTAGGTTCTGTGGCCTTTGGTAGCAACTGATCTAGGAGAAAGAAATCTCTGATTTTCAAACTGTTTGTAACCCTGGCGAAGCACATACTATGCAGCTAAGGAAAGGTTCCCTCGAATTGACTAGATGATTCCGACTATGGTCGATTCCTTAACAGACTGGGTAGAAACTGATCTAGGAGAAGCAAATCTCCTAATTCAAAATAGTATGTAACGCTGGCGAAGCATATACTGGCAGCTAAAGTAAAGAATTGTTGGCATTGACTCGATGATCCCGACTACGGTTGACTCCTTAATTTGGTTCTATAGCCTTGGGTAGCTACTGATCTAGGAGAAAGAAATCTCTTAATTCAAAATAGTATGTAACCCTGACGAAGCACATACAATGCAGCTAAGGAAAGGGTCGCTCGCACTGACTCGATGATCACGACTACGGTCGATTACTTTTTTTTTTTTTGAACAGGTTAAGATTGTAGTGATCAGGGAAGCAACCTCTTGAGATTCTGTTCCACAAGGCAATGTATATTTTATTTTTGAAAGATTTTTAATAATACGAATTACGTTGGTAGACTTTTCAATATTGACGATTTTATCGTTTTTCCTAAATAATAAATAAATAGATGATAATTTTTTTACTAGGTATTAAAAAAACTCATTGAAGCCAATTTGAAATAAGAAGAGTTCGAAGGGATTTTGCCATACAAATAAGAGACATGATAGACTAATATTTTGGAATTTTTGTAACAAAAAAAAAAAAAAAAATGAGAAAACATAATCTTTCGAGAAGAAAGGTATTGTAACGTTTTTCTACATTTATTTAGGTAACACCAAAGAAGATTTCGGAAATTCCACCCTTGCATCTGCTTGAGTGGAACTCACGTCTCACCACGGAAATATGAAGGAAATGAGGTTGGTTCGCTACAATGTTCGTGGCAGGGTGGATCTAAGCTGTTAAGGCTAGTATTGGTGGAACTAAAGAGTGTAGTTAATCTGAACACTCTCCGTGTCAAAGGACGACCATGTTTTTTCCTTTTAGGGTGTCTTGGTACACAGGTCGGACCCGTTTTTTCTTACTTCTTCTTTTATGTGCCATGTTCCTTCAGGACGTAGGCGATCATGGTTCTCCTCTTCCTCCTCTTCCTTGTAGTTCTCAACAAGTTTTGTCCTTTTGCTACTTCTCCCGGACCCTGTTCTGCTATCCATTTCCTTAAGCCCGCAAGGTATGTCACACGTTGCTTTCCCTTATGTCTCTTTGCCTCTATCCGCCCTGTAAGTATCAAATTTTCCAAGTCTTCCTTTCTCATTATATGTCCCGGAAATTTCAGATGCTTCTTTCTGATGTTAAGTATAAGTTTCCTCTTTGTTTGCATCCTCTATAAAACCTCATCGTTGCTCACATGTTAGGTCCATGGTATCCTTAGCCTGTAGAAGCATACCTTTGTTGCCTCGAGTATCTTCTTTATCTTTGAGGAGACCGTCCAAAATTCGCTGCCGTAAAGGAGGACAGATATCACGTAGCAGTTCAGTACTATTTTCTTTGCTACCAACGAAATCCTCCTGTTTCGTAATACTTTGCCGAACTTTTGGAATTCGTCTTTGGCCATCCTAATACGTCTTCGGATCTCAGCGTTGCACTTACCGCCCTCTGTGAAAACATTACCCATATATTTAAATTTCCGCACCTACTTGATTTTAGTATCCTCGACCTGTAAATCTCATTTCGGGATCATCTTTTTGCTGTTGACCATGCATTCTGTCTTCTTATAGTTTATGCTTAGTCCTTTCTTCTTGCTCTCCTTAGCTACCTTTTGTCGGAGGTTTCGTAATTTCCTTTTCTTTTTTTACTATCAGCACTGTATCTGTGTATCTTCAGTTATTAAGATTGTGACCGCCAATGAGGAATCCCGATAGGATCTCTAATTCTCTCAGAATTGTCTCGCTATATAAGTTGAATAAGCCCGGTGCGAAGACACATTGCCTTACGCCCCTTTCTATTTTTGTATATCTACTGAATTCATTTTCTATCCGTATGCAGGCCGTTTGCTGCCAGTATATTGGCTCTTGATTATTCTAATATCTTTCCCAAATATATCAAAGTTGCCGAGCAGTTCCAACAGATCTTTGTGGCGTACTTTATCGAACGCCTTTACGTAGTCTACAAAACACAGCTGCACGTCTATCTGCATTTGTATTGCTCTTTCTGATAACATTCTGAGCATGAATACCGCGTTTCTTGTTTCAGTGTCTTTAACGAACCCGCACTGTTCTTTTCTTATCTCTGGTCCGATTCTGCTGCACGCTCTATTCATTAGAATACGGATGATGAGTTTTGTTATGTGGCTCATTGGGCTGATTGTTCGGTGGAGTTCACATTCGTTTGCGCCTGGTTTCTTAGGCAGTGCCATGAAAATAGATCTGCTGAGATCTTCCGATATATTCCTACTGTTGTAGATTTCCTTTATTATTTCTGTAATCTTGTCTATGCTCAAATCATCTAAGGCTGTTAGCATCTCTGCTACAAATCCGTCTGGCCCTGCCGCCTTATTTCTGTTCAACTGGGCCAGTGCAGCTTCGACTTCGGTTTTTATAATTTTAGGCCCGTCGGCATTTCTGTGCATTGTCGGTTGTTCTCCTTCGTCGTGGAAGAGTTCTCCAATATATTCGTTCCAGTGCTGAAGAATTTTCCCTTCTCTTATATGAGCGTCCCATCCTTGGATTTTATGCAGCCTGTTGACGAGCATGTCCTCTTTCCTGTTAGTTACTTTATTTGTTTATGCATATCTCCTTTATTTGTGGCACTCAATCTCTCTATTTCTGCACATTTTTTGTTTAGCCACTCTATCTTTAGCCTTCTTCTGTATTCCGTTCGGTATCTTGGCACAGTTTTCTGTCTCCTTTTCATCATGTCGAGCATCTCAGTGTATCAGAAATCAACCATCCCTGGTTCATATATCCTTTATTTAATATTTAGATATTAAAAGAGAATCCATATTAAGACCTTGGTCTATCGTGCCCTAGGAATTTGTTCAAAAACAAAATTAAATATAGAAAATGAATTTACTGAGAAAATTTTGAATGAAAATGGATGTTTGGTTATTTTGGTTTGGTTTGGTTTGGTTGGTTTAACGGTATATTAACTCGTTATGGGCCATGATGCAATGAATATGCATACACCTGGGTTCCCCCTCACAGTAATATGATTGGCTGTTGTCAGCCATAAATACAGACTGATGTGGAGGTACAGGACGACGCCTATAGTCTTCGCCTATTGCCTACGCCTATTGCCTACCACTACGACGAGGACCAGTCCATTACGGTTACCTGCTAGATTATCCTACCCGGTTACAGTAGTCCAAAAATAACTTTGCTACTTCGAACAAATATATCCCTTTTCGGGACATATCAGGTCATTTAATGCCGAAATTTATGTTTTTTTTGGGGGGAGGGCGGGCTCTGGTACTATACAAATGTATTTCTGGCAATTTTTCTCTTCCTTTTCCAATAATGTATTGATAGTAATTTTTCTTACTACAAATATCTACTTTTTATACATTCATAATGTTTTGACCCCAGTTTGGAGGTTTCCTATTTGCCCACAGCTGGGAACCCAACAGATGCTACCACCCCGGGTCAAACTGGAACAGTAATCGGTGGTTCGATGCTCCTCAAAACCTCCCGATCAGAGGCCTTGCTGCCGGATGTAGTTTATCGTCATATCCAGGACGAGATATTGTGGAGACTAGTATTCAAGAAAAAAGGCGTTACAATACTACGGAAAAAAGACGACGGAGAATGTCACACCGAAATCTGATGGTGCATTGGGATTACGAAAGAAGCTTTCCAAAAGCCAAGCAAAGTATTAAGAAACAAAAGAATTTTGTTAGAAATAATGAAAATAGTTCTAAACTGTTATGTAATATCAGACCTATTCTGTGACTGAGAATTTTCGAAAATTTCCTTACAGATGAAAAAAGAGACTTGAGCCAACAGAAATGGGATTCTACAGAAGGATTTTGTGAATACGCACAAAATTCCAGTCACCTGAAGAAGGCGATTGAAATTTCGAAACGTGCCCTTTATTGCGTCCACAGATGTAAATTTTTCTTGTTCCACGTCTCGCATTACTTCCCTTTAACCCAACTCTCTCTGTTTTTTTTTTTTTTTTTTTAGGTCAACACAGGTATTGAACTCACTGGGTCTAGTCACTGGATTTAACCAACGTCATTATCCATCGGCCCATGTCTCTTTGATAATACCTGTTCGTGAATTTCTGGGACTTATAAAGCTAATGTCTCAACCAGTATTTTTTACCAGTGCTCATATTGTAATTTTTCCTTTATTATTATTGCATATTTTTTACCCGACCTTATATTGCAATTTTTGTATTGTTATTCATTGTTTTCTCTAGCACTCCTTATTACTGGTTCCCATATTGTATTCATTTGTATGCTTGTAAATTTACGACAAAAATGTTAAACATATTTATTTATTAGATTGTTTATTTACAAGAATAATTTTATATTTACAACATTTTAAATGTTGTAAATATGTATTTAATGCAATATATATGATTTACCAATTTATAAAGAAATAAATATGAAAACTATTTTTTATTCATAAACTTATAAGCATTTACTAAATTAATAAAATATATGGATCAACTATATATATTATTTACCATTTTATAAAGTTTGAATCAATTGGCAATTAGCCTATGTTTGGCAACCATTCCAATAAACAATGTAATAAATAAAGCGTTTATTATTTTTGTTGTCAGTTCTCAAAAACAAAGTATAACTGTATAAATTCTATGTCCTATTGTCTAGATTTTATTATACTTCTTAATCATCACATTTTAAAATAATAAACATAGCTGAGGAGTGAAGGTAGTTAAAATAATAGCGGTGTCAACGAAAAACCGTCCTTTTGACACATCATTTTTTGTGGGCGCGAAGGACCAAGTTTTCCCAATTTCCTTATCACCTATAATTTTTTTTCATCATTCCACCTCAAGCAAGGTAATAAAGCCACTAAGACGCAAGGAGGGCTACTGAGTGTTAGAGAATATGAAAAAAAAAAAAAAATTAACGAGAGCGAACATTAAAAGAACAAGAATTAAGAAGACAGTAAATTGAATTGACACTAAATTTAAACTTTTGATGATCAAATTTGACTGAGAAGCAAGAAACCGGAAAGGAAGTGCGATGGAAGAAACTGTTAGCATAGAACTTATGGTTACATCTAGTCATTTCAACTGTAAAATGATGAGACCTAGCTGCCAATCTAGTACGGCGCTTATATTCATAACGCCTAGTTATCATAGAGGAAAGTTAATCATAACAACTACCATAAAAATATTTATAGAAAAGGCACAGGGAAGCTACGTTAAGGCGTTTGGAGGGGGACTGAAACCGAGAGGTTTAGTCAGAACCAATAATATTG
Source organism: Acanthosepion lycidas (assembly GCA_963932145.1). Classification (NCBI taxonomy): domain Eukaryota; kingdom Metazoa; phylum Mollusca; class Cephalopoda; order Sepiida; family Sepiidae; genus Acanthosepion; species Acanthosepion lycidas. Next base: position 44,781,701 of record OZ010607.1, on the reverse strand, counting down.
TGGATTCTTCGCTGGATTTCATCAAGAATATCTAAATATATAGCAGGAGCAACTGACCAGATGTGGCAGCAGTATTAGAAGCATATATTGGACTTATAACTATGTAAGATAGATTCTGGCGAGAAAAATTGTCTGGCATGAGACAGGGAACCAATTTTCTTAGCAGCAAACATAGCAGTTCATTCAATACAATCTTTCCAGTTCATATCAGCGGTAAACGTTAGACCGAGACGGCGCAATAAATAAATCTCCTGGTGGTTAGCATCAGCCATACTGATGGACGGTAAAAAGACATTCAAATTTTTTTTAGCATGCTAAGGGATTTATTTATTTATTAATCATTTCACCCCAAGCAAGGGCTACAAGAAGTGAAAATAAAATAGAAAACAATGAGTATAGGGAAGATTGTGGAAAGAACAAAAGATGAATGAAGTTCAAGAAGACAGAAAGTAGAGATTGACGTTGCATTTAAATTTTTGAAGATTGTAGTTATCAGAGGGACAAGGCAACGGAAGGGAGTTCTACAGGTTGGAAGTGCGAGAAAAGAAACTGCTGGAATAGAAATGGCGGTTGTATTCAGCTATTTCAACAGTGGGACCTAATTGCCAGTCAAGTAGAATGCATTAAATTTATGTAATCGGGGCAGCTTGGAAAAAGACGTTTTCCTCTTTCTTAACTTTGTTTCACCAAACACAATTGTTGTACTCGCTTGTTTTTTCAATACATGTTATTGTTAATTATTGAATAATCTCTTGTTATATTCCTTCTTTGTGTTTCTTTGTAAAATTTAAATGTGATGCGCTAATCAAAAACGCAACCTTCACCAAAAGCTTCTTAACAATTTTATACCAAATCTCATTGGCACGCTACAACATAGTAGCAAACTATCCACATTACCTCCGACTCCCAATTCGATATTTCGCCGATCACTACAATCTTAAAATCTGCTCATGTTTCAGTTTAGAGTTAACCGTTATCTTCCCCTCCTATCCGTATAAACTACACCTTAACCGAACGTAACTCTCTATCCTGAATGGTTCCTTTGCTTTGGTACAGGGTAAAACTTATTGTAAAAAAATAAATAAATTTTTAGCCCGCCGAGGCGTCAAATACAAGAGAGCGTCAGTGAAGACCAAGCACAAGCGATGGCCTCACTTCGTACGCAACCTGCTAACCACTTTTTTACGGCAAGGAAGTGTAAATAATTCTGGTATATAAATCTTGCTGTTGTTACACAGGCGTGGGTCAGTCGAGGCAGGAAGCGAGTCACTTGTAACGAGATCCTCTTCAGAGTTTAATAAGCTACGCAAACAAGTAATTTCCTGATTTTGGAATGTGCTTCAAAAATTTCATGACAGATTTGTAAACGTCCGCATCTGGAGATGCTTTTCAGTGGATCGACACTAAACATAGTTCCTGATTTTGTTGTTATTTCGTCGTAGAACTGTGAAAGTCGTGTCTCCTTCTTAGAATAAAGAGAGAGAGAGAGAGAGAGAGAGAACGAGGAGAGACGATACGTGGCATGAGGATATGTACCACGTGATTACTCTTTTTCTCAAACGAAAGACAAAAACCAAAAAAAAAGAAGCAAAAACTAGCAGTTTGGTTTTTACGAGGTAAGTGAAAGGCAGAAAAAGGCAAGTTACAACGAGAGCGAGGCGAAAGGATTAAGTTATCATTTGTTGTTGCTGGTCGACAAGCCTGAGGTTTCAAATACACGACAATTGCCTTCCTTCGGCTTCAAAAAAAGAGAGACAGATAGACAGATTGAAACCAGAACTGATTTTTTTTCTTTCTTTTTTTTTCTTACATTCTTTCTCTTAGTCCTTCTGACTTGTCACTTTTAAAAAAAATAAGTAAACCAAATTCTCTAGAATTTTTAAACTTACGTACAATTCATCACCAAGTAGCAGGAAAGATTCAATGTGTAAATGTCCAAAAGAATCACTGATTTACAAAAAACATTCGTTTGGGACAACTTTGACAAGAAAGAAAGAATAAAAGAAGATTGAATATTAAGCAAATTGAGGGAAGGAAGATAAAACATTTTTTTTCGAAATAGAAAGAAAAAATCGAGGGAAGGCGACTTGAAGACGAAACAAAATTTTTAAAGGTAAGTGTAGTTGGAAAGTAAATTCCTTTCTATTCACGATCCATTTTTTTTTGTGTGTGTGTGATGATTTTTAACAACACATCAACTCGATGAGCCGTTTCTAAAAGTTATTGTCCCCATTGTTGTTTTTCAATTCACAATTTTTAAAATGTTTATCATTACTTTTGTTTTGAATATGATTTTTTTGTTAAGAAATTAACCATTTTTTTGCTTAATTTAAAAAATGTTTTAAAAAAATGTTTTTAAAAAACATCTTACGTCCTTCTATCTATCTATGACTGTTCATATCTATCTATCTATCTATCTATCTATCTATCTATCTATCTATCTAAGTCTGTTCATATCTATCTATCTATCTATCTATCTATCTATCTATCTATCTATCTATCTAAGTCTGTTCATATCTATCTATCTATCTATCTATCTATCTATCTATCTATCTAAGTCTGTTCATATCTATCTATCTATCTAAGTCTGTTCATATCTATCTATCTATCTATCTATCTATCTATCTATCTATCTATCTAAGACTGTTCATATCTATCTATCTATCTTGAAACTTTTCTACAGCTCAGATTGTATTTCATTCTTTTCATAAAATGGGTTTTGTTTTTGCCGATATCCGCACGCACGCGCGTGCGCGCATGTACACACACACACACACACACACACACACACACACACACACACACACGCACACATTATTATCCCTTTTTTTACACGTAAACATTTTTTAATTATAGGATGAGAAAATGGATGATTGAAATCATTAACTTGTTGCACACAAGGCAATACAAATTTGTTTGATTTGTTCAAGTTTTCGTCGACTTATTTGAATGTACTCAATGTTATTTGTGCTAATGTTTTGGTTTTTTGGGGGATTCGAATTAGCAACTCCCAAATAAAAAAAAGACATAATAACGGTAAATAAAGTGGATTTTAAAAGATACGTTCGAAATTATATTAATTTTGCAAAAAAAAAAACTGCTAGAGTGATAAAAGAAAAAAACAAATAGGAAAAATCCTATTGTTAAATTATATAATTTATATTCCTATTAATTTTTAAATTAATAATAGGATTATAATATATAATTTAACAACAGAATTTTTTTACCGTATTTCATTATTGTACAAAATGTACAACTAATGTCGAACTTAACATCATAAAAATCAAAATAACAAAATTCTATTAAAAAAATCTTGGCTTCGAAGTACAGTTTTTTTTTGTTATTCCTAACTGAGGATGAATGTCGGCACGTAAAATTAAATTATAAACAGACTTCACTTGCACAACATGACTCACATTCTAAGTGTAAGAGAAAGTATTAATTAATATGTCACAAATTCTAACGAACAAAAATCGTCCTTCCTGTCCAGGACTGCCACTTTCCGTTGCTAAAATACGAGAAACAATTTTACTGAAAATACGACTCTTCTTTTTGTGTCTCTCGCTCTGTTGTATCATGTAGTTTTAAATTAATCCTTATATTTAAAAAAATATAGTTTAATTTGTGTTGGAATTTTTTCGACGCGGATCTGCCATTACTATATGACTTAATTATTCGGACCATGAAGCTCATCTTGATGCTTACAACGTTTCGGCAATTATACGTTTCAGCCAGACCGGCTCAAGGTACTGGTAACTCGGGCAGTCGCCTGGGGCGCCATCAAGGCTAAGGGCGCTATCATGCCGCCATGTCATGTGTTTGGAATCTTCTAAAACTAAAGCTTATAAAAATATACTCGCCATCGTCCATGACACAAGACATATTAAATTCTTTGGCTATTATGTCAATAGAAAATGATTTTTTTTTTTTTTTTTTTTAAGCATTTCACCCCAAGCAAGGCGGGAAGCGACTAGGACGCAAGGGGTTACAGAAAATTTAGAGCAAGATCAGATAGGAGTGATAGAAGAAAGGATGAGGGTAGTTGATAGATCAAGGCAACTGGAGATGTCGATTGACATTACACTTGAATAGCTGGGGATTATAGCTCACAGGGAAACAGGAAAAAGGAAGGGAGTTCCACAGGCGAGAGGTGCGAGACATGAAGCTATTAGATTAGAAGAGACGGCTACATTTAGGAGTTTCGACAGTGAAGGGGTGAGAGCGGGATGCCAGCTTCGTAAAGCGCTGGAACTCATGTCTGGGAACCAGCGAATGCAGCTCCTCGGAGCAATTTCCATGAAAGTATTTGTAGAACAGACAGAGGGAGGCGATGGCGCGTCTGTGAGAAAGTGACTGTAGATGAGACGCCAGGGCAGGGCCAACTACATTGCATATCCGCCTCTCGAGCCTATCAAGAACCGCGAGGCAAACAGAAGGGGCACCAGACCATATATGGCAGCAATACTCCATACAAGGGCGAATTGTTGATTTGTAGATCTGGAGAATCGACTCTGGGGAGAAAAACTTCCTGGCGCGGCTCAGGGAGCCAACTTGCAGTGGACGAGGCAATTGATTCAATGTATTTATTCCATCTCAGGTCAGCAGTCAACGTAAGACCGAGAAGCCGCAGAGAGTTGCTCTCGAGAAGTTGAGCGTCAGACATTCTAATGGAGGGAAGGGAAGGATCTCTGTGGTGATTAATAGAGAGCAGTTTTGTATTGGAAGCGTTGAAGTTGACCAGCCAATTCATGCCCCAGTTCACAATCGATTGGAGGTCCTATTCGAGACGCACGGCCAGGTGAGTTTTGTCAGCGAGACTAGATTTGTTTTTGAGGCAGGAATAAATTGTGGTGTCATCCGCGTAGATGCCAACTTGGGAAGTTATTGCGTCAGGAAGGTCATTTTGTAAAGAAGATAGATATAGAAAGTGTTATGAAAAGATTTGCAGATCTAATAAAGACTAGAAAAATTTTAGGTCGGATAATGAATGTTTTCTTTCGTTTTTATTAAGTCGTATATTTTAAACTCATTATTCTACATTTTCAGAATTTCTACTTGTGAAAATTAAAAAATATATACTGGTAAAGGTGCCGAAGTTCAGCTTGCACGGGGGTAACTGCAACTTTAGGGCCGTCACTGCCATCCGGGCTCCTTCAGGTGTCTGTTGTCGTATAGTGGATTAAAATTCGTTTAAATTCGTTTCAGTTCAATCACTGGGTTTGGTCCGTAATGTTGAAAATGTAACCAACTCTAACGAACAGAAATCGTCCTTCCTGTTAAACTCTCCTATCTTTCTTTCTTTCTTTCTTTCTTTCTTTCTTTCTTTCTTTCTTTCTTTCTATCAAAATGAAATAATTTTTGAACTTTATTATTTCATACTGCAAAGAGGTGCCCTACTCTTTTCTACCAAAAGATTCGTGTCGTGTCGATTCATCATGCCACTGGAACATTTTTACATCTTATAAAAATAAAATAAAATAAAATTAAAGGGCTAGTTTCAAATAAAATTTTCCCCGGGATATTTTATTTGAGTTTAATAAACGTAGAACAAAATAACTGTACCGTATATAAGGTTATTTAAAAAATAATAAAGGTCCCTTACCAAATAAGCTGCGTGCCGGGAGTAGAAACTGAATGAAATAATTTGATCTTACCGACGTTTATATATCGTACACAAGTATATCTATATATAATAATTCAGAGCACAACTCAAAAGTCTCGAAATAACTAGAAATACCCGTGATAATTTCACGGTTTTTCTACTTGAATTTTCTGATCAATGTATAGGATACAAATCCTATATCATTCCAACAAATGACTAAAAAAAACACAAAGTAGATTTGCACACGCGCAAAATCGGATCAAAACGATTAAAAACAGATTTCGCAATAAGGTGTGAAATTAATTTTCTGACCAATGAAAGGAGGCGATTTGCTAAACCCCAAAAAAAGATAACGAGCCAGTGTGAACAAAAAGTCAACAATAAATACAGAGTTTCAAGTCAGTCGCCAGTCAGAAGGGCGCAGAGATCATAGAAGACTGACAGTAAATTCCATCACTGACTCAACCCGACACTAAGAGCCGAAAGTGGATTAGGAAAGAACAACAACAACAACAACAACAACAACAACAAATTTATAACTGACTCCAAAACAATTCATAAGTACATTTTCCTTTTATCTTTTTATTCCTCATTCACACTCTCTTTTTCAACTTAAATTGATCGCCCCTTTTTCCTTTACACCTATACAAAAACAAAAGAAACAGACATTACTAGCTACTCTGTTGAAAGACAGCGAACACAGACATTTTTGTAAAAATCACATCTTTGCTTAAATGAACTAAAGCATTAATCTTTTTTACCCTATTCACAAGATAATAAATATACAATGTTCTATTTTCTACAAACGTTCCTTATCGTGTTGTTTCTTCTTGAAATTTGCGTTGTATTTTGTGGGCAGGGTATCCCGTATTAAATTCTCCTTTAATCCGGGTACGCTGAACCCTACAAATGATAATTCTTAAGTTAACGATTTAATAAGCTTATGGTGAGTTCTACAACAATAAAATATCCATAGACATTCCCCTATCGCATCGTTAAATATTTCAGCTTAACAACTTTAATGAAATATTGCAATAACAATTTGAACGCTTGTCGTTATTTTAAGAAATAAAGAGGTACAAATAAAAAGATTTGAAGTTGACGACTTTTTTTCTCATTTCACTGAAACAGACGTTAAACCTGTGAGCATGTTATCACCTCATTTATCTTTCTTACATTTTCTCACTAAAACCAAGTAGCGTCTCTGATATGTCTTTTCCGTCTTTCCATACGATTAAAACGAGATTGTTATTTATGAGGTAGTAGCAGGAACTAAAGAACTTTCACCTCATACCCTACGAAGTGATTTATCTATGTAAAATGTGTTTGTAGTTTCTTTCTCCCCTTTTTTTTTTTTTACAAAAACGTGCAGTGTGAAATGTCATTATGCCATTTCTGACCTTATGTCTCTGATTGGGACCCTGAAAGAAATGTGTAGACAACAGAAATCAAAGAAAATAATAATAATAATAATATTAGGTTGTTGCAAAAATAATGACGTAATAATGTCGTTTGTTGACGTTAAAAATACGTCAAAAAACGACATTATTTTTGCACCAACCTAATAATAATAATAATAATAATAATAATCAGACTGCAATATATCTTTGAAGATATTCAAAAAGATGTCAAAATACAAGGACCTTGAAATTGAAATCTCAAAAATGTGGCATATGGGAACATCATCAATCCCTGTTGTAGTTGGAGCCCTAGGATTGGTTGTGAAAGAATCCAGTAGACTAATTGAAGGGATTCCTGGAAGTCCATACCTCAAAGAAATACAAAAAATTGTTCTGACAAGTACAGCCCACACTTTACGAAGGGCTTTATCTATGTAATTTTTTTTTTTTTTTTGTTTTGTCAGTGGAAAGTGTCATGATGCAATTTCTAACCTTAGGTCCCTGGGCGGGCCCCGGAAAGAAATGTGTAAACGCCAGAAATCAAAGGAAATAAAAAAAAAATAATAATACAAAGACATTGAAATCGAAATCTCAAAAATGTGGCGCATGATGACATTAACAATTCCAGTTGTAGTTGCCCCCCCCCCCGATTGATTGGAAAAGATTCCAATAGACTCATTGAAGGGATTCATGGTAGCTCATGCCTTAAAGGAATACAAACAAATTGTACTGACATGTACAGCCCACACCTTACGAAGAGCTTTATCTATGTAAAATACATGTGATTTTTTTTAAATTCTAAATGTCATGTGGCCATTTGTGACCTTAGGTAGGTCTCTGGTCGGGACCCGGAAAGAAATGAGTATAGATCACAAACCAAGGGAAAATAATAATAATAATAATAATAATAATAATAATAATAATAATAATAATAATAATAATAATAATAACAACAACAACAACAACAAGTGAAAGTTTCAAGGTTTTTATATTTGAATTTTCTGATGAATCATAATTCTAAAATTAATGAGTAAGCTCCTGGGGAGTTCTATGGCAATAAAATATCTGTAGACATTTCCCTATTGCATCGTTATATAATAGAGCTTACCAACTTTAACAAAATATTGCAATAACAATCATAAATATAAATGCAGGTCGATATTTTAAGAAGTAACCCCCTTAAATGAAAAGATTTGAAATTGCCAACTTTTCCCATTTCACTGAAACAGCCGTTAAACACATCTATCTATCTATGTATTTTATTTTTAAGACATTTTTATGTTTATACGTTCTTTTTATAGATGGTATTTATCAATCCACCCACGGGGATCGAATGTGGCACAAAGCCTTTTTAATGTGGGTATCTCCGAGCCCGAAAGCCCAGCCAAAAATAAATAACTATCCAAACCCTCCCGAGGGGGCTCAGTTCCGTCAAACTCCCCCAACGCAACCCTACCCTTCGGCGGAGCTACGTCAGAGTTCCTCCCTGCAAGCAGAGAGTTCGACAGACACCCGACCCGGCAGCTCACAAAGCACAGATACTACACTTTGATCCTAGCCACCGGGCCGGGCGGGTATTCTTTTTATAGATGGTATTTATCAATCCATCCACGAGAACTGAATGTGGCACAAGGCCTTTTTAATGTGGGTATCTCCAAGCCTGTAGGCCCAGCCAAAAATAAATAACCATCCAAACCCCCCGAGGGGGGCCAGTTCCGTCAAACTCCCCCAACGCAACTCTACCCTTCGGCGGAGCTTCGTCAGGGTTCCTCCCTGCAAGCAGGGAGTTCGACAGACACCCAACCCGGCAGCTCACAAAGCACAGATACTACACTTTGATCCTAGCCACCAGACCGGGCGGGTATTCTTTTTATAGATGGTATTTATCAATCCACCCACGAGGATCGAATGTGGCACAAGGGCTTTTTAATGTGGGTATCTCCGAGCCCGTAGGCTCAGCCAAAAATAAATAACCATCCAAACCCCCCGAGGGGGGGCAGTTCCGTCAACCTCCCCCAACGAAACTCTACCCTTCGGCGGAGCTTCGTCAGGGTTCCTCCCTGCAAGCAGAGAGTTCGACAGACACCCGACCCGGCAGCTCACAAAGCACAGATACTACACTTTGATCCTAGCCACCGGGCCGAGCGGGTATTCTTTTTATAGATACAAATATTTAAGTAAATGCTCTGTTTATAATAAACAGTATTAAACATCATTTACCGGCCTGAATGTCCGAGAAATAGAAAATATGCGTCCTTCAACAGGAATCGAACCTGTATCCTATACGGAACCGTCATATAGACTGACGTGCAATTAACGTAAAATTTTCTACGAAAATTTCTCGGACATTCTGGCTGGTAAATGTCGTTAATACTGTTTATTATAAACAGAGCATTTACTTAAATATTTGTATCTATAAAAAGAACGTAAAAACATAAAAAAATGTCTTAAAATAATTGTCGGACTTTGTCCATTTCATAATGTGTGACGTCATTTGTTTTACATTTGGATACGCATCGAGCAGATATGAATGTACGCGAGAAAATCATGTAGAATTGTAGTTTAAAAACAGTAAAATCGACCTTGCTAATCGAAACACTTCTCTGTTTCACGTCAGGCTATATGACGGTTCCATATAGGATACAGGTTCGATTCCTGTCGGAGGACGCATATTTTCTATGAAAATTTCTCGGACATTCAGGCCGGTAAATATCGTTAATACTGTTTATTATAAACAGAGCATTTACTTAAATATTTGTATCTATAAAAAGAACGTATAAACATAAAAATGTCTTAAAATAATTGTCGGACTTTGTCCATTTCATAATGTGTGACTAACTATGTATTAGGTTGGTGCAAAAATAATGACGTAACAATGTCGTTTTTTGACGTATTTTTAACGTCAAAAAACGACATTATTACGTCATTATTTTTGCACCAACCTAATAGCTATCTATCTTTTATTCGTTCATTCACTCACTCACTGAAATCAAAGTCTCTTTCCCCCCCTTTCCTCGCGATCAAAACGAAACAGTCCATTATTTATGAGGTATTGGATGGAGACGTTAAACACATTTATCTTCCTTTCTTTCTTTCTTAATAGTTAAATTCCCGTCTTACGAACATTTCTCTTAATAATAATTTTAAAATAATTCAGTAGACGATGATATTTTATTTAATTGATGGAAACTGGATTTTTGGCAATTGTCGTACTCCGTTTCCGTCGTTCGTGGCGTTTTTATCAATCACCGTCACTTCTTGGCCTTTTTGACTGAGATCAAGGTGTAGTAACTGTTTCTAGCAGCTTAATTTGATTATCTCTCCCCACTTCTCTTCTTTCTTTCCTTGTCTGCCTTCCTCTATCTCTCTTGCTATCGATATGCGATGTAAGGATATGTTCGCCAATCCCACCTTCCTCATTATGTAGAGATTATGGCCGCATCACGTTGAAACACCGGTTCCCTTACGGTCACTGAAGTAAAGCAACGTCGAACCTGGTCAGTACCTAGGTGGGTGACTACTGGGGAATACCAGGGTCTATAAGATTTAATGTGCGGGTGGTGTAATAGTTAATGTCTCTGAAATATTAATCGGGGAGCCGAGTACCAATTCCAGCTGGGTTCGTTATATTACGCGCACAGAGGTAAGAATATACCACTTCACCCTCAGCTATGGGTTGATTAGTAAGACTTTTATCATAAAATTATTATTATTTCCCACCACCCAAATATTTAGAATCTAAAAATATTTTCTGACTTTAAATAATCTGCTAAGGGTCGATAAGACGTAAAAATGAATCAGAGTGAAGGGATAGTTGCGTCCCGGACAAGTGCGTACTTCTAATAATCTTTTAAAGTCATCAAACTTTCGTTTCTTAACAGTTGTTAATTGCAAACCAATTTTCAATTATTCTAAACAAGTAAAAAGCTAGTTAACAAAAATTTTGAAGGAAAAAAAAAAACATTTTTAAAGAGTTGCTTAATATAGAAATTTTCACACCAATACTTTTAATTACTCTAAACAAGCAGAAAGGTAGATACCAAAAATTTAAAAAAAAAAAAGAGAGAAAAATTTATTTTTTAAAGTAATGGAAAATTAAGCTAGCAGTTTCAGTTCACTCCGGCAGTGCGTACCACAAACATCCAAATAGTTTCTGGATTTTATAGATTATATTTTTATTTGGAACTCATGGCTAAGTTCCGAAAATCAAACACTGATGGGAAAATGTATGTGAACGAAGAAAATTACAGCTACTAGTATCATAAGAAAAATGCAGAGGAAACAAAAACATACTGACGATATGAAGAGCGATCTTGCAAAGCAAGAATTCATACAGTAAATGATTCAGTCACGCCACGCCATAATTGTCATTGCATTTTAAACAAAAATAAAGTTTTATTTTTTAATTTTATTTTATTCCTTTATTTTTAATAATTATGATTACTACTGATTCTTTAAAAAAATGGTAATTGCCTTTAAAAGTTTAAAGAAATATAAGCGGTATGCAATTATCCAGGGATGCATTTGTCCAGGTACACAATTGCCCGGGATACAAATTTCCAGTACGCAACTGTCTTAGAACCGTTTTCCAGCTCCCTTATGATTGCCTTGCTGTAGATGTAGAACAAATCTGGAGAGAAGACACATTATTGTCGTACGCCCTTTTCTATTTTTGCGTCCCTACTCAATTCATTTTCTATCCGTATTCAGAAGACTTGCTTCCGGTATCAGTTCTGCATCATTCGAACATCCTTTCCAAATAGACTTTCTAGCAGTTCAAATAGATCCTGGTGCTGTACGTTGTTAAATGCTTTTACGTAAGCTATAAAATACAAGTGAATATCCTTCTGCATTTTTATCGCTCTCTCGGTTATCATTCAAATTATCACGTATCGCGTTTCTTGTCCCAAAGTCGCGCGGTTCTTGAACTATTTCCGGTTTAATTCTGCTTCGCGCCCCATCTTCATTGGAATTCCGATCATTGGCTTGGTTATGTGTATTATTGAGCAGATTTTCCAATAGAGCGTGAATTCATTTGCACCTAGATGGTTTGTAAAATGCATCTTCGTAGTATTACCTAAGAAACCAGATATAATTGAGTGCGAGCGCCATCGGACAATCAGTTCAATGAGCCATATAACCAAGCTGATCATCTGAGTTCTAATCATGATGTTATCGCGCATATCGCCACTCTTATCGTTTAAGACAGCAGATATTACTAGTGTGAAAGTTCAGTAACTATTACTATTCAATAATCTATATAATCTACATTAATGATAAATAGTCAAAGCTAAACAGTTATATTTCTATATATACTTCATATGGTTGTCAATATATATATATATATATATATATATATATATATATATATATATATATATATATATCGAATCTCTAGCACGATTCTGAGTTTCATGCACGTAAAACAGTCATTTGAATTCTGTACCCAAAGATTGCGTTGTGTATGAAACTCAGTCCTGCAAGGGTGTGAGATATTATCTATCTATCTATCTATCTATCTATCTATCTATCTATCTATCTATCTATCTATTATATATATATATATATATATATATATATATATATATATATATATATATATATATATATAAAGTATAAAGTGAACATTGAAGTCAACACTCAGAGGCGACAGGCTGTTTCGTCAGGTGGCGATTGTGTCAAGCATGAAACAGCCTGTCGCCTCTCAGTGTTGACTTCAATGTTCACTTTTATACTTACATTTACATACGTTCTGTCTTTGATATTGAGCACTTTATCCCATAAATATAGCACACCTTAAAACTGTATTTCTTCATATATTCATATATATATATATATATATATATATAGATATAGATATATATATATATATATATAGATAGATAGATGTGTGTGTGTGTGTGTATGTGCTCTGTTTCAGTACATTGAGCACTGTTTCGAAAATTACATTGAAATCTTTTCTTAGTCGACTCGTTTCGTCCTCTGATGGAATTTATCAAGGCAAATGTAAGGATTTTATTTTGTTACAAGTATTTATAAACAGAAGTAAACATGTTGCTTTTTCCTATGGAGAATACTAAGTGATGTCATTTAGTATCTAATAAATGAAAGGGAATAAATGCTGCTTGCCAATTTTTTTTAATAATGTAATTATTATTTATATTATTTTAGTCTAAGGGCAATTTATATATTATATATTTTAAATAATAGAAAGTTTCGAATTTAGTCGTTTTCTTTTAAATTAAATTTTTTTTTTTTTTATAGTCATGTACAGCCTTGTGCAAATTAATTGAAACAACTGCTTTAGTTTCCTTTCTTTCACCATACGGTAAGTTTTAGACCCCAATGGAGTGCCAGGGTGAAAAGTACAAAAAAAAAAAAAAAGAAGCAAATAATAACTGAATTATTTGTTTTGCTTCAATCAATTTGCACAAGAGTGTATGTTGGCTTGGGAAAGGAGTATTTCTTTCAAGAAAGGGAATATTTGAAAAAATCTGTAGATTTATATTTGGGCATGATTCGATAGTGGCGCTCTCAAGAATATATCCAGTCCAAGTAGGTTACTTTCGCTTTTAATAAGTGAGACATTCTTTAGATCGGAGTTGTTGAACTTATTTCTATGTATGACTAATGCATTTGATAAAGTGTTGTGTATATAAGATCTGTTATCTTAATACATTTTTTTTATGTTTATACGTTCTTTTTATAGATACAAATATTTAAGTAAATGCTCTGTTTATAATAAACAGTATTAACGACATTTACCGGCTTGAATGTCCGAGAAATTTTCATAGAAAATATGCGTCCTATGACAGGAATCGAACCCGTATCCTATACGGAACCGTCATATATCCCGAGGAGCACTTTAGCCACAGAGGAGCGTTTCGGTTAGCAAGGTCGATTTTACTGTTTTTACGATCTGTTATATATTTATTTTTAATCATTTCATGCCAAGCAAGGAGATAATGTCACTAAGATCCAAAGTATTATTGGGAATGAAAGAAAATACAAAGTCTTTAGGAGATCGAGTTTTCCTGAAGTTTAAATAAATTCTGGTGCCTTATTTTATTAAATGCTTTTACGTATTCTATAAAACACAAGTGTAAATCCTTCGGCATTTATATTGCTCTCTCTATTATCATTGTAATTATAAATATTGCATTTCTTGTTCTAGTCTCCTTGACAAAGGAACAATAGTCTTTCCGGTTTAATTAAACCCAATCCTAAACAAAGAATAAACCTCCTGTTAAAAAGACGGATAAGTTGTGTGAACTGGACAATAGGCGACCCTATTGAACACAAAAAAACAAAAAAAACAAAACAAAAAAAAAAAAAAAAACAAAACAAAAAAAAAACAAAAAAAAAGAAAAGAAAAACGAAATAAAATAAAATTAAAAAATCTAAATAAAAATAAGAGATAAAAAATAATTAGGAAATAAAATTTCGGAGACGTCTGGCGCGTAAGATTTAAACTAAGAGCCTGGGCGTAATGACTGTTCTGTTGAAGAGGATTTTCAATAGCGTGGTCTTTATTTGAAGCGGATTCGGCTAAAAGATAATCTTTATATTTGTTTTTAAATGTTGGGCAAGGAGACAGAAGAATTCTTTTCCGATATCGACGACAGCAGGTCGCCACTCATGTTTTTCCTCTTTTTAAGTTGAACTAAAATAGCAAATGTAATTATGATAGTAAAAAAGAAATCTCTTCCAAAGAAAGCTCTTCATAAAGACAGTTGGAACTTTCATCTCATGTGTATTTGACTGGAATTCTAACTGAAATTGTCTTCCTGTCATAGCATCTGACCAGTGTAAGATTAATTGACACTGAGAGGAAAGCAGACCACATAATCTTACACACGCACAATGAAAGAAGAAGAAAAAATCAAAATTAAATGAAGGAAAAGTGCATTAATTATTTTTAACTCAATATAAAAGTGACGAAAAACGAGAAAATAAACAGTCAGTTGGTGATATCTCCTGAGGAGTGGTCGAAGCGTGATGTTGGAGTGGTCGAAGGGATTACGTCTACGAAACTCTAGTCGAGATGCTGAAAATAAGTGACAAATTTTATATTTGTATTAATCCTATTCTCTCTCTCTCAATATATATATGTGCGTGTGTGTGTGTTTATATATACGTGTGCATATGTATATGTGTATATATGTGTGTGTATATGTTTGTGTGTATATGTATACGTGTGTATATGTGTATGTGTATATATGTATACGTGTGAATATATGTGTCTATGTATATATGTGTGTGTATGCATACGTGTGTATATATGTGCGTGTATGCATATGTGTTTGTGTATATGTATACGTGTGTATATATATGTATATGTGTATGCATATATGTATATGCGTGTATACATATATATATGTGTGCATATATATGTATATGTGAGTATATATATGTATATGTGTACATATATATGTATAAGTGAATATATACATGTATATATAGGTATATGTGTATAAATGTATATATATATGTGTATATGTGAATATATACATGTATATATAGGTATATGTATATATGTACATATTAGTGTATATATATGTATATGTGTACATATTTATGTATATATATATGTATATATGTGTATATGTGCATATATATATGTGTGTATATGTGTGTATATATATATGTGTGTATATATGTGTATGTGTATATATATATGTATATATGTGTATGTATATATGTGTATGTGTATATATATGTATATATATGTGTATGTGTATATATATGTGTGTATGTGTATATATATGTGTATATATATGTGTGTGTGTATATATATATGTGTATATATGTGTGTGTGCATATATATGTATATATATATACACACATATATATATATATATATGTGTGTGTGTGTGTAAATATGTGTGTGCGTGTGTGTGTGTGTGTTTGTGTGTGTGCGGGAAATACTACATCTCAAACCAGACCTAAAATCTTTGTTTGAGGAGGCCGCCTTCTAGCATTTTGCAGACTTAAGGAAATTATAGGTAGTAACCATTTTTCAGATGATACGATAACCCATAATAGACCAAGAATAAAAACAAGCAGGATTTTCACAACCATGTAATAACAAAAGGAGCCTATGTTGTAACGACATTAGACATAACAATTCGTTCTCTAGCTTAGTCACTAAATCTACTTTCAAAATGTACCACAACGCTAAGTGTAGAAATCATAACATAATTTACTTGTTAGAATGCACAATATGTGTATATATGTGTATATATATATGTATATATATGTGTGTGTGTATACATATTGTGTATATTTAGGCAGCATTTTTTATTCAAACAGGTTTAGTTAAATAATTTAGAAATATAATGTAGATTAGTTTTCGTTGTGATCCATTCAAGATCGCAAAGTATTTAACCAAAACCTGTTTTAACACACACACACACACACACACACACACATACACATATATATATATATATACATACACACACGTATGTGTATAAATATATATATATATATACACACGTATGTATATATATATATATATATATATATATATATATATATATATATATATATATATATATATTGTTTAAGCCTTTTCATTATATCCTTACTCTGTCCTGGACATTGAGTTCTACCTGGATTCTATTCTCTTGGAATTATTTCTCATACAAATATATATGTATGTGTATTTATGTATATATATTTATATATTTTAGATACATGATTGCATATGTGTGTGTATGTTTACCACTAATATTATCTATCTATCTATCTATCTATCTATCTATCTATCTATCTATCTATCTATCTATCTATTTGTGTATTTAGGCAGCAATCCTTCTTTCATGCACATTTCATTGAATACGGCAGACAAGGTGCTTTTATTTCGTTTTTTATACAATTTCTGATCTAATAATTTTCTTTTTCTTTTCGGATGATAAATTATATAAAAACTGTCCGAATTTTCTTTTTATCCGAGCGCTTTCGGCTATACATTTAGCCATTTTTAAGGATTAAATATTTTAATTGTTAAATAAGAAAAAGTTTGTTGCATGTATGTTTTATAAAATGTTTTCATTTTTCAAAACACGGGCAAGATATTATGTCTATGTTCAAAGTTAATATTATTAAGTGTGTTTTTGTTTTTATTAATAAGGCTCCCATTATTTTTAGCCTTTTTTGCATGTAGATGATGCTATTATATTAGTGTTGTTAACTAGTATGTTACGAATAGTGGCTGGTAGATCTCCATGAATATTTAAATGAGATCTAATTGAGCTATGGTCAGAAAGGTGCAGAGTGAGTCTGCGTGTCATACATGTTGTAGTGTGGCCTATATAACTATTTACGAATTTTAAATGCAATTCCTTAATGGGAATATATATATATATATATATATATATATATATATATATATATATATATATAGTGGCTGTCGACTTACAAAGCGAGTATGACCATTACTGACAGCTAAACTCCCCACCTCACAAAACTGAATTCATGAGTTTTGTGAACGACCGTCGCTCATGAAGCCAGCCATCGATCTGCATTTCTTTTCACATATGTGGCATATCTATTCATCTCCGGGTGGTGGATGGACACTTTGATCCTCATCACTTTCAATGTACCCTTTCCTATGTCTTATCAGGCCCGACCTGGACTTGCTCACCCTAGTGCAGGTCGGGCCTTCAAAGCATGCCATTACGAAATCATCATATACAATAGACTGTTGTTGTTGGTGTGACCGCTGGTGACTGAGCAGACCCAACATAATACATACATACATACATACATATAATAGACTCTCCTGTCGGTTTCGACGTATGAGGATCTGACAGTTTATTGATTCAGTCATGAAATTTTGTGCGATAATCTTAAGTGGCATTTAAGACCCGCTAGTGATTTACAAAGGAGGCCACATATGGAGCAAATGTGAGATGAGATCATTGTTAGATTGGCTGACCTTTTAGATCTTGCTCTCACTTCTTGAAGATGATTCAGACAAGCAGATTGAAAATTGCTGAGTCCACTAAAACACGTTGATCTCCATTCTACCCGCTTCGAGGCTAAGCGCTAAAAGGGTGTTATGTGGTATATTAACTGCTGACAAGTTGCTTGTCTTTGTATCTTAGCCATGGGCGTCCTACATTCCTGTAGCCCTGATTTAACTGGCTGTACATTAGGATCCCCCCCCCCACACACACACACATATGTATATATATATATATATGTACACACACACACACACATATATATACATATACATGCACACACACACACACACACACACACACACACACACACACACACATATATATATATATATATATATATATATATATATATATATATATATACTGAGAGAGAGATTGAGAGGATTATGCCCACACAAACATGTTTTTGCATAAATTGTGAAATCAAAGCACATCATACTTATATTACCTCCAAGCTTCCAATGTTAAATGTCGGCATTAAATGACCCATAAGCTGTTGATATTCCGTTAAACTGTCAAATCAATCAATATTATACGCTCCTATATGTCTACGCTTGTTTTGAAATGGCACTAAGCTAAGCTATAAGCTATAACACAAATTCTAAAGACCGAAATTTTACGAATTCTTTAAAACTTATACCCAGGCTCCGTTTGGTAAATTGCCGCCATTTTATATTTCTTAATTTCGTGCAGCCATGTTATTTGTTTTTTTTAATTTTATTTTGTCGATTGCACACTATAGTTGAGCACCGTCTGTGAGAAAAAGAGCACTATGACGCAATTCACTCCACCAAAAATTTGGAAACGGCTTGCTGTACTGCTTGGCATTCGCGCCGGAAGATCTAATACGAACATTCCAAAGTGTTTGGGTGCCAATCTGAGGACAGTGCAGAGGATACGGAAAGAGCTGGATGATATATCCAGTCATCATCATGGTGTTTGGAGTGATCACTAGTGATGGCAACATTATACCTGCATTCATCTTTCCATAGGGCCTCCGACTCAACACAGGGCCTACATCAAGTGCCTTGAGGAGGTAATGCTGCCTTGGGTCAAGAGGGTGGCTGCTGGAAGACCCTATGTCTAGCAACAGGATTCTGCACCATGCCAGACAAGCAGGGGAACCCAGTCATGGCTGTCAGACAATTTTTGCGACCACATCACTCCTTATATGTGGCCACCTAACTCAGACCAACAAAACTGCTTGTAACACCAAAGATGAACTGAAAGCAACAATTATGGCAGCATTCGTCCAGAAGAGTTGCAAGAGATTCCGAAGTCGTGTGGAGGCAGTGGTTGAAGCCAATGGCAATTTTATTGAATAAATTTACTCTTTAGTATTTCAAGATATTTTTTGTGGAACTTAGGTAAATATATCTGTTAAAATGACATTTTTGCATAATTTAGATGACACTTTATTCATCAAATCCTGTATATAACTTCATGTTATTGTCTTATGTGTATATATCCTAAGTTCTGCTGTGCTAAAATCCTGTTCATGTCGGTCCACCTACTGATAACTTTTGAGGCACAATTCTGCATTTGGTGACTATTCAGCCATCTTCTAGGTCAACCCTTATGTTTCCTGTTTCCTTCCTTCATTCATTGTTTCATTTTCTATCGCTTTTGCGGGTTATTTAAAGTTAGAAAATATTTTTAGATTGTAGAAAATTTGTTTTGGAGTTAATAATGGCTTAGAGTAATGGATAGCGTCTCGAATTGGGGAATCGGAGAAGCGAGTTCGAACTCCAGTCTAATCCCTTACATTCACTTACGTGCTAATACCCTTGCAAAATGTATGAATCGTCTTCTTCTCCCCCCCAGCTATGGGTAAATAAACTGGTCTACCGCAGAAAGAAATGGCAACCTACTGCGGGAAAAAATCTGCCTCGTCAATCATGTATCGAAAGATGCATAATCGTCTAAGCGTGTATCACGTATGGCACATAACTGTTTAGCGATACAGCTGAACGAGAGACCAGCATAACTCCTAACACTAAAGATGAACTGAAGGCAAGAATTATGGCAGGATTCACCAAAATTTCACCAGAAAATCATCCAGAAAAGTTACAGGAGATTCCGAAGTCGTTTGGAGGCCGTGGTTGAAACCAATAGTGATTTTATTGAATAAATTTACTATTTAGTATTTCAAGAGAGTTTTATGGAACTATGGTAAATATATCTGTTAAAATGAAATATCGGTGTTATTTTCTTTTTTGCGTAATTTAGACGACATTTTATCCATCGCATAGGTGGACAGCAGGCAATGTCAGTTTTGTTAAGACGTAAAGGGCCTTGACAGCAGCGGAAGTGCATACGTATGTTTCTATATATGTTCTCGTGTATTTGTACATGCTTTTCTATAGTAAAATTATTTTCTTCCGTTTTTATTTTTAGACTGTCTTGGATCCTTCCTGTGGCTAACGAACCGAATCTCTTTTTACTGCTGAAGGCATTAAATTCCTGGAAAACAACACCCACCAACAACAACAAAAAAATACCCAACTGACTTCGTAATGGTACTTACACTGGCCACGAATATGCTATTTAGTTGTGGTCTCTGCAGGGAACGCCTTTCGACAGACATGAAAACTTTACCTTGTTTGCATAATTTTTGTCGATGTTGCATAGCTCAAATATTTCGTAACCAGTTACCCGAAATAACAACAACCAACAACAACAACAACACTAACAGCCTTTTTAGCTGCCCAGAATGTTCCAGCAAAGTTCTGACCCCAGATCCTCCTGACGGGTTCGCAGAAAACCGCGTGAAAAAGGAAGAGCGCGTTCAGTGGGTTCTAGACAAACTGGAACCGAATTCCTTCATTCTAAACTTGCTCAAGGCGAAAGAACTACAGCAAGACGCGCAACTGTGTGAAAGATGCTTAAAGGATAATTCCACCGTCTCGGCGTCCGCCTGGTGCCGTGACTGCGATAAGTGTTTCTGCAGCCGATGTCTAAAACTGCACCAAGACTTCACGCTGCATTCCGAGATTGTTTGTCTGGCCGACGGTGACCTACCCAGTCTGAAAGAGTTGATGCCCCGACAAAAATGTGATGCCCACAAAGAACCCGTAAACACTTACTGTACTCGATGCAGATTATGCTTGTGTCAATCGTGTTGGATGGGCCACTTTACGGTAACGGGTAACTGCCCACCTCCACTTCCTCTGGATAAATTGGCTGGACTGAAGAAAGCTGACGGTAATGTTTTACTGTCTGGCATCAAAATCACGGAAAATGATATCAAAAGACGAAACGAGGAAACACTTGCAAGGATGTCAAAAGTAAAGGAGGAATTTCAGACTGCTTTCGAACAAGTCAGAGCAGACCGGGATAAATTAATAAGTATTTTTAATAAAAAGGCCGATGAACTACTTTTTAATCTTGAGTCTGCAGCGAAGGCTGAGAGTGAGAAACTTGCTAGTCAATTGTCTCAGAATGGAACCTGGCTTAATCAGATTGACTTTTTGGCTTTGAATGTTAATACCCTGATGACGAACGCCACTAGCACTGACCTTGTGTCCTGTTATCCGAAGCTCGATTCTTGCTGGGATAGTCTCCAGGTCTGTATTAACGCCGAGGTAGCAAACTGGGAGAAGATAAGCGTGAATTATTCAGGGCAGTTCGCCAAGCTGCTCCAAAACGCAGAGCAAATGAAAATTGGGCACGTACAAATAGAGGAAGAAAAGTCACCAGGCGAGCCTCTGAAAGGAGACAAATCAGCTATTGTTTCTCCAGATCCAGATATACATTCGGAGAGAAATGCTGCCATCCAATGCCAGCTTAAAGACTACAAAGACGCCTGGACCCAAACTCGAGTTGTTCGGACATCAGACATCTGTATCCAATCTGGCGAATCAACACCGAAACTTATCGACGCTGATCGTTGGTCAGTTAGTGGCAGCTCAATAGACTTCATCGACGGAATCGCCGCCAGTACTGAGGGGAACGTCTATTTGTGTTGCCGTTCTCTGAAGCAAGTCCGGGAATATTCTTGTGAAGGGCTCTTTCTCTCGTCCTGTTCACTGCCGTGCCGACCGTTCGATATTACCTGCTTAACAGAAGAGGTACTGGCAGTGGTCTCGTCCGATGACCATATGCTAATTACTCTTCTCAGAACAAATTCCGATAAAGATCCACTAAAAATATACAAAGTGGTTCATACGAAACAGAACTATGTTTCCGCCTGCGGTTCTGGGAGTTTATTCTACGCCTGTCAGCGCTCGGGAAACGTTGAGTTAATAAACATCGAAGCTAACGTGATGATCGTCGTAGCCCAACCCACCGCAAAACCTGACCCCAGGCACAGGGTCGTCATTGGCTCTACTACTCATTCCGTTGTCTTTCTGGATTATATCGACCAGACC
>OZ010607.1:44749356-44754356 GCA_963932145.1 Acanthosepion lycidas | reverse complement strand
TTAAAAAGGCCTTGTGCCACATAACGCCCTCGTGTGTGTGTGTGGGGGGGGTGAATGAATATCGTCAGTCGATGTCGGACGACCGGCTGAACGGTTGAACTCTCTGCCTTCGGGCGGGGAGGAACCCAAAAGAGGCTACGCCGAAGGGCGGAGTCTCGCTCGGGGAGGTAAACCGACCCTGAACCCGTTTATACGGGTTCAAAGGGTATATTTTTGGCCGAGACCACGGGCTCGAAGATCCCACGTTAAACCGGCTTGTGCCACATGATACCCTCGTGGGTGGGGGGTGACTTAATACTAGTCGATGTCGGACGACAGTCGATGTCGGACGACAGTCGAACTCTCTGCCTTCGGTCAGAGAGGAACCCAGACGAGGCTATGCCGAAGGGCAGAGTTTCGTCCGGGGAGGTAGACAGACCCAATCCCGTTTATGCGGGGCCTACGGGGATATTTTGGCCGAGCCTACGGGATCGGGAAACCCACATTAAATTCGGCCTTGTGCCACATGTGACTGCGTAGGGCAGTTACTAAATAGCGTCGATGTCGGACGACAGTAGTCGACAGTCGAATACGAAGTAGTCAGCGACCACAACAAGATTACTCTAAGTAATACCTATTATATAAAGTTCCTAACGTTTTGTACGTCGGACCTATTAGGGACCGATTTAGTACAAATACAAGCCTCTACTGCGAAATAACTCCACAACAATTATAAAACTCACATCTAATTCTTAGAAATAATTCATCACACCGTACTAAAATGATTTCCTCTCCGGACACATTGATTTACAGAGAATTAAGCAACATAAAACAAAGAGCTATCAACAATAATTTCAAAAACCATGTTGTTGATGTAGAAATAAGATTAACTTTAAAGGAATTTTTTAAAAAGTACTATAAGCAAACAACTTGATATAAACAAAAGTAAAATAAAGATAGCTTTAAATTCTTTTATTGTAACCAAAGGCATCCTAATTATAAACATGGAGAAAAGGTTATATACACTGGGTGTAACAGCAAAAATGTCCAAATCGGGTTTCAGCATGGGATAATGGTCCATCCCACAAAGAGTTTAATACCTAAAAAACACTAAACTGAGTTTCTTTTTTCCAGGTTTTCAGATAAGACGTTTAGCCATCTTGACACTGTTTGTCGTAAGAATCACTGAAAAACCCGTTATTCAGCTAAAAAGAGAACAGGTTAAAATGTGTTTTGTGTCAGCCCCAATACGTCTTCCCAACTGAGCAATGGTGAGGGGAAAAAGATCATTCAGGCCTTCAGTAATGGTACCAACATTCATACTCTGGCTTTCATCTTCAAAGTCCATTCAAAAACCATCAAGAAAACGGTGAATAGGTTTTAAAAAGAGGGAACAGCAGAAAGGAAAATTGGGTCAGGACGTCACAACACCAAAAGGCATTATCATTTAAACTTAGAGTTAAACACATTCTTACTGTTCAGTTAAGTAGAGTCTATTAGTGTTGCAAAAACCTCGGAGAATTCTGATTTTTTAATCAGTTCAAAGATACAACGGTTCAAAGTTTAATCTAACAATTTGACAATTTTGCTGTTACACCCAGTATATATATATATATATATATATATATATATATATATATATATATATATATATATATATTCAAATCCTGCGGAGGGTCGTTTGGGGACCCTGTGGCACGAAGTGCACCAGGTCTCTGTATTTGGCCCTTCAAAAAGTGTGGCTGGTCCTTCACGAAACCTTCACCACTATAATCAAATCTCATGTGCTGTTGTCGGCTGTCAATTTCCTAGGAACTGATCTGCTTGACCCTCATACGTCGAATTGGACGGGAGAGAGTCGAGTATATATATATATATATATATACAGAACTGATAATCCCTACATAAATAACCGTTATTTTAAGTATTAGATTAAGTAAGATTAAATTTTTAAAAATGTGTTTCTTCTTTATATAAATTATAACTTTTAGTAAAAGAACTAATTTAACAATTGTAATTGATAAATTCGTTATTTTAGTGCAAGGCATGTTATCTATATATAAAAGAAACAGTTTCTTTTTTAAATTTATATATACTAGATTTTTTCAACACGCATTAGCGTGTTCAAATCCTCACGATATTAATTATTGTTGAAGTTGTCGCTAACATTTTTTGTAGAGATTTACAAACTACGTTTCGTTCAATCTCATAAACCAATCGATGAAATTTGAATAAAGCTGATGTTGTTTGGAGAAATAAAAAAACCTTATTTCGAGGTTTAATAATTTCTTTAAGTTAATTTAATTTAATTTTATACGACTTTATGGTAAACAAAATTTTTAAGAAAATTTCGTTTTTTCCTTTTTAACAACAAAAAATAAATTCTTAGGATTTCTGACTCATGAGCATGCAACATACAACTGACCATGGGTAAATATTTCTTTCTGGAACCAAATTCTTTTTGAAATGCTTGCCTTCGTGATTTGTTAAATAGTTCTCGCAAACGCAGGACGAACTGGAAACTGGATTCTTGCATATAAAAACTTTAAGAAAAGATATGCAAAAAACTTTATTGCATTTTTATTAAATAAGTATTTGTTATTTTAATCATTATATTGTTTTTAAAATAGTGGTAGTATTTTGTATGTTAAATAATAAAACTTATAGTTTTTCAAAAAGAAAAAGAATTAATTGCGTTATACTAAGTTACGCACACTAATAAAACCAACTGTATTTTGTACCGCCTCACCTGTTTGTATTTCTCCACAAAATTTGGTTTCGATCGGTCAATGTATGGCTATTTTAGAGAATGTAACGGACGGACGAACGGAGTAACGGAAGTCCCAGAATTTTATATATAGATATACAGGTTGTGGCCGAAAAACCTCTCACGCTTTAAAGTTTGTTGTAAAGATCATGATAACTGCTATTAAAAATATTATTTCACCGTTGAGTAAAAAAAAATGGCTACAGTTTTTATTCATTTGGTTAAAAAATACTCGAAATGGTGGCCTCTATTCGCCATACAATCTTGTAGACGATTTCTAAAGTTTTCCATCACCAGGAAGTCCGAGCGATTCGAGGTCTTCCAGTTGGCTTTCTTTTAAGCGCTGGACTCGTGGCTCTGAAATGTTTAACGTAACTATGTTTTGTGGTCCAGTCTTCAGGGTCTTAGGGTGACGTTTGAACCATAGAGCTAACTGTGCGCTGGTCAGTGTTAACGCTAGTTGTTGGTCGCTGGCCGCTTCGATCTACACCAAATCAGCCGACGTTGTATTCTTGATCTCAGAGCAGTGAAAGCTTGAATGTCATAGTAATCTCAACGCTAGTTCAAGCCGTGGCGGGTGCTATATCA
Source organism: Acanthosepion lycidas (assembly GCA_963932145.1). Classification (NCBI taxonomy): domain Eukaryota; kingdom Metazoa; phylum Mollusca; class Cephalopoda; order Sepiida; family Sepiidae; genus Acanthosepion; species Acanthosepion lycidas. Next base: position 44,751,022 of record OZ010607.1, on the reverse strand, counting down.
AGGAAGAAAAATATCTTCACGACGAAAAATAAAACGAAAGATTCATGGGGTTAATCTTCAGTTGGTTTATATAGCTCTTGATACAACAATCTGCTATAAGCATTTTGGCCGAAAGCCGGCGTGGGGCCGAAGAGTTCTGGGGATTCGGTGATTTTTTTACACTATTCCCAATAAAGGTTCTTTGTTGCCTATTGCTGCTTCTTTAATCAATTTTCCACATTTGAAGAATTATCCACCTTCTCTGGGTGTAGTCACAGGGATTGCTCCTCCCATAACTCCATCCTGCTTCACTTCACATCTCGCACCACTACTCCACACAAGTGGTGCTAAATTCTTCTCCTTCCTCCTTTCCTTTTGGCATTTCGCCTCTGGCCACCTCTCAGGGCGGCTATAGCTGTCTTTGTGACAAATCTAACTTTAAAGTGCGTAGGCGAAAAGGCGTAGTTTATTTTAATCATTCATTTAATTCTCTCCATTTTCCAGAATTATCCTTGTCCAGTGAAAACACAAACCGGACCACAGCGTTCTCATCTAACCTTCTGAGCGAGAGATAAAATTATTTCTCAATTGTTTTCAACAAAAATTATATTTGATTGCCTAAATTCTCAAACAAGAGACAAAATTGTTCTCCATCCGTGGGTCGATTGCTGTCTTAGCTCAAACACGAACCAAACCAGCAGATTTATTGCTCTTCATGACTTCGACCCTAAGGAAAAGGGTTCGATCCTTGTTTTCGTTTTCGTCAACGGAAATATAATTCCTGTCTGTCTTTCCTCTCGTTAATGATATGTGTTTTCCTAATTTCTCAAAAAAGAGATAAATTTATTTCCCAATTTGTTCTGCCAGATATTCGATAGATGCATCATTCCATTTCGTAGTGGTGAGACAATCCAGATGGCCCTTTCTTTCACTTCCACATTTCCATGGAAAATGTCTTCCATTCTCTCTCTCGATCTTTCCATTTTCCAGTTTGTATTTCATTCTGGGCTTAACCCTTTTCTGTTCTGAATTAACATTTAACCACTTCATGGCCGCAATGTTACAAAAGAATGACCGAAAGCAGTCGGATATGCAGAACATTCAGATAATTTTTACATATTTTATATCCAGAAAAGAAAAAAAATTATATGAACGCAAGAAAAATTAAATAAAAAATATAATTCGTCTTTAATGTAACTCGTCTATAACTATGAGATAAGTAATTGAAATTTACGCATCTTCAAGATTGGTTATTCCTAAATTTTCGCTTGAGGAAGAAACAGGGATTGATACTTTAACTCAATTTAATTTTAATAATAATATTGAGGTTTTCGGCTCTCGTTTTTGAAACATGAGCACTCTTATGTAGCGAAGGAATCATATTTTTTAAAAAATAATTATAATATATATATATATATATATATATATATATATATATATATATATATATATATATATATACGTAAGTATCTTTAAAAAAAATTGATTTTTTTCTGATTATCAGTAAAATTGATGAAATCGTCCATATTGGCAAATCTGTTGACACTACATGATTCAATTTATTAAAAAAAAATTCCAAAAATAAAATATACTTATCTGAAAAGTTATTTGAGAAAAATTAACTGATTTAAAGTTTAATTAATAGGACTTTTAATTCAAAATTCCAGAGAAAATCATATTTAACACG
>OZ010607.1:44696856-44744356 GCA_963932145.1 Acanthosepion lycidas | reverse complement strand
AAGGACGGTATCAGATTGACAACAAGGTCTCTTCAATTTACAGCTGAATTGGCTAGATTTAACGGTAAGTTCTATGCTAACAGTTTCTTTTCTCGCACTTCTCGCCTGTGGAACACTCTCCCGGCTCCGTGGTTTCCAGCCAACTTTGATCTGAAAAAATTTAAATGCAATGTCAATCGTTATCTACTGTCTTCCTGATTACTCTTCTATTGTTCCAGCTGCTTAATAATGTTTCTGTTTTCTAATTTTTGTACACTCAGTAACACCTTGTGTGTTAGTGGATCTATTGCTTTGCATGGAGTTAATTCGATGAATATATATATATATATATATATATATATATATATATATATATATATATATATATATATATATAATCCTTGCCCACAGAATCAACGCACTCGATGCTAGATTATCAACTAAAACGAACGATTTCCTTAGGTATTTCAAAGGCTTTTGACCAGGTGTGGGAGAGAGCAGCGGTCCCTAACCTTTTTGCGCCATTGACAGGTACCAAATAATCCACGGTCCGGTACCGGTTCGTGGTACAGTGGTTGTGGATCGCCTAAAACTCACCCTTCTGCTTTCTTTTCTTCCTGCTTTTTATTAACGATCAACCTAGAGGAATTCTCATATCATTAATAAATATTTATGACGATAATACCATAGAAAATCCAAAGAAGAAATGTTATTGGTCTTGTCGACTTCGGTTACTTTTCACCGCCGTAAATACTTTCATGGTAATTGTTTTGATGAACTTTCCTCTAATTTTGTTAAGAATTTATAGTTTTGGTGTAATTAATACTGTGGTATGTTTAGGTCAGTATTTATGGCTAGCTAAGTTTAAGATAAGACAGATTGAAGACCAGCCTTTCCCTATCCCCACTTTCGGCCTTGTGCCACATTTTTGGTTTTGTAAAATAAATATTACTTTCCTTTAAGGTATCTAGACTTTATGAATTTAAGCGAAGTACTAGATTGGCAGCAAGGTCTGATCATTTACAACTGAAATGGCTAGATGTAACCGTAAGTTCTGTGCTAACAGTTCCTTCTCTTACACTTCTCGCTTATGGAACTCTCTTCCGGCTTCTCACATCCCAGTTAACTTTGATCTTCAAAAATTTAATTGTAATACAAATCATTATCTTCTGTCTTCTATATTCTTGTTCTTTTATTATTCTCTTTCCTTAATAGTATTAGGTTGGTGCAAAAATAATTTCGTTTTCTCACATAGTAACATATGTTAGAAAACGAAATTATTTTTGCACCAACCTAATATATTTACTCTTCTTACTTATTATAAAACGCAGATTGTGTGTGTGTGTGTGTGTGTGTGTACGTTTATATATTGGATCGGATTTCCTACATTTTTCAACCGATTTCAACAAAACTTCACAGGACTGCGTAAAATTACCTTGTGGTGGTTCTGACAGCGCCAAAAATTGGAAAAACACAATTGCTTTTGCACGAAATCAATTTGAAAACACGATAAAACACGATTCTGTTGTCAGAATGAAAGAGGGACAACTCATATCGAGTTATACTTATTATAAAACCCAGTTTGTGTGTGTGTGTGTGTTCGTTTATATATGGGATCGGATTTCCTGCATTTTTCAACCGATTTCAACAAAACTTCACTTGTTTTTTGGCAGGTAGTGTTTCTTATTGTCTTGCACACATTTTTCTTTATTTTTACATTCAGAATGCTTTAAAAATTTCATTTACAAGACAATTGTTTATAATAAAATTCTATTCAGTCGGTAGACTCATAACGATTGAAAACAATGTTTTTTTAGAGTTTGGGTTTGACCAATTCGTAAACAAAAAAAAAAAAAACAAAACAAAAAAATAAAACTAATTAAGACATGCGTGTTCGTCAATCTTAAACAATAATCTTTGTCAATTTTATTTTTCAGTCTTTATGATGGTCGATAATTGATCTATCTCTTACTGTTTTATCCCCGGGCAACGCCGGGATCTCCTGCTAGTACTCTCTAACACTCGATAACCCCTGACGTGTTAGTAGCTTTATTGCCTTGCTTGTTGGAGGGAATGATTTTTAAAAAATAAATGTCAGCGACAACGACATTTGTGAGATTCTCTTGTCCGTTCTTGACTCGAATGTACGCCATAGTGACGACTAGATTTTGAATATCTGGTGAAACGAAAGAAAAAGAAAGCTATTTTTCAGGAAAAGTAATCAGTAGTGAAATAGAATGATATTTCCATGCCTGGGGAATGGGCTGGGGGACTGAAAATTCCTGATTATTTCTTTTTCTTTTATCTGAAAAAACAGGATGAAATCTTTTCTTTTTTTTTTCCTTTTCACTTGCTTTCCCGCTTAAATTGTACGGTTCAGTATTTTTTTTTATCTTCATTAGTGATCACAGTGTTCACAATCTCGCGCAGTTAATAGTGAACTCTTTTCAATGGGTGTGTATGACGTTCCTGGCCAGAGTTTCATACACTTTTTTTATCATACCGATGCCCCTATCACAACAGGGATAATTAAGTTTTCATATTATTGTTACTTCGATTTGCAGATCCTTGTAATTTGACAGATTTTGAAATCCATTTTTAGAAACACTGGAATCCTGTGGACAAATCTTATCAATTAGATGGCAGGTCCTATTCTTGAAATATGTTATGACTATGACTGGTCTGTTTGTATCAATTTTCCTGTTTGTGGTTATTGGGAAATCTCACATTATGATCACTCCACTACCATTTGTGACATCAATTGGGCGGTGTTTGTACCATGTATCCGGGACTTCATTATTATTATTATTATTATTATTATTATTTTGAGATATTCTCCAACACTTAGATATCTCAGTCAGGTGAATAGCGATTTTCCCAGCGAAGCTTAGATGTAGCGCAAGGCCGAAAGTATTGGGCACCCAGTGAGGATCGAACTCACTACTCATTAGTAATTGTTCTAGAGAGACAAGCTTGCTAACCATTACACCGCCTCGAGGTGCCCAGTCATTTGAATATGGTCATATCTCAGCTCCTACTCGGAGTAGACAGATATAGCACATTAACTGTTTCAAGCAGTGTTGCCACTTGCACGCTCCCAATGATATCACGTATCCCCAAGGCATTCGTCGAGGCAAAAGGATTCTTCAAAATAGTCCCGAGTGAACCATCCATAATAGAGACAACTTTTCACACAGCGATATAACATCGGAAAATAAATGTATTAAATATTATAATTATAATTATTTTCACGTTCCTCGGCACATAAGTTGTTACAAGCAGCACCGCCGCCTGCGCATGTGCATTGCCCAATGATGCCAGACATCCCTAAGGTGTCCTGCGAGGCAGAAAGTCTCCTGGAAATATCCCTGGTTGCGCCAACTACAATAAAAACAATTTCAACTGCTACTTGGCACATTTATCCTACTAGTTCTTGGTACGTCTTTATTATCAGAAACTCCGCCTAAACAATGTTCTTATCCAAAGATACTGTAACGTCTAGAAAGAAGAACTCCCTTCCGGCTTCATGCTTTCCAGCCAACTTTAATCTACAAAAATTGAAATGCAATGTCAATCGCTACCAGCTGTCCCGATTACTCTCTTCTCTTTCTCCTAATTATTAATATTTCTGTTCCTAATTCTTCGACACTCTTTAACTCCTTGTGTTTTATTAGAATTACTGCCTTGCTTGGAGTGACACCGAATTAAAAACAAAAAAATATTTTTTTTGTAATTTTTTTCCAAAATATTTTACTGTTACTATTTACTTTTTTCCGAAATATTTTGCAGGTATTTTTTTTTTTTTTTTTGCAAAATTTTAAAATTTTCAGAGTCTGTCTAGGACACATGGCACAGTGGATAAAGGCGTTGGTTAGATCCAGTGACAGGACCCAAAGAGTGTGAGTTCAATACCCGGTTAAGCAGCAGTGGAGAACTTTCAGAGGGTAATTAACAGGAGATAACTGACATCCATCAAACATGGCACGTGGAATTAGAACAGTCTACTCCAGTGAGCGGAATAAAGGGTTCGTTCGAAATTCCAACCACCTGAAGAAGGCCGGAGTGTACAACGGCCGAATCGTTGTGATAAATATGGCGACAAAGATGAGGACAATAGTCCGAATAATGTTTAAAATTTTCAATTTAAAAATTTTTTTACAAAAATGTGTTGCTGGTAATTTTTTAATATGAAAATGCATTGCTGGTATTTTTACTATAAAAATGTATTTTTACAGTTCCAAAGTGTTTTGACCCCAGTTTAGGGAGTTAATTATTGCCCCTAATTGGAATCCTAACAGGTGCTACCACCCCGAGTCAGAGCGGACCTGGGAACAACAACAATTAAGAAGTATTTATACGCTCCTCAAAACCTCCCGATCAGAGGCCTTGCTGCCGGATGTAGTTTATCGTCATACAGGACGTCTTTTTCAAGGCTTCATAAGTAGTATTCTTGGAGCCAGCTAGGTGCAGCCACTGATAATGTATTGCACACTTACAGCAACTTTCCCACACAGCCTGCATAGATGTTCTATGAACAGAGTACTTGTAGGATTTTGCTCTTAAAGACTGCACTTAGGAACAAATATCAAGTACCAATATTATTTTTACTATCCGGATCCGTAAAAATGTCTGATGAATCATAGTATATAACCTCATCGCTAGTAGCAAGACTGAAAAATACGCGAGGAAATTCCCTTATTGCATTCTTAAATATTTGACCATAAAACTTTAACCAAATATTACAATGACAATCATAATTATAAATGCAGACATTAACCACTTGAGAGTGTTATCGTCTCCTCTGTGTTCCCTTTCTTTCTTTCTTTCTTTCTTTCTTTCTTTCTTTCTTTCTTTCTATTTCCCTCACGCCGGTTCACACTCCTCATCAATCTTTTGAAAACGAGTAGAGGTTTATCGCTTGTTTCTTGCTTAGGATTAAGCCTCCGGCTCCTTCCAAAGTCTACAACTGCATACATCTAGAGTCTCCGCCTAATGGGGGAGTACGTCTTATTCTGTAACCCTCTACCTCGAGTGGCTCTTGGATCTTATATAGTATGAACATCATTTTAAAAAAAAACAGCGTCTCTGATATGTTTTTCCGTCGTTCCTCGCAATCAAAATGATATAGTCTATTCTTTAAGAAGTAGTGGCAGTGTGTAACGTACATGTTAACCAAAGAAGGGCGGTAGCACTTGTTAGGCTCTCGGTTATGACAAATATTTGATCCCCAGCTGATTACTCCGCCAACATAACAGGGCTAGCGAAACTGCAGAAGTTTTTGGACTCCAGCCTGTATATACGACATGCCTGGTTATACTGTCCTTGTGTCACAAGTTACGACCATGGAAAAATCCTGGGTATGACGATGAACTACATCCAGCAGCAAGTCGTCTGATCGAGATGTTTTGAAGAGTGTGGAAACACCCCTTAATTTCTGTTGTTCTCATGTCCACTCTGAACCTAGCTTAGTTAGCGGGGCGGGGTCCTAGATATGGGCAAATATCTAACCTCCAAACTGGGGTCAAAAACTTATGAAAGTATAAAAAAATTATTTATTTTATTGTTTAATTTGATTCTTACCGAATTTTAGAGAAGCTATTAGGTTGGTGCAAACATAATGACGTAATAATGTCGTTTTTTGACGTATGTTTAAACATCAAAAAACGACATTATTACGTCATTATTTTTGCACCAATCTAATACTTTTTCAAGTTTTACAAAAAGAAAATGATATGTCAGGATTTCTCATAGCGTTGTTTCAAACCCATTTTAAAAGTACTTGGCTTCAGCTACATCTTCGAGTGGCTCTTGGATCTTGTATAGTATGAACATCATTTAAAAAAAAAACAGCGTCTCTGATATGTTTTTCCGTCGTTCCTCGCAATCAAAATGATATAGTCTATTCTTTAAGAAATATTGGCAGTGTGTAACGTACATGTTAACTAAGAAACAAAGGAATAAATTTAATCATTATTACTAGAAATACCCGTGAAAATTTCACGGTTTTCCTATCTGAATTTTCTGATGAGTCTTAATTCTTAAGATTGAATAAGCTCATGGCGAGTTCTATGACAATAAAATATCCGTAGAAATTCCCTCATCGCTTCGTTGAATATTTGAACTTTAACAAAATATTGCAGTAACAATCATAAATATGAATGCTGATCGCTATTTTAAGATTGAAACACATCATGACTTCTTTCTTTCTTTCTTTCTTTCTTTCTTTCTTACTGAAACCAAACAGCGTCTCTGATACGTCTTTTCTGGCTTTCCTCGTGATCAAAACGAAATTGCTCATTATTTTAACTAAGAAAGAAATAAACACTCAGAATTGTTATTATTATTATTATTATTATTATTATTATTATTATTATAACAACACTTAGACAAGACCACGATTTAAGAAAAGAAAAAGAACAAAAAAAAAAAAAAGGCACTGTATTTAATAACGTCCAACAATATGTCGAGAGTATATCTGTCTTCTTCAAGTTATATTTAAAATTGCATACAAGTATAAAAACCAAAAAACATACAAAGCGTAGCTTGTCTTGAGAAAAACGGCTGTACTGGTAATCAATGCGTCAAAACGAATGAAACACAGCCAGTGTGAATTTCATGTAATTGAAACGTGCGTAATATGATATTCTTATTTTGAAATTTTACATTTCATGTGGCACAAGGCCAAAGCGGGGGAGAGTTAGTCATCACTGACTATCCTACATGACCCATTCCTTCATTACAATTTGCTCATAGACCACAAGAACTCATTCATCAGCATTCAATTCAACACGTACCATAATACCGCATATTCACAGGGATCATACTAAAACACCCATGACATAAGAATATATACAACGGTTTTGTTTTTTCTTTTCAAATTATTGTCGAGATAACTTTTTTTCTAATATTTCAAAAACCGTCCAATAAATTCACACAAAATTTTCACACAATGTTGGCAACACTGACCTGCGCAATCACTGATTTTTGTACTGATCTGTGCAATGTAAACAAACTGGCGCCATATTTGTTATCAGCACGGTGATTTGAGCGTGCCAAATTATTAGAAAAGTGTAAGAATTTAGTGAAAGGATGGGCCGTAAAAGCAGTTTACGAGATGTTGAAAAGAAAACTATCACCTCAGAACTCTCAAAAGGTAAATCTGCCCTAGAAATTTCTAAAATGATAGGGAGGTGTCATCAAACAGTGAAAAAGTTCACTGCCGACCCTACACAAGTACTCAAAAGGGCAGATAAAGGCAAGCCGAGGGTTATTTCACGTCGTCTCATGTCACGACTTAAACGAGAGGCCACGAAGAACCCTGGAATTACCAGTCAAGAGCTTTTCAGTCGCATTGGGGATCCTACTGTGTCTAAAAGTACTCGGTGTCGGTATCTGAGCGAAACAGTAACAACAGTCAAACCTGTATCGAAGCCTCTGTTGACGAGAAATCACATTCAAAATCGATTGAAATGGGCTGAGGACAATATGAAGATTGACTACTCTAAAGTTTTGTTCACAGACGAAATTCGAGCAACACTTGATGGGCCAGATAGATGGTGCAAAGACTGGGTAATGAACGGACAGAATCGCCAACAAGGCGGTGGAGGCATAATGATCTGGGGTGGTATTATTAGAAAAAACATTAGTGGGCCCATGGAGAGTACCAGATGGTATCAAAGTGACTGCTGATGCATACATAGCGTTTATGGAGGAACATCTTGAACCGTGGATGAAAAGGCAAAGAGTTGCCTTCAGAAGGTCCATTGTTTTTGTGCAAGATAATGCTCCCGCACATGCTGCTCACAAGACTACTGAATATTTGAAACAGTTAGGCTTCAATGGACCTCCAAAAATGAAGTGGCCAGCAAATTCTCCGGATTTGATCTCAATCGAAAACCTTTGGAGCATCATGAAGCGAAGACTGTACGCCAACGGACGACAATTCAGGAGCAACGCTGAGTTGTGGGAAGCAATTCTTGCCATATCTCGCGGTATTACAGCAGATGACATCATACAATTAACAAATTCTATGGATCGTCGACTTCTTCAAGTAATTTCAAAACAGAGAAAGCACATTCCCTATTAAATTGTTTAAAACTATGCCTTTGTATCTGTTATTATTTGTTTGATTATCTTATTTATTAGCTTCTTTTGATCATAAACATTCACGTGCAACATAAATAAACGTTTTGTTTACTCAATTCTGGGAATTTTACTAAACCTTTTCTAATAATTTGGCACGCTCAAATCACCGTGCTGATAACAAATATGGCGCCAGTTTGTTTACATTGCGCAGATCAGTACGAAAGTTTCAGTGATTGCGCAGGTCAGTGTTGCCAACATTGTGTGAAAATTTTGTGTGAATTGATTGGACGGTTTGAATTGATTGAAATGTTAGAAAAAAAGTTATCACGGTAATAATTTTGCACGCACAGTGTATATATATATATACACACACACACACACACACACACACACACATATATATATATATATATATATATATATATATATATATATATATATATATATTTATATATATATATATAATTATAACAACAAAACATTACAACTAAAATTAAATGTTACTAAAAGGAATTAATCAAATAACTTAGTGTAAATCCTCTATTATTATTATTATTATTATTATTATTATTATTATTATTATATACTATTGTATACTCATTTCTTCCAGGATCTCAACCAGAGACCTACGGTCAGAAATGGCATCATGACATTTTCCACTGAGCATTTTTTTTAGGAAAATAACACACAAAAAAAAAAACTAAACTCATATTTTACATAAATTTTTTTGTATTTCTTTACGGCTTGGGTTACTAGAAATCCCTTGAATGAATCTATCGAACCCTTTTCCAATCAATCCGAATTCTACAACTACAACTGGAACTGTTGATGTCCTCATGTACCACATTTTTTGAGATTTCGATATCAAGGTCCTTGTATTTTGATAGTTTTTGGCGACTACCATGCCAATAAGATCACAAAGTCTGGGTGATTTTTCTTTCTGTATGTATTGTAAAGTTCCGTAAAATTTTTTACAGATCCTGTATCTGTAACCGGGTCTGGGTTTTCTTCATACCAATTTCTTGCAGCTTCCTTTCCGTAAACGTTGCAGATTTTCGAATTATTATTATTATTATTATTATTATTATTATTATTATTATTATTATTATTATTATTATTATCTTTCATTTCCGCGTAAAAAACAGCCGATTCCTTTCGCAGAACCTCATACACGAATTCACCAAGCTACTTTCAGTATTTAGAAGACAGAAGCCGCTAAAGTAAGGACTAAGCACAGACTAAAAGAAGATAGAATGCGCGGATATCAGCAAAAAGTTCAACCCAAAATGCAAATTCCAGGTCGAATCAAGCAGAAATTCTCGAAGCTAACAGTTTAAAAGATAAATACTCGAAAATAATCAGTGATACAGAATAAATCGTAAAAACGAATGTTAGAAAACAAACGTTTGAATCTGAAACGCTTCTCCTACAAATACACTTCGTATTAATTGCTAATATCATAAGTATTTATTTATATTTCTTGAATGGAAGCAAATTGTGATTCGATTAACATTCTTATGTTTGGTTTTGGGTCGTTGTTTAGAGGCTGAGGTGCCGTGTGTCGACGAACAAAAACTACAAGTGTTGAACTGATTGAAAGAATTGGACAAACAAGATAAATAATAATAATAATAATAATAATAATAATAATAATAATAATAGTAACGCGGCACGGATTGAGGAATCGGAGAGCCGAGTTTGAATTCCAGTCGAATCCATTACATTCACTTACGTGTTAATACCCTTGGGAAAGGTATGAATCTTTTTCTTCTCCCCCACCCCCAACTATGGGTAAATAGCTGGAGAGACCGGGTTCTCTAGTCTTGGATGGCAACTGGTCTACCACAGAAAGAAATAGCAACCTACTGCGGGAAAAAAATCTGCCACGTCAGTCAAGTACTGAAAGATACATGATCGCCTACGCGTGTATCACGCATAACATTAAGAGAGAGAAACAGTTATTCTAACAGGAGCTCTTAGTATAGAGAATGTTCAAAGATATTTCCTGAAAGAAAGTGTAAATTCAAGAATGTTCTGATAATAGAACCTGTAAAAAGGAAGAAATAGATGTAGTTGAACTTACTCTGTTGCTTAGTGAAAGAGTTGCAGGGAGAGAAAGAGAATGAAAAGACTTTAGTGAGAAGAAATGAGAAAACAAAGATAAAGGAACATTGTTCAAGAAGACAGAAAATTTAATTATTTGAAGTTTATTTAAGGTGCCAAGGAAGCAAGAAATGGAGAGTTCCACTCCTCTACGGTATTTCGAACAGGAGCAAAGATTTATCCTTATTTTTTTTTTTGTTTTTTGGGGTTTTTTTTTTTTAAGCTTTTTACTCCAAGTAAGGCGGGAAGCCACTAGGACGCAAGGGGTTACAGAAGATTTGGAGCAAGATCAGATTGGAGTGATAGAGGAAAGGATGAGGAGAAGGATAGTGGATAGATCAAGGTAACTGCAGATGTCGATTGACATTACATTTGAATAGCTGGAGATTATAGCTCTCAGGAAAACTGAAATAGGGAAGGGACTTCCACAGGCGAGAGGTGCGAGACATGAAGCTATTGGAGTAGAAGAGACGGCTACATTTAGGAGTTTCTACAGTGAAAGGGTGAGAGCGGGATGCCAGCCTCGTAGGGTGCTTGAACTCATGAAGTCTGGGAACCAGCGAATGCAGCTCCTCGGAGCAATTATCATGAAAGTATTTGTAAAAAAGACAGAGAGAGGCGACGGCGCGTCTGTTCTGTTTTCGGTTCTTTCTACATTCTAATTCAATTCTCTGATTCTAACGTCTCCAACTAACGTCTGAAATTTTATTTACTGATTTTTTTTCTTTCTCTTCTCAGTTGGAGTAGGTAGGTTCGCCTATTGCCCAGTTCATGCTTTTTGCTATTTTTTAACTGGAGTAGAGGTTTGTCGTTTGTTTCATGTTTAGGATCAGGTTTCCGGTTCGTTAAATTCTGTTCCGTCTATTTCACGCCCAGTAGCTATTAGGTTGGTGCAAAAATAATGTCGTTTTCTCACATAGTAACATATGTGAGAAAACGACATTATTTTTGCACCAGCCTAATACTAACGTCTTGGTGGCATTATCGCATTACTTAGGACGAATTGATTGAAAAAAAAAAATGGTGGTTAAGAACTGATGATTGTATCTAGCAACTCGGGAAATAGATAAAAGATCTCGTATTAAATTCACTTCAGAAGAAATACTTCTGCAAGTAATAAATTTCTTATTCTTTGATATCAATTATACGTATTGCGAATTCGGCGGAAGAATTGCCTGTGAAGCTTCAACATCGGACACCACATAATTCGTGTAACTAAACACATGACACTGACCCATACTTTAGTTGCCATAGAAACAATACAATTTGGCACAAACTAGGCGAAGATTTTAAATAAATTTGAACGCATATCTGGGGCATATTTCTTCGGAAACTCACCAAATATTTACATCTATGCGTTTATATAACTTGTGACACAACGGCGAGAGCCTAATAAGCAGATATATATATATATATATATATATATATATATATATATATATATATATATATATATATATATATATATATATATAAAATTGTTGGGCAGCATATATTTTATATATAAAGAAATAATCATACATAGCATCAATCAGCAATATTAATGCGATTAATGGTGAAATCCCTTCGCTAGTAGAACATAATGTATGAATTAAAATACTGTTAATCCATTGAATGATGTGATCCTCATTTATAAAACTGTTGTCAGATGTTTCTAGTGTATATTTTTTTAAGTTAAGCAAGTACTTTCGAAGATCCCTGTCTCCATCATCAGGCTGTAATTTTTTCCTTTAAAGTTAAAACTTGAAGACGAAATAATTGTTTGTAGACCGAAAGATGTTTTTTTTTTTATTGACATTTGTACAATCTCGGAACGTGCGAGTCGCAATGCTAAACTTCAAAATTTCAAGTGAGAATTTTTATATAAATTTTGTAATATGATAAATCCACGCATTCTTTTTTTACAAGTGTTTTTCAGTTAACATGACATGAACTAAGTATATAGTTCAATTAATTCCTGATAAAAATCTACTATCACTATATTAATTGAACTATATACTTATAAAATACTTGTATAATCACTCGGCAATCGTGAAAAGAAGTTGAAATGATGATCCCTCTTCCTGTTGTGACCTCCTGATCTAGTTTTCGTTTCCCTTTTTTCTTTTAACATTCACTGTTCTCTTGATGGTTCTTGAATGGACTTTGAAGATGGAAGCCAGAATATGAATGTTGGTACCATTACTGAAGGCCTGAATGATTTTTCCTTTCACCACTGCTCAGTTGAGAAGACAGTGGGTTTGACACAAAAATGATTTTAATCTGTTCTCTTTTTAGCTGACTAACTCAACGGGTTTTTCAGTGATTCTTACGACAAATGGTGTCTCGATGGCTAAATGCCTCATCGGAAAACCTAGAAAAAAGAAACGCAATTAGTTTAGTGGTTTTTCAGATATTAAACATTTTGTGGGATGGACAATTTTGCTGTAACATGACTTGTACAATTTTACCGTTACACCCGATATATATATATATATATATATATATATATATATATATATATATATATATACACATATATATATATATATATATATATAGGAAGAGAGAGAGAGAGAGAGAGAAAGAGATACCGCCTCAAAATCGCTAAAAATCAGTATACCGTGATGAAAACATGCTCCAATCATGATGCAAATATAGTTTTAGCGTCAAAATCTTTGTTATCATTAAGAGGAAAGGTCAAAGTATTTTTAATATTTAATTAATTTTTTACTCCTTTTTAGAACATTCTAAATTTTGATTAAAAAAATTGTTTTTCTTGCGTCAGCGGTTGCATAGCAAATTTTAACCTCTTTTTGCAGTGACAGACACATTAATTTTGAAATTCTTGCAAAAATCAAATAATTGTCGGATTTTAATGAAATTTTCAGGACTTATTCATAAATGAATTACATTATTTTTTACTTTTTTTTTATTAGAAAATCTTGATAAAAATATTTTTTTTTTACATGTCTTTCAACCCCTTACTTATTTTTACCAAAACTTGAGAAATTCAACTTCATAATTTTAGCGATTGTATGAGTTAAAAGCAGAATTACTTGAAGAATTAAAGTCAAGGAATTGTTTGACAAAATCGGGGCCCGTGTTACGGAAAATCTGGTCTGAATCGAAAAATAAAAAACGCTATAAAACTAAGGCATTATTTAATTAGAGAATCTTTTCATTGCTTTTATGAATAATATTAAAAACAATATGGTAAAGAAAAAAGATTTTTCGATAAAAAATGATTTTTTCCAAGATTTGTTTTTATTTTTTACAATTTTAAATTGAATAAGTTTTAAATCTTTTAAAATTCAGTCTCAGTGTGAAAATTCTTAGGAAATATTGTTATTAAGTAAAACTATATTTACTAATCATATCTTGTAAAGCTTATTACAATATGACGACCCCGAAGAATACGAGGAATTTCAAGATACACATATTAACGACACCGACGTCAACAAGTGCAGGGGTAAAAGCAAGTGTCCGTTAGATGGTGACTGTAACACTGCGAGTGTGATCTGTAAGGCTGAGGTGGAAGATTTCAGGGGGCAAAACAAAGCCTATGTGGGATGCACAGAAGGTACATTCATGAAAAGATTGTATAACCAAACTGGAGAGCTATAGACATTCTACCAAGCTAGACAGCCATGTGTGGGAGTTTTGTTATGGTCCGGTTCCTTGTACCATGGGGATAGTCCAAGGTAGAACCAATAAAGAAGAACTCGAACACGGATATGGAATAACACAGATATATTACAAACAGGAATATATACAGAGAAGTAGAAAGTGTTAGTACGAACAATCAGGTTTAGCAGGGAGAACAATGTAGTCTCGACCAGTATCACTATTCCAATGTCTTGTATTAATTGTCTCAACGCGACTCTGTTTCGGACTGCCTATGACTCGACTGACTGACTCGCACGCTCTAACTGACTGACGGACTTCTGACGGACCTCACACCAGACTTCAGACTGAACGGTATTTAGACACCTCCCCCCACGAGGGCATCATATGGCACAAGGCCGGTTTAACATGGGATCTCCGAGCCCGTGGGATCTCCGAGCCCGTGGGATCGGCCAAAAATATGCCCTTTGAACCCGTATAAACGGGTTCAGGGTCGGTTTACGCCCCCGAAAGAGACTCCGCCGTTCGGCATAGCCTCGTTCAGGTTCCTCCCCGCCCGAAGGCAGAGAGTTCAACCGATCAGCCGATCAGCTGGTTGCCCGACTTCGGACTGAACGGTATTTAGTCAACCGCAAACGACGGCATCATGTGGCACAAGACCGGTTTAACGTGGGATCTCCGAGCCCGTGGGATCTCCGAGCCCGTGGGATCTCCGAGCCCGTGGTATCTCCGAGCCCGTGGGATTGGCCAAAAATATGCCCTTTGATCCCGTATACACGGGTTCAGGGTCGGTTTACCTCCCCGGAAGAGACTCCGCCCTTCGGCGTAGCCTCATTCGGGTTCCTCCACGCCCGAAGGCAGAGAGTTCAACCGATTAGCGGATCAGCCGGTCGCCCGACTTCGGCCTGAACTCTCTGCTTCCTGTTGAGGCGCAGTATTTATTACGTATGGAATAGTCCATTATGTTATTATGGTAAGGTCCCATAACAAGTTTAAAGAGAAATATAATAGGAGCCCCGGTGTTAGATGGAGTATTTTGAGAAGAGGAAATTCTTGCAATTTTAATGGATTATTGAACGCTGAAGTGATTCCAAATGCAGACATGTTAATAAACACAGTCTGGTCCAATACAAACCCGGATGAGGATGTATATGTTAATTTTTTTTGTTTTTTTTTTCATTTACAGTTCCACCTAATCTTGCCCAGCCTTTTCCCACTTGGTGATTTTACTTTATGGCGTTTGGTTAGTTTATATAAACGGGAAAATATAGCGCTACAAAATAATTATTTACCAAAAACCACCGAATAAGGCATTAAGGGTGAAATCCGGGTCGTATTTCAACCTTTTAATAATATTATTATCCGCTCTATACATTCAATTTTTAGAATTGTGTATTGAGCACTTTCTTAAAATATCCTTTTTCTGGTCTGACTCAAGTCTCTTGTATTCTTATATATATATATATATATATATATATATATATATATATATATATATATATATGTATGTGTGTGTGTGTGTGTGTAATTTATTCGAAAATTATAACATAAATATATTATAAAATCACTACAAAATTGTTTCAACAATGAAATCATTACAAAATTGTTTCAACAATTCTGGTGTCTTATCAAGTGATGGTGTTGAATGTAGAATAAAGAGTTTTAAAATGTTCAAATCGACCAAACACTCCTCGATAGGGGAAACGCTGTTACATAAGCTTTATATATTGTATATATATATATATATATATATATATATATATATATATATATATATATATATATATAAAGGTTAATGATCAGAGTTGAATCAGACCGTGGTATTGAAAAGTGCTAAATACATGCGTGAGAAAAATAAAATAAAAGTCAAAATGAAGTAGCGGATTCAATTGACTTTTGATATATATATATATATATATATATATATATATATATATATATATATATATATATATATATATATATATATATATCGGTTTATAATTTTCGTTAAAATAACTGACAATTTAATTTAATTTTTAATTTAATTTTTCTTGCGTTCTTATGATTTCTTTTCTGGACATGATTTGTCGGAGTGTTCTGTTTATTCCGAGCGTTTTGGGCTATTCTTTTCGTCATTATCAAGGATGATTTTATTTTTACTTTTAACTGAATGCGAGCATTCTTTTATACTGGCTAAAAGAATACCTAAATGCACTCGGACATACAGATCATTCGAACAATTTCGCACTATCTTGTCAGTCGTTTTTAACGAAACTTATATAAAAGAGAGATTGCTACCCAAATAAACAATATATATATATATATATATATATATATATATATATATATATATATATATATATATATATATAATAAACGTCTGGTAGCGAGATAAAGGAATAACAGGGATTAGATTTTGAACATGGGTTGCCGAGGTAGTTTTGGTTCGATTTCGTTGGTTGGTAGTTCTGTTCTATGGAACGGGTCCGTGGTGGTGACTGCGAAGGGAATGCCTTCGTAAATGAGTCGGGTATGCCGAGATGACAACTGCGGACTGCCGAAATTATATCGGATTGGTGTGGTTTGGTAGGTCTAGGTAACGAGGAGAACGACTTCTTTTATTCTTGTTCTCTGCCAAGAAGGCAGAGAACAAGAATAAAAGTAAATAAAAATTTACATCCGAACAGCATGCAGAATAAATCAGAAACAGATCTCATTGAAACGGAGTATAACAGCCACCCCCTCCGCGATCCAAGTCAGCTTCATACGCAGCAAGTGGCGGCGAGGTCAGCGAAGTTGGGAATGAGATGATTGTTGGGATAGAGAATAATGTTTTGCTGGTCCTGTTGTGTAGTGGCCAGTCTGGTCAGATACCCGTCTACATGAAGGAATCTGACCAGACTGGCTCTTCACCCTGATGGCCACTACACCAACTCAACAGGACCTGCAAAATATTATTCTCTATCCCAACAATCATCTCATTTCCGACTTATTATAACAACTAGTTATCTCATTTCACTTAACCTTCTGACTCATGTCTTTTGTATTCTTATATATATATATATATATATATATATATATATATATATATATATATATATATATATATATATATATGTGTGTGTGTGTGTGTGTGTGTGTGTTATTCAGTCTGGTCAGATACCCGTCTACATGAAGGAATCTGACCAGACTGACTCTTCACCCTGATGGCCACTACACCAACTCAGCAGGACTAGCAAAACATTATTCTCTATCCCAACAATCATCTCATTTCCGACTTATAACAACTAGTTATCTCATTTCACTTAACCTTCTGACTCATGTCTTTTGTATTCTTATATATATATATATATATATATATATATATATATATATATATATATATGTATGTGTGTGTGTGTGTGTGTTATTCAGTCTGGTCAGATACCCGTCTGCATGAAGGAATCTGACCAGACTGACTCTTCACCCTGATGGCCACTACACCAACTCAACAGGACTAGCAAAACATTATTCTCTATCCCAACAATCATCTCATCTCCGACTTATTATAACAACTAGTTATCTCATTTCACTTAACCCTTTACACTTACCAAAGACTCTAGTGACGTCACGTGTGATGTCATTCTCATGCAGGAAGCTGACAAAGGATGGAAGTAGATCATAGCCATCGCTTCGCACATGTTCAGCCCAACAGAACAAAACTGGTTCACTACCGAACGCGAAGCTTTCGCAATAAAATGAATCATATCCAAATTTGATTATTTTTTTTACGCAGCTGCCTATTCATTAGTTTCACTGACCACCGTACACTGACATACCTCGACCAGCATGAATTCAATAACGCAAAAATTCTACGATGGCAGGAAGAAATATCTAGATATAAATTCGTCTTAGAATACATGGAGGGCGACTCGAACAGAGTACTTTCGATCTTTATCCAAGATCATCTTCAAGGAAACAAATAGCACAAAACTATATGTTGTTCATTAGTATAAGTATTTATATAAAGATGTGCGTTGTTATCCATTACCGTAATATTTTCATCATGCTTTTAAATGCAAAACGGTTGACAAAGTGCTCAGCGTTCATTACAACGTGAAAAAATTATCCATTATGGAATTTTTTTTCTTCTATATTATAGCATAACGAAAAAAATTACGGTAATGCATAACAACGCACATCTTTAAATAAATACTTATACTAATGAACAAAATATAGTTTTGTACCACTTGCACCCCAGATGATGATCTTGGAAAAAGATCGAAAGTACTTGGGAAATAAAAATAAAAGAAATATAGCACATTTCTCCCATCCTTTAACATCAATACACGGAAGGTTATTCGTGAGTTTGAACGGATTTTATTAAAAATTAGCATACATAATGTTTGTAATTTATTCAGTCAGACATGTCTAAATGAGAACTTGCTACGTAAATACACAGATATATATATATATATATATATATATATATATATATATATATATATATATATATATATATATATATAGCGGGTATAACAGCAAAATTGTCCAAATCGTGTAACAGCATGGGATAATTGTTCATCCCACAAAATGTTTAATATCTAAAGAAAACACTAAACTAATTGAGTTTCTTTTTTCCAGGATTTCAGTTAAGACGTTTAGCCATCTTGACAGAATTTATCGTAAGAATCCATAAAAAAAAAATAACCTTTTGAGTTATTCAGCTAGAAAGAGAACAGGTTAAAATCATTTTGTGTCAGACGCCCTATGTCTTCCCAATTCAGCAATGGTGAGAGTAAAAGATCATTCAGGCCTTCAATAATAGTACCAACATTCATATTCTGGATTCCATATTCAAAGTCCATTCAAGAACCATCAAGAGAACGGTGAATAAGTTTAAAAAAGAGGGAGCAGTAGAGAGGAAAACTGGATCAGGAGGTTACAAGAGGAAGAGAGATCATCATTTAAACATAGAGCTACATACATCCTTGTTTTTCAAAGTAGAATCGATTAGTGTTATAAAAACCTCGGCGAATTCCAGCAAGATAACTTCTAAGATACAACGGTTCAAAGCTTAATCTAAAAATTGGACAATTTTGCTGTGACACCATATATATATATATATATATATATATATATATATGTGTGTGTGTGTGTGTGTGTTCTCATTTCAATATCTCATATTGTTAATGAAAGGGTTCTAAACAAATCAGTAGTGAAAGACGCAATTCGTTTGGCGGATATATTGTATGGTTGAATGTATTTCCGGTGCAAATAACAAGTTCTTTTAGTCATTTTTCCGATATCAAACAGACGGAAACATTCACACACTGGCAACGTGAATGTTAAACATTCACACAAAACACTTTTCCGGATTAAGTAATTTTTTCCAATCAATTTCTGAATTTTTTTAAAGGTAAATTTTTGCATATGAAAATGTTTTTATTCAAAATTAAAAAATATTTTTTTACAGATATTACTAATTAAACAAGAAATAGATAGATAGATAGATAGATAGACATACCGAGATGCGGTTTGAAGTAATTTTTTCTTATTAATTTCTAAATTTTTAACATTTTTTTAAATAAATTTTTCCGTATAAAAAGAAAGATTTTGATTCAATGTTAAAAAGACCCCAACTTTTTTTTTTTTTTTACAGATATTACTACTTAAACATAAGATAGTTAGTTCTTTTTACAGATATTACTACTTAAACATAAGATAGTTAGTTAGTTAGACAAATAGTTATACTAATTTTATGTAATTTTTCAAATCGATTTCTAACATTTTTTAAAAGTAATTTTTTAAATTTCCCAATGATGATAATGATTTTTTTATTTTAAATTTCCAAAAAAGAAAAAATGTTTTTAAATTTCCAAAAAAAAAGATTTAAAAAAAAAATGTAACTAATTCTGTCAGTCAGTTGAATGCCAAACGTGATACAATCATGTGGATTCACGACTGACTTGTCAGAAAATTTTCCCGCAGTCGGTTGCCATTTATTTGCCGCAGACTGGATGCTAATCAAGTCTATATCTATTGCAATCTGATTCAGAGACGGGATTTAGTAAATCTAGATCGACTCCCCTTACTAACATTCTGTAAATGTAGCTTACCACATAGGTAGACAGCTAGCTGAGAGCCCAAGTCCACATGTCCAGCGTGGGATGATCGGCACGGTATCTATCGACAAGACTAAATTCGTAGATCAGATCGACCAAGTTACGATCATTCCAGTTCCCACTAGCTTCCAACTTCACTGTCTAACTTGGGGTCCAGGATGGCATCCCAGTCCCCATTAAAACCAGGCGCATCTGATCCACCAGGAACGGCCCCAACTAATTGAAGAACGAACAGCGCTCCGATTGTTGGGCGCATAAACCGCAACGACGCGAAACAACCCCCCCCCAAAAAAAGAAGCATTTCCCGGGCATGCTGGAGGATAACTAATGCTATCTCTAAGCTGCGGCTGTGTATCGGGGCAGAGTGCGGCTCAATTGTGCGGACAATAGTCGGAATAATTTAAATATTGTACATAATACCTCATCTCAGAAATATAGACAGATACTGAAGGCTGAAACATTGTAATAAATATAGCGACAAAGATGAGGACAATAGTCCGAATAATGTAAATAGTGTACGTAATACCCATCACAGAAATATAGACAGATACTGAAGGGCCTAAAAATTCTAATAAATATGGCGACAAAGATGAGGACAATAGTCCGAAAAATGTAAATAGTGTACACCTCAGAAATATAAACAGATACTGAAGGGCTGACTCGTTGTAATAAATATGGCGACAAAAATGAGGACAATAGTCCGAATAATGTAAATAGTGTACATCTCAGAAATATAGACAGATACTGAAAAGGCGAGACGTTGTAATAAATATGGCGACAAAGATGAGGACAATAGTCCGAATAATGTAAATAGTGTACATAATACCCATCTCAGAAATATAGACAGATACTGAATGGCCGAAACGTTGTAATAAATATGGTGACAATGATGAGGACAATAGTCCGAATAAGGTAAATAATGTGCATAATACCACATCTCAGAAATATAGACAGATACTGAAGGGCCGAAACATTGTAATAAATATGGCGACAAAGATGAGGACAATAGTCCGAATTATGTAAATAGTGTACATCTCAGAAATATAGACAGATACTGAAGGGCCGAAACGTTGTAATAAATATGGCGTCAAAGACGAGGACAATAGTCCGAATAATGTAAATAATGTGCATAATACCTCATCTCAGAAATATAGACAGATACTGAAGGGCCGAAACGTTGTAATAAATATGGCGACAAAGATGAGGACAATAGTCTGAATAATGTAAATAGTGTACATAATACCCATCTCAGAAATATAGACAGATACTGAAGGGCCGATACGTTGTAATAGATATGGCGACAAAGATGAGGGCAATAGTCCGAATAATGTAAATAGTGTACATAATACCCATCTCAGAAATATAGACAGATACTGAAGGGCCGATACGTTGTAATAAATATAGCGACAAAGATGAGGACAATAGTCCGAATAAGGTAAATAATGTGCATAATACCACATCTCAGAAATATAGACAGATACTGAAGGGCCGAAACATTGTAATAAATATGGCGACAAAGATGAGGACAATAGTCCGAATTATGTAAATAATGTGCATAATACCTCATCTCAGAAATATAGACAGATACTGTAGGGCCGAAACGTTGTAATAAATATGGCGACAAAGATGAGGACAATACTCCGAATTATGTAAATAGTGTACATAATACCCATCTCAGAAATATAGACAGATACTGAAGGGCCGAAACGTTGTAATAAATATGGCGACAAAGATGAGGACAATACTCCGAATTATGTAAATAGTGTACATAATACCCATCTCAGAAATATAGACAGATACTGAAGGGCCGAAACATTGTAATAAATATGGCGACAAAGATGAGGACAATAGTCCGAATTATGTAAATAGTGTACATAATACCCATCTCAGAAATATAGACAGATACTGAAGGGCCGAAACGTTGTAATAAATATGGCGTCAAAGATGAGGACAATAGTCCGAATAATGTAAATAATGTGCATAATACCTCATCTCAGAAATATAGACAGATACTGAAGGGCTGAAACGTTGTAATAAATATGGCGACAAAATTGAGGACAATAGTCCGAATAATGTAAATAGTGTACGTAATACCCATCTCAGAAATATAGACAGATACTGAAGGGCCGAAACGTTGTAATAAATATGGCGACAAAGATGAGGACAATAGTCCGAATAATGTAAATAGTGTACGTAATACCCTTCTCAGAAATATAGACAGATACTGAAGGGCCGAAACATTGTAATAAATATGGCCGCAAAGACGAGGACAATAGTCCGAAAAATGTAAATAGTGTACATAATACCCATCTCAGAAATATAGACAGATACTGAAGGGCCGATACGTTGTAATAAATATGGCGACAAACATGAGGACAGTAGTCCGAATAATGTAAATAGTGTACATCTCAGAAATATAGACAGATACTGAAGGGCCGATACGTTGTAATAAATATGGCGACAAAGATGAGGGCAATAGTCCAAATAATGTAAATAGTGTACATAATACCCATCTCAGAAATATAGACAGATACTGAAGGGCCGATACGTTGTAATAAATATGACGACAAAGATGAGGACAGTAGTCCGAATAATGTAAATAGTGTACATAATACCCATCTCAGAAATATAGACAGATACTGAAGGGCTGAAACATTGTAATAAATATGGCGACAAAGATGAGGACAATCGTCCGAATTATGTAAATACTGTACATCTCAGAAATATAGACAGATACTGAAGGGGCGAGACGTTGTAATAAATATGGCGACAAAGATGAGGACAATAGTCCGAATAATGTAAATAGTGTACATAATACCCATCTCAGAAATATAGACAGATACTGAATGGCCGAAACGTTGTAATAAATATGGTGACAATGATGAGGACAATAGTCCGAATAAGGTAAATAATGTGCATAATACCACATCTCAGAAATATAGACAGATACTGAAGGGCCGAAACATTGTAATAAATATGGCGTCAAAGATGAGGACAATAGTCCGAATAATGTAAATAATGTGCATAATACCTCATCTCAGAAATATAGACAGATACTGAAGGGCCGAAACGTTGTAATAAATATGGCGACAAAGATGAGGACAATAGTCCGAATAATGTAAATAGTGTACATAATACCCATCTCAGAAATATAGACAGATACTGGAGGGCTGAAACGTTGTAATAAATATATCGACAAAGATGAGCACAATTGTTCGAATAATGTAAATAGTGTACATCTCAGAAATATAGACAGATACTGAAGGGCCGAAACGTTGTAATAAATATGGCGACAAAGATGAGGACAATAGTTCGAATAATGTAAATAGTGTACATAATACCTTGGACAAAGATGCAGCTAAAAAAAAAAAAAAATACTTTGTGGTACCCGAAGCTGCACACTCTCATTGCATAAGAAAGAGGGTTCGGTGGTCGCTACCGAGGCGAGCGCAATCGAGACTTGTGAATGGAATTGGGTAGATAGAACATTTGGGGCACCGTCGATAGCTGTGCTAGCACGAAGTAACACGTTTTCGAGGCCGAGGTTTTGAGTGTACTGGCCGTGTTCAGATTGTTGATCATACTAGAGACTGTAACTAAGGTCTGCTCAGCATATCTGCAGCATAAACCACAGGTGGGCTTTGTGGGTGTGGTGCCTGAGCGAACATCTGAATTAGGAATTGGCTAGCCGCCCTAGTAGACGGGTATCCTCGAATATGAATAGCCAGCTATTACATATATATATGTATGTGTGTGTGTGTGTGTGAATATATATATATATATATGGGAGTTAATATGTTTCATTTTTATAGGGCAGAAATATATCACTTTAATCTGATAAGGTTATAAATGACGAAACACGCCACAGATATTTTTTTTTACACTTTGTCATTAATTTTCCTAATATAAGCCCAAACTCAAAACCTAAAGACAAGATTATATTATTTATATAGTTTCTCACCAGTACGGCGGCAGTGTCGGAAATTAAATTTACAACAATTATATTTTGTATGTTTTTCTAACCTAGCCTATACATTCTGTAACTGAAACAGGTCGAAGAAAACAAGCAATATTTTCGACATATTATGACATTTATTTATTTTAAGAGAGGTAAAAATGTGGTCCAAACGTCACCATTCCAATGATTTGTGTAATTTATTAAGCATCTTCTGCGAATGATTTCAAAACCATGAGCTGTAGCCTTCTTGTTGAACGATGCTACACACTTCAATAGCGATCTAAAGAAGGTACGTGAATAAACGACCATACGAGTGGGCGCTGAATGGTTTCCGGTCTAACACCCTGTGTTAAGCCAGTGTTCACAGTTTTGGTCATTGAAATACTGATTTTGGGAAGGAGGTCGGGTTGAGAATACGAAGGGGTGGTTCATTACAATGTGGGTGGCACTGAGGGTCTTAGCCGTGAAGGTTAGAACTGGTGGAACTAAGGAATGTAGTTTGTCTGAAACACTTTCCATGGAAATGGCGTTAAAATGAAAATAAATAAATAATTAAAACAAACAAATAAAAAACAAAACAATTCGTGATACGTAAGTCAAGTTAAACAAAATATGTTAATAACTCACATAAATTGTGCTTAAAAAATAAAACAAAAACAAACAAGAAACAACTAAAAAAACAAACAACGGTCCAGATTTAAATCTTCCGTTGTTGAAATATCCGTGACGTAAAGAGGATATAAAAGAAGTGGATATAAACAAAACCACCATTAGAGAAAGTTTTTGTTTAATAAGGCCATTGTGTCTATCTACTTATGTGATATCATGGGTGATATACGCGTAGGCGATCATGTATCTTTAGATACATGACTGACAAGGAAGATTTTTTTTCCATTTCTTCCTGCGGTTGGTGCCATCCAAGGTTATAGAACCCGGTCCGTCCTGCTATTTACTCATATCTGGGGGAGAAGAAGAGGTTTCATACCTTTCCCAAGGGTATTAGCGCGTAAGTGAATATAATGGATTCGACTAGAATTCGAACTCGGCTCTCCGATTCCTCAATCCGGGCCGCTATCCATAACTCCACTCTCTACTCTACTATCTAATAAATGGAGTGATAAACATTTATTTATATTTTAGGATATTTTCCGACACCCGCGAACCTATAAAGTGTTGGGATTGCTATGAGTTTGAATTTGGTATCAGAAGGTTTTTATATTAAAATGGTTAGTTTACGGGCATGTTCACCATATTAATCCTCAACAATATAGAATATAGGCATTCAAAAACGAATCAATCACGAGGTAATTGATTAAGAAACACCGATTATGAGATTTCAATAAAACAACATGCATTTATGTACAATTAATATACAATTTGAGAATACAATTGAATTGAACTTTGATGGATAAATGAGAATAGATGTATTTGGCTGCATAGAATATGGATGTTTGAAGGTGTTTTCAATTGCTATTCAGATTTGTTCATAAAGTTAAACTAAGTGTCCAGTTACGTACTAAATTGTCCTTTGTACTAGTTCAGTTATTAGTGTGTCTACGTAACTTTGTTTGTATAATTGGTAGAAGTTGTGTACATTTAGTTGTGTGAGAATTTGATTGTTTGTTTACTAATACTTATTAAGTAGTGAGAAAAATGGCACTTTCTAAAGTATCGTAAGTGATGTTTGGATATAGTTCCGGAGAGAGATAGAGTGTGCTTGGGGATTGTTGAGTCAGATATTTTGCGCGGCAAAGTTCTGGTTGGTCAGAGTTTTGACATGCGTGGGTCAGTTTGGCATCTCTCTAGGAATGTAGATCTGACTATATTCAGTCACCCCCCACGAGGGTATCATGCGACACAAGGCCGGTTTAACGTGGGATCTCCGAGCCCATGGGCTCGGACAAAAATATGCCCATTGAACCCGTATAAACGGGTTCAGGGTCGGTTTACCTCCCCGAAAGAGAATCCGCCCTTTGGCGTAGCCTCCTTCGGGTTCCTCCCCGCCCGAAGGCAGAGAGTTCAGCCAGTCGACCGAGATCGACTGATTGACTGACTCAGAATGTAGATCTGACTGGTGAATTGGACTGAAATTCGTGCTTTTATTTGTTTAGGGCAACCAAAGTCGGCTCTCAAAAGCTTGGCGGGAAAACAGATTTTTGACCATGGATACACATTCTGGGGTCGTCTCGACCAATAACAAGCCGAGTTTCACAATGTGTGGTGTTGATTGGTCAAAGTTAATTCTTATAGAAGAGGCTATTTTTAACGGGGGTGAGTAGACAAACATTGACGATTCTATAAAAGATTACTTCGGCTATTAATTGCCCACAATTTTAAAAGCCTTTAAATAATTTTCCAATCCCCCACTTTTATTACAACCGCCCCATTTATTTGCATATTGAGAGAAATCCTGTCCCTTCTTGGAGTATTAAGACATCCTTTTGTACTGGGCACCAAAGCGTACTTTAGAGAGATTGAAAATGAGTATATAGGAAATAAACCCTATTTCCAACAAAGTTATGTGATGATTAACGATGATGATATTCTGTCATCCTGGAAATAAAGATTTGAAACTTCACTACAATAAAAAAAACATTTCCACCACAAGTAGTCAAGTAGTAGTAGCAGTCAAGGCCAGATTAAGCAAAATGGGTCATCACAGAAATTGTTATATCATTCTGTACACGTCTAAAGAAATAAGCTGAACACGGTTAGCATTTGAATCTGTCGGGTGTCATTACGAGAAGGTCAGACGACTGACCCGCAGCAAAACTTTATTGCAATTCTGATTGGTTAATAAGCGTAAGAGAAATAATGAGGTTTGTATTTATCTCCACTCTTGAATAAGTTAGTATTACTAATTAACTTTATGGGATTTAAATTTTTTGTGATCAACCACACGAGTAAGCTACCCTTATGTTCGTTTGGTATTATTCAGGATTTATACTTATGTGTTTCTGGTTTGTTGATTACATGACCACTTCTGGTCACAGTTCTGTTAGAATCTGGTCGTGGTTCATTTGACAGTCCCTGCTCAGCAGCAAGTGTTTTTTTTTTTTTGGCTTCGTTTCTAGGTCGTTGCTGGCGTTCTGGTGAAAAATTATGGTCAACATATCTCGATGGTACCTTCCGTTTCTTTTATATTTATTTCCAGTTAACGTTTCCACGACACACGTTCTCGGTTGATGTCCATTTTCCGCACTAGTCACCGGGACTCAAGGGTAGCATTCTTAACTCGCAGATGTAGTTGGGGTCGGCAGGAGCACCAAAATCTTTTAAGTGCTTAGAGCCCCTATGACTATTAATACGTCCCTGGTAGCAATAGTAAAAAGAACAACACAGACGTAAAATGAATCCTCTATCAACTACTGGTACATATAAACACGGGGTAACTTACATTAACAACTCAACAAATCAACCCCGTTACAGTTGCATAGGCACATAGATACCATATTAAAACACACTCAAACAGACAATATTAGAAAATATTACAAACATGCCAAAAATATTCCACAATGCGACACGCACCGTTTAAATCAGAGTGTCTATTGGTTAGAAATTAATATCAGTATGTGAAATAGTTTACTGTCATTAGAAATGTTAAACAATACACTGTCGCCATAGGTAGAATAAAACCGGCGTACTTGGATTTACCTACAAACAGTACAAGGGGACATACATCTTAAACTGGCACAGAAGTGCAACAACCAGTTTCAAGACACCCACTTTAAAAATATCGCAACGAAATCCGGCAGAGAAGTCACTTGGCCTACCAAAAGTAAAAAATATTGCCAAAATATTTGACAATATTCATCAATCTGACGGGGTATTATAGGAAATAAACACTATTTCCAACACAATTGTTAACCATGTTTGCCATAGTCTTTGAATATAGAATCCCGTGAAGTACGTAATGTGTTCAATATAAGAGGTTGGCAGTGAAGATTCGGAGAAAGTAGCAGCTGTTTAGTAATTTTTTAAGTCTTCGATATCAGAGGTTGGCAGTGAAGATATTTTGGGTGAAAAAACAAAATGGCTGCCTTTATACACGTCGGATTGAATATTTTGAGCTTTCTGATTGGTTAACCCTTCTCTTGGTGAACTATAAAATGAGTCAGCTCATTTTGGTTGGCCCACTAGTACATACATATATCCCAAAAACTGTAACAATAATTATCTATCAACATAAAAATATCATATTAAAACATGCCCCAAATTTATAAACATGCCAAAAAAATTCAAAGTATCCATTGGTTAGAAATTAACATCACTATGTGAAATATTTAACCAATCAGAGAAAACAAAAATCATATTTTTATCGAACCTACTTTATGGAATTTTTTTTTTTTTTTTATAAAAACCCATAGATTCCAACTTTGAGAGCAGAGATGTGACCAACCCCAAGCCGAAGTGAAAACGTGACTGCATAGTATTTCCCTTCCCCCCACAACGCGTCCTGAAAGAAACATGTGTCGGCGACTTCAAACGAATCAGTTACAACAATATCTTTGACGGTCAATGAATCTTCGCTGACGATCATGTGTCGTCGATTTCAAACGAATCATCTCCAACAAGAACAACAGAGGCGGCCAGTGAATCTTCGCTGTGGGTAAAAGTCTTATCTAAACTGTAACTTTTTTTCCTGTGGCTACATTTTGACTCCTTTGAATTCGTGTAAATATGTTTGTAAATACAAATGATTTATTTAACAGGCATAGTTATGTTTTCTTTAATTTTATTTTGGAATTTGGGATTCGGACGTTCGGATTTTTAATATTAAAAAAACCCTGGACGACTGAAAGTCCTTTACTATGTCATGTGTGGAAAAGAAAACGATTGACTCGAACAAGTACTGTGCACATTTACACGAATTTAGAAGCAATAATAAATGAAAATCACCCGTCAGAAATTAAGAGAAAAGGTTTACTTTAATATTTCATCTAGCCGGTATGTTTAATTGGTAATCAAGAAAATAATTGATATAACTTGTTTACGAATGTTTCGATTAGTTGACGCAGTATTGTAATTTCGAATTAATATTTATTCGATCTTTACAGAATTAGTTTAATTTAAAAAAAAAAAAATTAAAGAACACTAAAAACTATCCTTAGCTTCAAGAGTTCTATATCACCGATGTTCTGGTTTAACTGGGTTAATGAAATTATATTATGGAAACATCAGTTAGACGGAAAAGCATGAAGAAACAAAACGGTAAATATTCAATTCAGTAAAGTCAGTGTCCCGAATAAATAAACGAATAAAATAGTCAAGAAAAATTCTCTTTAGATTTATATGTAAATCGAACAAATTTTACAAGAATATTTTTATTTGTATTGCAGCCAAATGCGATCCACCTGTTTCCTCTCAGTATGTTACGGGTGACGAATAATTTGCCCTTTAGTTTCCAAACCCGATATAGCATTTCTCCACGAAGCGTTAAGGAATGTTTGCTTCTCTTCTCATATATTTTTTCAACAAACTCCAGTTTTCATTAATAAGGTCTTCATTATTTCCGGCCATGTTGGTTTATAATCAAATCTAGTTTTCGATTTGATTTCATTCCCACTACATCTCATATTTCGACATTTAATTATTGGGCCAAACAAACAAAAAGAAAAAGAAACCTCACATTAAATCATTAAGTGGGAAAAAACCAAATGACTAATTACTAAATTATTCGATATATATATATATATATATATATATATATATATATATATATATATATATATATATATATATGTGTGTGTGTGTGTGTGTGTGTGTGTGTGCAGACAAACCACTCATCAAACAGACTAACAGGGAGGATGGGTGGTCCGTTAAAGGCGATTGTCCGTAGATGGGAAGGAATTATTTTTGAGTTATAAAACCACTATAGTAACTACCAGTAGTTATGATCATAATGTAGATACCATAAACATGTATATATGGCATAAATAAATATATATTAGGTTGGTGCAAAAATAATGACGTAATAATGTCGTTTTTTGACGTTAAAAAAATATACAGATATATTGATCAAAATAGCAAAAGTAATAAATTTCTCACAGTTACTTTCTCACGCACGCGCTAATGTATCGAACTTTATGTACTGTACATCCGTCTTTATTTGCAATTGAAAAGCCAACCACCGCCGCCAAGCGGTCACTTTGAGAACTAATACGACTCGTTCCGCTGAGCCCGCAAATTTTGAAATACATCACTGAGAATTTGGAAGATTTTTGCTGCATAACTTTTTTTTTTTATTTTGCCTGCAGAATTTGTCTGTTGCATCCGAAGTGCGTTAATTGGGGGGTCCGTAGATGAGAGGTTTATCTTTATATATATATATATATATATATATATATATATATATATATATATATATATATATATATATATATATATATATATATATATGCGCGTTATTTTTGGATAGAGCTAACATATTCAGTTGCATGGACAGTAGTTTGTAACGTCGGGTTTCACGCTTTTGCGAAGCGTGAAACCCGGGGATACAAGCTACTAGCCATGCAATTGAATATATATATATATATATATATATATATATATATATATATATATATATATATATATATATATATATATATATATATATATATTCAAGGATACCCGTCTGTTAGGGCGGCTAGCCAATCCCTATTCCAGACGCTCTCTGGCACATTTGTGTTTGTTTAACACCCACAGAGCCAACCCGTGGTTTATGCTGCAACTATGGTGAGCAGACCTTATTTACAGTTTCTGGGAGAAAGCGTGTTGTTTAGCATGATCAACAATCAGAACAGGGTCAGTACACTCAAACCCTCGGACACGATGACTTGTGACTTCGTGCCAGCACAGCTATCAGCGGCCCCCAAGGGTTCCGTCTACCCAATTTCACTCACAAGGCTTGAGAGGCCAGTTGTTGTATTGTGGCACACACGTGTGTTTTTTTTTTTTTTTTTTTGTAGTCTACCAACTGGTGTATTTACACTTGGTCAGCCTATGAAATTTCCAACCGACCCTTGCATATACCATACATAGAGAGAGAGAGAGAGAGAGAGAGAGAGAGAGAGAGAGAGAGAGAATCACACACACACACATACATATATATATATATATACTTTATTTTAGGATATTACATAAAAAAAACGTTTTTAATGTAATATTCTAAAATAAATATTGCTCTACTTTGTATTGAGCCCTCTTTTAAATTAAATGTTGCGAACATTGGAATTGTACTCTATTCGTTTCTCATCTTACCTGAATATATATATATATATATATATATATATATATATATATATATATATATATATATATATATATATATGTATGTGTGTGTGTTAATAAATATACATTTTTTTCATATATATATACATATATTTATGTGTTTCCGTCCATCTGTCTATCTATCTATCGATAATAGCTACAAGGGTCTATGATACGAGGGTCGGCTGGAAATTTCATAGACTGAACAAGGTATAAATGTAAGTAGACAGTAAAATAACGTATATTTATTAATTTATAGCTCTGTTATATTAAATTGAGCACTATTTTATTAATATCAGTACTCGATGTTCGATATTATATATACATATATATATGTGTGTGTGTGTGTATGAGATAGTGTATATATATATATATATGCAGAGAGAGAGAGAGAGTATATCTAGCTAGATAAATAGAATTAGAGAGAAAGAGAGAGAGAGAGAGAGAGAGAGAGAGAGAGAGAGAGGGTGGGTATCAACAAAATTCCCTAAAAAATTACCATACAGAATGAAAAAAACAAAGTTTTATTCTCAAAATATTTTTGTTATTATTTAGAGGAAAGATCAAAAGATTTTTTAATTATTAAATTATATCTTTAATATTTTTTAGAACCTTCAAAATTTGGGTTACATTTATTTTTCTTGCAGGTGACCATAAGTTAGTATGAGAAATTTTAGAGCCTTTTTGAAGTGAAAACACATTGATTTGGAAATTCTTATAAAAATCAAATAATTGTCAAATTTTAATGAAACTTTTACGACTTATTCACAAATTAATTAAATTATATCAAAATGTCTCGAAAATCTCGACAAAATATTTTTTTACAGCTATAACTCCCCACATTAAATTTTATGTTATTTCGAGAAATTCGTTTTTGTAGCTTTTAACTGCTTTTATGAATAAGATATTTTATGGACACTAATGTCTTAAGAAAAAAAAATCTGTGAATAATGAATTTTTGCAAGAATTGTTTTTATTTTCTTTATAAATTTTAATTAGAATAATTTATAAAGTTTTAAGTAATTTTCTTTTTTAAATCTTTTAAAATTTTGTATTAATTTTTACGGGTTAGGTGATATTGTTATTAAGTAAAACGTACATTTATTAATCATAAATGGAAAAGCTTACTACAACTGAGCGATCCCAAGTATTGTAAAAAGAATTTTTTGTGTGCAAACGTGCTGATTTTTGTAAATACGGACGTCCATACTCGACATTATCAGTAAATAAGAGCGCTACCTAAAATTCAAATAAAATATTAGATTATGAAGAACACTCATAATTTTTAAAGTTTACTGGGAAATTCTAAAAAATTTATGAAAATGCCGCTAACGTTATATTCATCAAGTAATTTTTAGAGGTATATCCTCCGTAGTAAAAATTTCTAAACATAGATCCATAACATCTCATAAAAACACACACAACCGTGTTAAAAATGCTTCCTGAGATATTTTAACCTAATAGTAAGTAATTTGCTTCAAATCAGATTAATTAAACTTTAATTTAATTTTCCTCAAATAAAGTTTCAGAAAAATATACTTTATTTTTTAAATAAAGATAATTAAACTGTGCTGACAGATTTGTAAATATGAATAAAATAACATGTCTTTAGTGATTAAAAAAACTACAATCAATTTAAAATCGTTTTAAAATACAGCAAAATACTTTTCTGTATTTAAAAATATTAAATATAATTAAATATTAAAATGAATCTATTAGCTTGAAATTAAAAATAATATAAAAGCTTCACTAAAGATTTTTTGCTTTTAAACATTTATTTTAAACCTTAGATATCGCTTTTTTTTTTGGCGGTACGTATATATATATATATATATATATATATATATATATATATATATATATATATATATATATATATATAGAGAGAGAGAGAGAGAGAGAGAGAGAGAGAAAGAGAGAGAGAGAGAGGGGGAGAGAGAGATTCAAATTTGGTTAAAGACTAACAAAGTTTGTTGTTAAGAAAGTTTCTATTTAATATTTATATTTCGGACAATTTATCTGTTGTCCGGTGAAAATTTGAATATAAATTATCCGATGTTTTACTTACTTTCGGCTTCCATACATCATTATGAAAGAGTTTTAGTTGATAATATTTTAGTGATTAGCTTTTCAAATGCTCAAATGCGTAAGATTTCTTAGGGAACATTTTATAGTACATGAAATAAGGATGGTGAAAAGATTACATGCATAAAATAACAGACCAATTGATTTGCAATGCAAGATAACATTAATTAGAAAAATTGACAAAATGAAAGTTTAAAAGTTTCTGTTGTTAGACTTAAATTGTATACACAACGAAATGTTCATGACTATGTTATAGTGGGAACTTTGGGTGTTTTATGAGTGTAGCGTTCACAGCCCTTTTAGCTTCAGCGTGGAGAGTTCATAAGACCAATTCGAAATAGGGCAAAACGAGAGAGAGAGAGAGAGAGAGAGAGAGAGAGAGAGAGAGAGAGGGGGGGGTTAGGGTTCACGTATTTTATATTCGAGAGCTGCTGCTGATGAGTTTTATTTTAGGCTGCTGCTACTATGTTTAAGGTCACTACAATATTGTGACTGCATTACGTTTTCTGTGAAATGTCAGTTTTATATTTTTTCATATACCGTGTCTTTATACGTTGTGCTATTTTAAATCCGGTTTTACTGTAAAATATCGCGTCAGTTTGTGTTGTTGTGTCATTAGGTTTTAGTCATGGAATATGAATAGTATTTGTTAAAATATTATTGATGTTCGGTCGATTGTTTTTCATGGTTAACATCTCTATCTATAAAAGGCAGGATCTGTGTGTGTGTAACGAATGCACGGCCGCAATTTTCGACGGATTTGCACCAAAATTTACATGCACATCCTCGAAATTAGCGGGAAGGCCAAGACCGACTTTGCATTTCCCAACTCCCATCGATAGTGGAAATAATCGATTTTTTCATGCTTCGACGGCAGTTTTCATGTAGTTTGCGGCCATTTTGACCAGAGTGAGAGCCAATAGCTGGCTGCCACAAATAGGCAGGATGATTCTATTGGCCAGCGTGAGAGCCAACAGCTGACTGACACGAATGCTAACTAGCATGCAAAAAAAATTCGATAGCTGCATTCGTCACAAGTGGGAAAAATTTAAATCTGCATGGCACTTTACTCCAATTGGCTCATTCGCTTGCTTAAACTCAACGTTGATTCTGATTCAGAAGAACTGGGTTGGATGTGAAAAAGTATTTGTTGTTAACATTCTTTTTTCATTCGGTTTTTCCTGTTTCGAGCCCCTTTTTAAAGTTGTCGTTTTGTGTTCATTTTGTTTAGTTCTTTTTTTGTAACAGATTTAATGTTTAGTATAGAGCTTAGAAAAAATTCGCAGTGTGAGATAGGCAAGAAGTAAGGCATGTAGCAACATCAGCATGGCAAAGGGCACTCCTTTAAAGGCAAGGAAGGGCAAACATATTTTAAGTCAAGTGATAGTGATTGCTGTATGAGTCATACGATTTTTGAATCAAGCACGGGCAACGCTGGGCCATGCTGCTAGTTTCTAATATTTGTAGTCGCTTTTATGGATCGAACACGTGAGCAACGACGAAATTTTAGCAAAACGAAAAGGAAACATGCATAATATCTGGAAGAGACAGTTGAAGTCTCTGGGGCACATAACGAGGAAGAGGGGGGCTTAGAGAAACTTAATACTTGCAGGACAGATTGAAGGCAAATAGTTATAAGGAACAGGAAGTTGTGGAGAACCATCATCACCTACGTTCTGAAGGAACACGGTACACAAAGATTTATCTGCGTTATTTGTTGGGTAGGGTTTCCTTGTTGGGTTGGTTAGTTATACGCAATTTAATTGAAGTGTTATCGGATGAATGTCAAGTTAATCGGCGCGATAACTAACTGGTTGTGTAAGAATTAATGCAAAAACGCATACAATAAAGTGCAGATATTTGCGAGCGGCAAGATATTATTTCAGTCATAGCTGGGCTGGAGGTGGTCTGTCCTCGTTTTGCAGCTTTGATAGAGCTGAAAACTGTTTATACAGTCTTGTGCGCAGTGGGGACTTGCTTTTCATTTGGCAACTTTTTCTATAAACTGGTCTTCGTAAACGTATTATTTCTAAAGCTGGTAAATGTTCAGATGAGTGCTATTTGTTCTGACTTTTTGCTAAGATACGGCATGCCACTTCCACACATTCGAAATAGCCTAATTTCCCGTGTTGTTTAAATGTGTATGAAAAAAAAAGAAAAACATTTTATATACATATGAGCAAAAACCAAAAAGTTACTCTCCTTACATTGGGAAAAACCCAAAGAACATGTGAACTTTGAAATCTAGAACGCTGCATAAGTAGTAAAAAAAAAAAAAAAAAAAAAAAAAATCAGTTGAAATGTTTTAAATGCACAGAAACACATATACATACACACAGACAACTTAAACCCCGAAGATAGTCTCAGATGAGATTGAAATTACTTGGGGAAAATAAAAACTAGTTGAAAGAAAATTTTCGTATTTTTCTTATTCAATTTTCTAAATCTACCAAAAAAATTAATCCATGAACTTGAAAGGATCACAAGAAAAACTAATCCACATGATATGCCTAAATTATTTAACCAAACCTTTATATATATATATATATATATATATATATATATATATATATATAAAAGTGAACATTGAAGTTAACACTCAGAGGCAACAGGCTGTTTTATGCTAGATGCAATTGTCAGGCAGCAAAAATTTCATTCACGGCCTGACGATTGCGTCTAGCATGAAACAGCCTGTCACCTCCGAGTGTTGACTTCAACGTTCACTTTTATATACGCTCTCTGATATTGAGCACTTTATCCCATAAATATAGTTTGACGTCCCCCGGTGTTGCTGCGCCAAATGTGACGTCTGCCTGGCCACGTCCGTCGTGCTATCCTGTCCTGTGAGGACCAACTGGCTTGGTATTGGTCGCGGCACCAAATGTGACGTTCTAACCTTTTGGTGATTCGGATGGGAATCTGGTTAGATTCGGTATCAGCCTTGTCGTTCCCAGCTCGCCTCCAACGTCTGGTTACCGAAGTTACTGTTTTGATTTCTAGTCTAACCTACCCACGTTGTGATTTGATCTTAGGTAGACGAAATCAATCAGTCGCCGGGCCGTAATGCAAGCTGAGTCCGGACAAGGGTAACACCACACAAGTATATACAAAAGAAAATAAAGTAATAACTCGAAAAGTTCAAATGTGTTAAAAAAAAAGGATAACAATATTTTATATCTGATTGCTGAATACAGGACTGCGTCTTTCTACCAACCCGCTTATATGGATTCGTGACACTTTGTGTTTGTTAGGCGAGTCTTAACATCTTAAGTTGTTTGTTCTTTAAGAAACTGGTTTTGGTGTTATCTTCAGGCGATATTCGTAAAATTTGTTTTGGTGGTCTGAGTCTAAGTTGTTCTTCAAAAATAAATTGTTCTTGGTTAGAAGTTGAGTTCGGAATTGCGTGGAATCTTTGTCAGCTTTCTGCGAGGCGGGCCCAACTCAGTTCAACTCAGCTGCGAACTTAACTGGAACTCCTACTCCACTCGCTGCGACTCTGCTTATATGGACGCCGACCAAAACCGGGGTGGGCTTGTCGGGGTTTGAGGTTCCTTGATAATTCTAAATCCACAATCCACTTCTTTGTTTTCGGCCAGGAAAATTTATTATTTTCCATTTTTGGAAGTCTTTTCGTCCTCCCACCTTCTTCTGTTCTCATATTGGCATCTCACCATACCCTCAGAGGGTGTCAACAGGTTTCCCCTCTCATTCACAGTGGCATCTCATACCGATCTCTTCAATGGGTGCAAACAGGCCTCCCCTCCTTCTTCACATGATTACCTCCGCCTAACGCTGACGCCACCATTCAGCCAATGGGCGCCCAGCAGTGTGGGTGTGGCTAGAGTAGCCTCGGTTTAAAAAATCTTGCTCAAAGAAAAAAAAAATATCTTCCCCTTTTTTTTCTTTTCTTTCTTTCCTTCTGTCTGAAAACAAACCCTTGGACTCTTAGCCAAATGTCACTTGGACTTTATCATATGGAATTTGTCAATGAGATTTTCGCCAATTATCAAGTGGGTGGTCAATTGGACATATCGCACCTTGGTGCCAATTATTCGTTCTGATAAAATAATTTCGCTATCATAGCCAGCTCTGACAATAAACAGGTGTTTTTCCCAAATGACATGGAGGTGGTTCCACGGACATTTTGGTTTTGGTCAAGCTTGACCTAATTAATTTTTATCTCTCAGCACTCTGCGGGAGGTCCAGCGGGCATTTTGTTTTTCGGTCAGTGCGTGCTTAATTTTTATCTCTTTAGAATTCTGCGGGAGGTCGTTTGTCCAACTTGAAATTTTTACCATTGCCATGGGCAGATTGGATATATCTTACTCACTGCCCCGTAACATAAATCAGATTAAATCCAAAAACATCCGTGACCTTACTTCCCTCGCTAATGAAAATAAAACCTTTAGCATTTTTCTTTGTTAAAATAATAACATCGCTTAGTGTCCGTTTCGTGATGGGTTCTTATCACCTAAATTTAATTCTCGCCTTTTTTTTATTTCTTTCTTTCTAGCGACCTAAATAGTGTCACAATAGCACACCTTACAACTATATTTCTTCATATAGATATACATACACAGAGGTTGAGTACCCTTTATCCGAAAACTCCCAAAATCCAAAAGTCTTTCAGATGCTGACATGACTTGACACAAACTGAGTTTCAGAAAGCATTGTGAAGGTTCCTAGGTGACATGCAGCTGTTGTAAATGACCTCGTCTGCCCTGCGTGGAGGGTTCCTCAGCACAGATATGTTGGCGTCAGTTTTTTAAGTAGTAATTGTCATAGTAACACCATCATTCATGGATTATTTAATCGGTGTTTCATGCTCAATAAAGATATTATTAAAAAAAAAGTCCTGCATTTTATATTTCTTTGTAAGTTGTAATCATGATTTTTGGTACATGTTGAGAAAGTATAAAATATTTTCATGGGGAATGTTAATTTCATCACTTAGAAATTTTGTGTGGGCATTACATGACTATTGTTATTACCTGTATCTGTATATACACAAAAATTATTAAATTTCATATAAAAAACAACTTTCAGTGTATATGTTAATTGTAAAAATCTACCTTCCGGGTATATGTATAAGTGGTGTTGTGAAATGTAAAGGCATTATCATGTTTATGCTTGAGTTCCATTCCCAAGCTGCCCCATTTTATGGATGCTATATACAAATTAAATGGTTGATTTTCAAAAATCTGAAAACCAAAGCAATTCTGGTTCCAAGAATTTTGGATAAAGGATTCTCAAAAAAAATAAATAAATAAATAAAATAAATAAATAAATAAAAAAATAAAAAACAACAAACAAAAGCAAACTTTATTATTATTTTTTTAATCATTAAAATGCAAAGAAGCGTGTTGGCCCCAGATAACAAATAACATTAGTGGACGGTGAGGTAAACTTCTGCAGAAAGCATGTCCAGTTCCGTTATCAAGGGTGTGCGTTTCCTGTAACTTCAGCATGGGGTTATAATTAAACATGTCTACAGATTTGGTGTTTGCAGAGGAAACAGTGTTCTTCTCAGCAGCTTGGGAGTGGCTTAAAAAAAAAAAAAAAAAGAAAAAAAAAGAAGCCTGTGCATTTGCAGTGTTTAGGCAGGTATGGTGAACAAACAATTCATCCAGCAGTGTCAAAAGATAAATAGTTCAGAGAATACAAAAGGGGAGAACAAGAACAGCGAAAAGAATGACACTGAAGTTTGTGGGGTGGCAATGCAGAGATTTTTGGGTTTTTTTACCGAAAAAGTACATATATAAAATGAATTTTAAGCCACTGACAACTGGGGAATGTAAAGGATACAATATTGTGTATAAGATGAGAAATGTTGTGAGAGAGAAAGAGAAAATTAACTTTTCTTTCTAGAAAAGAAACAAGAGAAAAGAACATGGAAATAAAGGAAGAAAAAGAGTGGGGGGGGATCCCCACACCACACTTATCCGAAACTGTTTCGCCACTCAAGATTATGCAAAGGGGAAGCAACCTTTTAATCCGGATTACTTACACCATATATCTTTCAAGAAAAAGAATAAAATAGAATTTCAGTTGCTTTTTTTTTTTTTTTTTTTTGAACATAAACAAAACAAGGGATTCTATATATTTGTCTTGGCACATTGACAAAGTTCCTATTCTTTAGGCACAAACTTCAAACTTTGGGTAAAATCTGGAAGGAAGATAAAATGCTTATAAAGACTTCTGGTGGAGGGGGAGGGTGGGAGAGTGACTTTCTTTGAAACAAAGTAAGTCAGTGAGAAAAATGGGAGAATAAAAGATTGAATAACAAGAACTCTTGTTGACAGTGTATTGGAAATTGTACAAATCAGATTTGACAAGAATTTCTTCATGTACCATGATTAAGGTTGTAGTTGGGCAAGCCAGTGATCTTGCTTGCAAATCAGATTAACAGAGCAACATGTGTGTGTGTATATATATATATATATATATATATATATATATATATATATATATATATATATATATTCATTCAGTAGCAGCCATAATATAGGGAACGGAAACAACAAAGACGTAAATATGTGTATTACTTAAAAAGTAATGCATGATTAGCAATGAAATTTTTACCGAATAAAGATTAGGGTGTAATGTATAAATATTATACAAAATTACAAAAATTTACATAAGAGTTTTTTTTTTTAAAATAAAGATTAAATGGAACAAAGGAAATAAGCTGCTGGACAAAAAGTTAAGGAATGATGTTAATAATTTGCATAAACTTTTAAGTTACATTGTTAAAAAACTTAACTTAATTTATGTCTTTGTTGTTTCCGTTCCTTATATTATGGCCGCTACTGTATATATTACATATGTGTGTGCGCACACAGACTGTATCAAAAATACTTTTACAAACTTTGTGGGCAGGTTCCTCACAACAAAACAAGGACAAAAGTCCATAAAAACATATGTCCACAAATCCCTTCGTTTTTGAGTTAAGTTTCAAGAAAGTTTATAGTAGATGGCCCTGTGTTACCATGTAGATTAGGTTATATTTGTGGCTCATTTGTCTTCGTTGTTCAACATGTGTAGTGGTGAGTTAACTGAGAAGTGTTCCATTTAACAATGGCAGGATATTCATATCGTGAGCAGGTAGATATGATTTTTACATACAGCCACATGGCTGTATTAGATTGTGTTTCCAGACCAAAGGCAGCAGAGTCATTCAATTGTTTATTGTTGCACTGCGGAGAGAGTATATGTGGCAACAAAAACTATGGATCAAGACAGAGATCTTCTTGTACACCTGACCATGAAGAACACATTTTACAGACTGTTGGAGACGATCCAGGTATCGGCAAACATCAAGTGGCTCTAGAATGCCGTACATCTCACAGTACTGCATAGAGGTTACTTCAAGAGCAGCTCCTGTATCTGTATCAATTGCAATATGTGCAGGGTCTTTTGCCCCTTGATCACACACCACGGGAGAATTTTTGCTGATGGTTTATTGCACAAACAGCCGATCTGTTGTCTTGTCAGTCTTCTTTATAGATGAGGCAACATTTGGAAGCGATGGCATAAAAAATTTACACAACCAACGTTTGTGGGCAGATCAGAAGACCCATGGTGCAATAGAGGCAAGACACCAGCATCAGTTTATGATTAATGTGTGGGCTGGAATTGTAGGCATTTATCCAGTAGGTCCATATGTTCTTCTAGCATGTCTTATACGGACTTTATTTTGAACACACTTCCAGACCTGCTAGAGGATGTACTCCTGCTAATACGAAGATGCATGTGGTTCATGCATGATAGGAGTCTAGAACATTTTAGTCACATTGTTTGCAATGCACTGGTTGACATCTACTTATGAAAGATGAATAGGTAGGGGAGGACCAGTTCCAGGGTCAGCACATTCCCTCAACCTCAATGCTTTGGATTTTTATGTGGGGCCACCTAAAATAAATGGTTTATGCAGAGACACTTCATCAATGGGTCATGGGGGCCTGCAAAACCATTCAACACAATGTGGAAGGATTTGAAAGGGTCTGCTAGTCAATGATCCAATGGGTACAAGTGGAGGACATCTTGAACAACTGTTTTGAGGTACAATGATGGCCTTTTGGATATATGTTTATATGGACATTTCACTGTTTTGGTGTCAGGAATCTGTCCCCAAAGTTTAGGAAAGTATCTTGGATTGTACATTTAACAGTGTCTACTGAAAACTTAACACAAAAATGAAGGATATATATATATAAATTGATTTAAAATATGGTTTTTCCACTACACACTTCTAACCATTTTGTAAAAATAAAAATATCTATAAGAACAACGGATTTTATATATATATATATATATATATATATATAGTTAGTTTATATGAACTTTTGTCTTTGTTTTGGTGTGAGGAAAGCACCCCAGTTTGTAAATATATATATATATATATATATATATATATATATATATATATATATATATAAAAGGGTAGGTAGTTTTTTAAACCAGAATCTTGGACAGATCTAGATAGTTGGGGCATGATGCCCTAAAACTACACACAAAATATTTTATGTCAAAATTTTGATTCCATTTGAGAAAATGCAATTAAAATCAAATTGATTAATTGTTGCAATGTTAACCCAAATAAATAACCAGATGCTAAGAAATAAAGTGAATATAAATCAATTTAAAACTGAGGTTTAATATTTCTTTAAAATACTGGAAAAGATAAATGCATAAAATAGTACACATAATTATTATAAGAAATAACGTTTTATAAATTTTACTTTAAAATAAATTATTTATGTGTAGGTAAAAAAAGAAAAAGGCGATATCAATGTATTCAAATTGCAGGTTATGTTAAAATCAATTAACTATTTTTTTAGTTTATTTTTCTTTATTTTAAGTGATAATTTTAATTTCAGAGAAAAACTAAAAAGACAAAAAACATCAGTTTCACATTTCATTTTAATGAACCAGATTTAAATTTTGGAGGTGATTATTTGATTTCCTTTCTTTCTAAAGACTCTTACATTGAAAATTTTGATATGATTATATAAATATTTAGATTGAAATTAGTTTTCATGTAATATAAAATTTATTTATTAAAAGTAGCAAATGTTTTTGATTTACTGTTGAAATAATAACATTTTTCAATTAAGACGTTTAAAGCTAGGATTCTGAAATTTGGTGTGAGCTTTTGTCTCATTAATTCCCAACTATCTAGACTTGTTCAAAGTTGGTTTTTTGAAAAAAAAAAAAAAAAAAAAAAAAAAAAAAGAGTAAAAATAGACCTCCCCCAATATATAACAATTAGAACACATTTGCACTTGAAGATTGCAAAAACTGCTAGTTGTACTATCAATATTGGATATAATGCATATTCATTAGTATATACTTATATCTCGGTTTCATAATATTGAGCACTGTATTTATAACACCTGAGGAAGAAACATATAAGTACAAGTATATGTAAATTTTTTATCCTACCCATTCTTATATATATATATATATATATATATATTGATAATATTAGCGATCAATAAATACATAGTTCCAAGAGGATGTAATCTAGGTAGAGCTCATTGTGTTAGAGCAAGAATATAATATAAAAGTCTCAAACACTAATAGTTCCTGGCTATAATTTATTATATTGGAATTGTAATCACAAACCAATTCATCAGTCATCATGCA
The DNA here is from genome assembly GCA_963932145.1 of Acanthosepion lycidas. Taxonomy (NCBI): domain Eukaryota; kingdom Metazoa; phylum Mollusca; class Cephalopoda; order Sepiida; family Sepiidae; genus Acanthosepion; species Acanthosepion lycidas. The sequence continues at coordinate 44,701,555 of OZ010607.1, read as the reverse complement.
CGATACACATGTAGGTGATCATGTATCTTCTGAAACATGACTTACAAGGCAGATTTTTCTCGCAGTAGGTTGCTATTTATTTCTGTGGTAGACCACTTGCCATCTACAAATTCAAAAAGAAAACAGAAAATATATCTCCAGGTTTAAAAAAAAAATTTTTCAGTGATAGGGTATATGTGGAAGTGAGAAACCAGGGTGATAGGGAAATGTATGAAAGATCTAGAGAGAGGTGTAAAGAAAGATGAAAAACAGGAAAGGGCGTAAAGTGAGGATGAGGAATAGAATTTTAAAGAGAGAAGTTCCTGTTCTTTTTTCCATTACACCTCTCTCTAGATCTTTCATACATTTCCCTCTCATCCTTGTTTCTCACTCCCACATATACATTATCACTGAAATTTTTTTTTTTTAAACCGGAGGTATATTTTCTGTTTTCTTTTTGAATTTGTAGGTCTGATGAATTGGGTCATGATTATGCTTCCAATGTAATAAATTATAACCATGAAATATTAGTGTTTGAGATATATATATGTGTGTGTACACACACAACCCTTGTCTCATCCACAATATGAAATTTCTAAATGTAATAACAATTATGGAGTGTGATTTTGTGTATGTATGTATATATATATATATATATATATATATATATATATATAAAAAATAATGGACTCTCTTGTCGATTTTGACATATGAGGCTCCAGTTCCTATGCAACTGAAGAAGTGGGCTGCAGAATTCAAGCTAGACAAGGACAGCAAAGAAGATGACCCTCTGTCAGATCTTTCAAAAACCTCATCACTAATGAACGAGTTGATGCCATTCACCGTATGGTTTTGGATGACAGATGCCTTACTGTCCAGCCAATGCCTAAGTCCATAGGCATTAGTTCTGGTTTGGTCCATACTGCTTTAACTTAGATTTTGGTGATAAGCAAGCTGCCTGCAAGATGGGTCCCAAGAATACTGACATCAGAGCAGAATCTGAAAAGGCTTGACATTTCTGATTCACTTCCAGGCTGACCATAAGAATTTCCATTGCAGATTAGTAACTCAAGATGAAACATGAGTTCAGTACTTTGAAACTGAATCAAAGACTCAAAGCAAACAGAGGAAACACTGGTTCTCCAACCCAAAAGAAGTTCAAGCAGGCAGCATTTGTTGGCAAGGTGATGGCATCTGTTTTTTTCGATTCTGAAGGCATCTAATGATAGACTATTTGAAAATGGAAAAAAAAAACTATTAATGGACAGTACTATGCATGAAATCTTTGACAACTGAAGCAAGCAATCAAGCTGAAACTCAGAGGGAAGCTGAGAGCAGGTGTGCTCTTGATCATGCTCAAGGATAATGCACCCGTTCACATTGCTCAAGTTGCAGTAGATGGATCAGCCATCTGTGGCTTTGAATTGCTACCCCATGTCCCTTACTCACCAGATTTAGCTCCAGCTGACTTCTTCTATATTGGGGCTATATTGAAAAATAGTGAAAAACTGTCTTGTTCCTCCAACTCCTCCTGGGTGAGGCTTAGAACTTTTTGAATGACCCTTTTGTGTGTATATATAGATATATATATAGATATAGATATATATATAGAATGATAGAAATTAGAGGATTTGAGATAATCATAATTAATTCATCGAGTCTAGAAGAAACCTCAACAGAATGCAGAAAGCACTGGACGGCCGTTTCATCCTATATTTGGGATTCATCATCATCCATGATCGAGAAATGAAACCTGGTCAGTTACGTTATCAGGCAAACGTCATACCAACTGTACCAATGGGCCTCGGTGATGAAGAGGTAGTGAATCAGACTTTATATAGCGCCGCTTGATCACATTCTGTGGTGGAACTCATCCGAGTTTCTCTTTTACCCAGAGGACACATGCACACACACACACACATATATATATATATATATATATATATGTACACACACACACATATATATATATATATATATATATATTATATATATATATGTACACACACATATATGTATGTATGTATGTATGTATGTACACACACACAAACAGTATATGCTGGCATACAAGGCAACCTTTTAATTATGATATCTACCCCCACAACAAAAAAAAAAAAAATAAAATAAACAGGAGGCTGTCTTATACTCCAAGTATAAAATGTGAACCTTAAATCCTGTGGTTTATGGTAAATTGTAAGCATGGGAGATTTTTGACGGTAGACTAATCCCTGCCCTAGTAACTATCAACACAAATATTTTCTAAAACAACTTAATTCACATTATTATAATACAATAATGGAAAGTGTAGTGCAATAAACATACTCCTAACTTATATAACATGTGCTCCGATTGCATGACAACAATAAAATGCATATTCATCACACACTGTAAACAAAGCAACTGCTAGCCTTGGGTGCATTCAAAGCGCTTTGCCAGACAAAGTGTTCAGGAAAAAAGATGTTTATAGTAATGTTTTAAAGAATAGACTGGTAATCATAGTTTAGCATATTATCCAGTTCTTATCGGGATGTGGTGAGGTGTGAGCTCTCACTTTGTTACGAGCAGTAAATTGTTTTTTTGCAATGAACATAATAAGTGCACTGCTGCAAGACATTATGGTGCAACAGAAAAGATGATTCAAGGTGGGGGAGAGGAAAAGAAGGATGCATTAAAGATCATTGCAAAGACTAAATGTGCATTAAGAACCAGAACTGTACCATTGGCCGCTACTTGTGAATCACGTCGCAGACATGGTGCATGAACCTTGTCAAAATGGTTATGTGTTTTTGCATTTAAGTGGACTAAATCAAATCCAGATTTCAACAAAAGATTTAAGGCCATTGCATGTATACTAGGTTCATAGAAAGGAATAATCTGATATGGAGGCAAAAGAACAAATTGCACAAAAATTCCTGGCAGATTTTGACAGCGAAAATAATTAACTTCTATCAATATGTGACACAACAATGCAAGAAACCTGACTATCTTTCAACTTAGGGAATATGGATGAAAACTATGAATTTTGATGTAGTTGGAAATAAAACTGTGAACTCAAAAGGTGCAAAAACAGTGTTAATTAAACCAACAGGACATGAAAAAAAAAAATCAAGTTTTACAGTGTGCACTTGCATGTAAAGCAAATGGTGCCAAACTAAAACCAAAGTTCCCTGTTGGAGTTTTTGTACATATCAATGAAAAAGGCTGGATGGATGAAGAAGGGATTAAACTATGGCTTGATCATATATAGAGTAAGTGACCATTCACACATAGTAAAACAACATAGCCTGTTGGGACGAGACATATTCAAGTCTCATTTAACTACCAACACAAAGAAATGACTAGCAAGAATAACACAGACATGGCAGAGAATTAACATCACTGGTACAACCACTGGATGTAAGTGTACCAGGTAGATTATAATAGAGGTAACAGTAAGTGTAGATTGTGGTAGCTAATTGACAATATCTCGCCTCCTTTTTTTTTTTTCTCTCGATGATATTGAACAAAAACACAACTGGATGTACGTCTTAACAAGCCATTTAAAGATTGCATTGGAGAACAAGTGGAATGAATGGATGGTTAACAGGGAAAAGTCATTCAGGTTACTGTAATAACCTACCAAAAACACATCACCCACTCATGAGGTAGTGTAGATTGCGGTAAATAATTGACAATTTTTCTCCACTGCTTTTCCATTAGAATTTGAGTGAAAAGGTAATACATGCTTACTGAATTTATTTAATAAATTCAATACATTTTAATATATGATTATGGGGAGGTTGTCTTGTACAGTGAATATAGCCTGAAACCTACATTTTAACATGAAAATTTAGGGATCATCTTATACACAAGCATATATGGTGTGTGTGTGTGTGTATATATATATATATATATATAAAAAGAATGAAGAAATATAGTTTTAAGGTAGGCTATATAGAATAAAGTGCTCAATATCAGAGATAGAGCATATGTAAATATAAAAGTGAACATTTAAGTCAACACTCAGAGGCGACAGACTATTTCATGTCTATATTTCTGAGATGAGGTATTATATACATTATTCGGACTATTGTCCTCATCTTTGTTGCCATATTTATTACAACGTTTCGGCCGTTGTATGGTCCGGCCTTCTTCAGATGGTTGGAATTGTCGAACTGAACCCTTTATTTCGCTCACTGGGGTAGACTGCTCTAGTTCCACGTGCCGTGTTTAATGGATGTCAGTTATCTCCTGTTAATTTTCCATCTGAAAGTTCTCCACTGCCTTTACAGGGTATTGAACTCACACTCTTTGGGTTCTGTCACTGGATCTAACCAACACCTTTATCCACTGTGCCATGTGTCCTCAAAGAGTGTGAGTTCAATACCCGGTTAAGGCAGTTGAGAACTTTCAGAGGGAAAATTAACAGGAGATAATTGATAAGTGACATCCATTGAACATGGCACGTGGAACTAGAACAGTCTACCCCAGTGAGCGAAATAAAGGATTCAGTTCGACATTCCAACCACCTGAAGAAGGCTGTAGCGTACAACGGCCGAAACGTTGTAATAAATATGGCGACAAAGATGAGGACAATAGTCCAAATAATGTAGACTGTTTCATGCTAAACACAATCATCAGGCCACCATATAATATATATTTTACACACACAATGTTTAGGCCAAAATCCATTGTTTAAACAGGTTCTATTAATTAGAACTGATAAGGGAACTCAGCAAAA